>OX438645.1:35000-45000 GCA_949316285.1 Eupithecia subumbrata | reverse complement strand
CGACGCCGGTTGGTTGAAGCTTCCTTACTAGCTTATAAGCTTCGATAGCGTTGGGGAAAAACATTTTCGTGACTGCAGCCGTTTGACCCGATATGTACCTTTGGTTCCATTCGTCAAGGGACTCCATGCGGATTTGTCGCTTGACGAATGATACCGGGCACATGTCGTAATCTGGTTTTCGCTTCACCGAGTGCGCCGCTTCTTTGGCCAGCTCGTCTGCACGCTCGTTGCCTTCTAGCCCCGCGTGTGCTTTGATCCAGAATAAGGTGACTGCCTTATTCTGGAGTCGGGCTGCCACGATATTCCTCCTAGTCTCTACTGCCAAGGAGTGAAGGGAACTGGGGTTGGTGATGGTTTCCAGCGAGGATCTGGAGTCGCTATAGACTCCAAAGGAGCTTTCTGTGCGTTGGAGTATCACCCTCGTGGCCTTGCATATGGCCAAGAGTTCCGCCTGGTAGACCGTGCAGTAAGATGGTAGCTTAAGTTTGATGGCTTTAGTTTCAGCTGCACTCTCCCATAGGGATAATGCAGCTCCAACCTCACCATCAATCTTGCTACCATCGGTAAAAATTCGGACTGCTTGGTCGTTGTGGTCGTCCACTTGTTGTTGGTCTAACAGGCTCACGAACTCCAGACTCATATGTTCTGCCGGGTGATCCATCATAGCATATGGTACAGTACGCTCTACCTCCCTGTCTCCTAGTTCTAGCCGGGGTACTCCTCTCTTGGCCTCATAAAGGGCAGCTGCCTCTCTAATCCGGATGTCGAGTGGGAGTATCCCGGCCAGCACCAGCGCCGAGTTCAGGGAGACAGTGCGGTATGCTCTGCACAGTTTTTGCGCGAACCCCCTCTGCACAGCATTTAGTTTACGCTGCACCCCCAGTTTCTCCGTGGCCTGTGCCCATGCACTGGCCGCGTACAAGACTACTGGCTCCACTGTTGCCGTGTAGATGATCCGGACAACTTCTGGGTGGAGCCCCCAGCTGACCTTCGCTGCTCTGGAGAGCTGCTTGAAAATATTTATGGCTTTCCTGCAGACCTCTGCAGCATGCGTGTTGAACGTAAGCTTGTGGTCGATGGTAAGACCCAAAATTTTGATCTCAGAAGACACGCTTATGTCGACCCCGCCCATTCTCAGCAGTGGGGTGTCATATTTTAGCTTCCTTGTAATGATCATAGCTTTGGTTTTATTTGGAGCAAATTTTAGCTTGTTCTTGACACCCCACTCCTGAACATGGGCGAGGGCGGCATTTGCCCGTCTCTGAACTTCAGTCGCCGTGTCCCCATCAAAGATCAACACCACATCGTCTGCAAAGGCCTGGCAGTAGTAGCCCCGCGCTTCCAATTCCCTCAATAGAGGATTCAGCAGAAGATTCCACAAAATAGGACCTCCAATTGACCCTTGGACACACCCCTTATTGGTACTCTTCGTGTACTCTTCTCCCGCGTATCTTACTCTGACCCTTCTATTATCTAGGTAGCTGTCAACTATCCTACGAATGTTGACAGGGCATTCCTCTTCCGCCAACCGTACTTTAATCGCAGGCCACCATGCGCTGTCGAAGGCTCCCTCTATGTCCAGTGAGATCATTGTGATGAGCTTTTTAGCTACTAGCTTTCCACGTATGTAGTTCATCAGATCATAGAGGGAGTCCTCGGTGCTCTTCTGGGGCATAAAGCCGTATTGGCGGGGGCTCATTTTTGGGAGTAAGTGCCACTTCAGCCTTCGCACAATCATCTTCTCCAAAATCTTTCCCATCACTGGAAGAAGGCCTATCGGTCTGTAGGACTTGGGGTTGCTGTAAGAGTCCTTTCCCGGCTTTCTGAGTACTACTACCGTTGCCTCCTTCCAGATGTTGGGAAAGTGATGGTGTTCCAGGCATTTGTTCAGTATCGTGAGGTTCAGGTCGAGGTCACTGAACACGACACGCCGGCAGATGTCAGCCGTGAGACCATCCACACCCGGGGCTTTCTTTGGATTGAAGCTTTCCGTTGCAGCTCGTAGCTCCTCCTTGGTAAACGGTGGATCATGTTTTTCATCATGAACCGGGCCGTTTACCCGGTTTGCTCTATCTCTGGTCTGCATGTGGATTGGCGTTTCTCCTTCCTCAGTATCCTCGGGGTAGAATGTCTCTGCCAACAATCTGGTGGATTCCTTCGGGTCCAATGTTTGCCCGTCTTTTACCAGGGGCATGTCCTCTTGTCTTTTGGTTGTCCTCCCAATGACCCTATATATTCCCTCCCAGACACCCTCTCCATCCTGCTTCTCACAAAACTCTTTCCAACTCCTTGTTTGGGCTTTCTGGGCTTCAGTTTCATAATTTTCTTTTTCTTGCAGGTACTCACGGATAACCTTGGCTTTCCGGACTGGCGCTGCACATCGGATTCTGCGCTTCATAGTGGTGACCTTCTTCTTCATGTCAGCGAGTTCTTCGGACCACCACGGCAGGGTAAGTTTTTCGTTTGATTTCTTTATTGGTATAGCTTCTTTGCATGCTTGCTTAATTATATCCATATATTTACTAACTATTTCCTCTAACTCTGTTTTACTGTTAATTTTGTACATTTCTGTTTTCGTAATATTATTTTCTGTTTTAAATTGGTCGAGTTTCTCAAGAAACTTGTTCCAATTTGCTTTCTTTGTATTAAATAGCCTTGTGGTTCTTTGTACATTTAAGCCTTTTGATTTGGTGAGTCTAATTTTGAAGGTAATGGCGTTGTGGTCCGAGTTTACTAGATCTTCATCAACTCTCCAGTCTTCCACTAAGCTGAGCAGATCTTCAGTGCAGGCCGTAATGTCAACGTAGCTGGTGTACGTCCGGTTTCCCCTAACGGTGTCGAAGGTAGGAGCTTCGCCATCGTTTAGCACCTGCAAGTTCATCTCTTCCAGAATACCAGACATGTCTTCGCCCCTATGGTCTACAATAGGGCTACCCCACCAGATGTTCTTTGCGTTGCAATCTCCACCCATTATGATTCTCGTAGATCCAAGCTTGTCCCCAATCTGTTTGAGCTGCTCCAGGTATGGCCCAATGGGCTGGTCAGGTTCAAAGTAGAAAGAGACTGCGGTGATCTCCCAGGCACCAGTCCTTATTTTCACCACTACGATGTTGTTCGTGGTGAGTTCAGGGCACTGTATAACGTCCATGTCGTGGTCGTAAACCACTATGGCCGCTTTTACAGTACCCTCTCCTGGACTGGTGCTCTGGAAGACTCTCGCGCCTCTGTAACTCTTCATACTTCTTACCGCACCCACATACGGCTCCTGGAGCAGCGCGAATGCCACTTGCCTTTTGTTAGCCTCTATCATCAGCTCATCGGTGGCTAATCGTTTCCTTTGAAGGTTGGCTTGGACCACGAGATGGGGTTTTGTGGTTATTGGGGTAGCCGCCTTATGCGCAACTTTATCGCCGTAGGTGCCCTCAGCAATACGCAATGGTGGCTCTAGCCAGTGCGTCCCACTTCCTCCTCACTGGACACTCCTGGCTGAACGCGCTGTGGTCCACCACTGAGTGTTTGGCACGCTTACAGTTGCTGCATGTCGGAGCAATCCCGGCGAGCCAGTCAGCGCACTCTGTTCTCATGTGAGGTCCCCCGCAGTGGCTGCATATTTCCACTGTTTCCTTACAAAATCGCCTGCCGTGGCCGTAACCCAGGCACAGCGAACACTGTACTAGCGGGGATTGGTCGGCCACTCTGATCTTCTGCAGGTCGATTTGGATGTCTTCTGCATCCAGCATCCTGTTCCATACTTTGGTGGACACTCTGAGGACTATGTGGCAAGTGTGAGGGTTTCTTGTTCTCTTCCTGTATCTTACTTCTATTCTATAATCCTCTTTGTCGAGGCCGTCAAAAACACCACGATTCTGGTTCCTCAGGGCGTTCAGAACGTCTTCATCACTGTTATACTGTAAAACGCCCATGAGGATCAGAAGAGGGTCTTTGTTTTTGACCTCCTCGACATTGAGGTGAGTCCCCGCCTTTGCCAATCTTTCTTTCACTTTCCTTTTCTCCTCCTCAGTTTTACACCCCACGATTACCTTCCTGTCTTTCGCCTTCCTAACTCTGTCCACCTTGATCCATCCGTCTTTAGCGTTTACTGCTTCTCGTATCCTACTAAGGACCTCCTCCCCAGTCTCCGTTTCGTCTTTGGAGGAGACCACAACGGAGTGTAGAGCGGTGTGCTCCGGGATTTTCCTCCTGGTTTGCCCCGCTGCTACACCTGCGTATGTGGTCTTCTCCAGAACCTCTTTCTGACGCTCCATCGCCTCTTTCAGGGCCTCTATCTTCCCATTACTTTCCCTCAAGAGCTTACTGTGTTCCTCCAATTTCTCTAACAGATAATTATCTGTTTTTGAGGCAGGAGGGATGGAAGGAGGAAGAACCTGTTGTTCTTCCTCCTTCCCCCCCTCCTGACCCTTTTTCAGACTCTTCTCTTCCTTTCCCTTTCCCGTTTCCGCCTCTTTCACCAACTGGTAGAGTCGCTCCACTGCCAGTGTGACATCGGTTTTAATGTCAGTGCGTATGTTGCGCGCACTCCCCAGTTGCATCTTTGCTTTATGTAGGCAGGCACGGGCTTCCGCGACTCTGTCTACGTATCTAGGTTTTTCCCGCTCTGGCGAGCTTCCCACTGCGTCCACAGATGTTCCACGCGTTGGTCGGCTCTCCTGGGAGAGCACCGTCTTGGTCTTCGGTTTGGAAGGTCCCGCCAGGGCTGGAGCTACCTTCTTCGGGCTTGTTAGGGCCTTGGTCGTCTTGGCGTCTGGTTTACCCGTCTCCCATTCTCCAATGCTGCGCCTTACGTTGGAGGTCTCGGTCGACTCGGGTAAGGGTCCTACGTTCTCTATCATGTCAGGGGGGTTATGGGTGTCAGAATCCACAGTCTTTGGCGCCTTTTGGGTAGGTGTTCGGATTCCGAACATATTCAACAGCACAATACAATAAAATAATAAACAAACGAGATAAAAAGATAGGTAGTGATAAAAATTTGTAAAAGTTGTAAAATGTTAACACTATGTTTTTCTTTTTCAGGTTCCCTGGGATACAGTCAACCAGCGTCGGTACACAGGCAGTGCACAGGTAAGTATAATTCCCGTTTGTAATAAAAAGTAGAGACGACTCTACCTAGAGTCGATTTGAGTATTTAAATAAGCAGGCCCAAAGCTGGCCAATTGTTAGGAGAAAACCGCGTTTCAATTGGAGCTATGGTTCTCGAGATACGAGGTTCTAAAAATATCCAATATGGCTTCCAAGATGGCTGCCAAAAGTTTAAACCACTGCTACAGCCTCAAAAATGGACTTAGAACTAGGGTGTTTCGGGTCTCTGTAATGGCCTTGACCCAAGCTATCACCTCCGCGTGTCAAAATAGCAACTTGGAATGTGACTCTACATAGAGTTTTTTACCACGTGGTTAGGTGACAAATGTTAGGACAATGCCAACACAGAAAATCCCGTCTAAATCTAACTAAAAACAGGGAAGTTATGACACTTTAAAGATTTTCAAAATGGCGTCCAATATGGCTGCTCTGAACCAACTTCGTCAATTCTTAAGCTAAGTGAGCCGTGTTTGGGTTCGTTGGATAGGTCTTTGCAAACCCTGTCTAATGCACGCTCTCACACGACTGTAAGTGTGCCCCCTTATTTAATATTTACAAAAAAACAATAATTTTTCCTAAAAAAACTCTCTAAAAGCTAAAATTTTGCTCAAATTTCAAAAACAAAAAAGAGGAATGCCTAAATAAATACAGTTATATACAATGGGACAAAATTTGTTATTCTAACTAATTCACAAAGGGTACCTCGTGGTGACCCTGAAACTTCTAAAATCTATATCTCCGAAACTATTGAATGAATTTTAAATTTTGAAATTTTAAATGAAAGGGGGCCTGATTTTTAACACAATAAACATTTAAAAATAATACGTCATCGATCGTTTGGAAGAATTATAAAAGGTTGAAATATCAAAAAATTTTAAAAGTCTCTATTTCAACGAAAACTTATCTTTTTTCAGATCTTGAAGTGCCTCCTGGTTCCACGCTGTGGTGTCCTTGTGACCCCGTCGTCAAATCTCGTCCTGCAGTCCTGGATCATGAAACACGTGGCCACGTGGTTTTTGTTTTTTTGCCGATTACTCCGCGAGCCTTCGCGGGAAAAATCGGCAAAAGGTGTCAAAAGTTGCAGCTCCAGAAGGTCTTCCAAACAGCACTTTGAAAATAGTGGGTCGTCGCTGAAGATTCCGAGTAAAATCACTTTGAAGTTTCAAAATTTCACAAAAAAGCACTTTTTCGATAACAACTCCGTCGAACTTGGTTTGCGGACTGCGCGGTTTTCACTATAGTGTGCGCCTTATAAATCTGCTTCTTTTCACGTATCGCACGGGTTTCTAGCGCGAAATTTTTCTATTTTTCGGAATTTTTTGCTGCGGAGCGACTTGTTTTCGTGGCGCTCTCGATGGCGTTTGGAGCGCGACTGGTTAGGTTAGGTTAGGTTAGGTTAGGTTAGGTTAGGTTAGGTTAGGTTAGGTTAGGTTAGGTTAGGTTAGGTTAGGTTAGGTTAGGTTAGGTTAGGTTAGGTTAGGTTAGGTTAGGTTAGGTTAGGTTAGGTTAGGTTAGGTTAGGTTAGGTTAGGTTAGGTTAGGTTAGGTTAGGTTAGGTTAGGTTAGGTTAGGTTAGGTTAGGTTAGGTTAGGTTAGGTTAGGTTAGGTTAGGTTAGGTTAGGTTAGGTTAGGTTAGGTTAGGTTAGGTTAGGTTAGGTTAGGTTAGGTTAGGTTAGGTTAGGTTAGGTTAGGTTAGGTTAGGTTAGGTTAGGTTAGGTTAGGTTAGGTTAGGTTAGGTTAGGTTAGGTTAGGTTAGGTTAGGTTAGGTTAGGTTAGGTTAGGTTAGGTTAGGTTAGGTTAGGTTAGGTTAGGTTAGGTTAGGTTAGGTTAGGTTAGGTTAGGTTAGGTTAGGTTAGGTTAGGTTAGGTTAGGTTAGGTTAGGTTAGGTTAGGTTAGGTTAGGTTAGGTTAGGTTAGGTTAGGTTAGGTTAGGTTAGGTTAGGTTAGGTTAGGTTAGGTTAGGTTAGGTTAGGTTAGGTTAGGTTAGGTTAGGTTAGGTTAGGTTAGGTTAGGTTAGGTTAGGTTAGGTTAGGTTAGGTTAGGTTAGGTTAGGTTAGGTTAGGTTAGGTTAGGTTAGGTTAGGTTAGGTTAGGTTAGGTTAGGTTAGGTTAGGTTAGGTTAGGTTAGGTTAGGTTAGGTTAGGTTAGGTTAGGTTAGGTTAGGTTAGGTTAGGTTAGGTTAGGTTAGGTTAGGTTAGGTTAGGTTAGGTTAGGTTAGGTTAGGTTAGGTTAGGTTAGGTTAGGTTAGGTTAGGTTAGGTTAGGTTAGGTTAGGTTAGGTTAGGTTAGGTTAGGTTAGGTTAGGTTAGGTTAGGTTAGGTTAGGTTAGGTTAGGTTAGGTTAGGTTAGGTTAGGTTAGGTTAGGTTAGGTTAGGTTAGGTTAGGTTAGGTTAGGTTAGGTTAGGTTAGGTTAGGTTAGGTTAGGTTAGGTTAGGTTAGGTTAGGTTAGGTTAGGTTAGGTTAGGTTAGGTTAGGTTAGGTTAGGTTAGGTTAGGTTAGGTTAGGTTAGGTTAGGTTAGGTTAGGTTAGGTTAGGTTAGGTTAGGTTAGGTTAGGTTAGGTTAGGTTAGGTTAGGTTAGGTTAGGTTAGGTTAGGTTAGGTTAGGTTAGGTTAGGTTAGGTTAGGTTAGGTTAGGTTAGGTTAGGTTAGGTTAGGTTAGGTTAGGTTAGGTTAGGTTAGGTTAGGTTAGGTTAGGTTAGGTTAGGTTAGGTTAGGTTAGGTTAGGTTAGGTTAGGTTAGGTTAGGTTAGGTTAGGTTAGGTTAGGTTAGGTTAGGTTAGGTTAGGTTAGGTTAGGTTAGGTTAGGTTAGGTTAGGTTAGGTTAGGTTAGGTTAGGTTAGGTTAGGTTAGGTTAGGTTAGGTTAGGTTAGGTTAGGTTAGGTTAGGTTAGGTTAGGTTAGGTTAGGTTAGGTTAGGTTAGGTTAGGTTAGGTTAGGTTAGGTTAGGTTAGGTTAGGTTAGGTTAGGTTAGGTTAGGTTAGGTTAGGTTAGGTTAGGTTAGGTTAGGTTAGGTTAGGTTAGGTTAGGTTAGGTTAGGTTAGGTTAGGTTAGGTTAGGTTAGGTTAGGTTAGGTTAGGTTAGGTTAGGTTAGGTTAGGTTAGGTTAGGTTAGGTTAGGTTAGGTTAGGTTAGGTTAGGTTAGGTTAGGTTAGGTTAGGTTAGGTTAGGTTAGGTTAGGTTAGGTTAGGTTAGGTTAGGTTAGGTTAGGTTAGGTTAGGTTAGGTTAGGTTAGGTTAGGTTAGGTTAGGTTAGGTTAGGTTAGGTTAGGTTAGGTTAGGTTAGGTTAGGTTAGGTTAGGTTAGGTTAGGTTAGGTTAGGTTAGGTTAGGTTAGGTTAGGTTAGGTTAGGTTAGGTTAGGTTAGGTTAGGTTAGGTTAGGTTAGGTTAGGTTAGGTTAGGTTAGGTTAGGTTAGGTTAGGTTAGGTTAGGTTAGGTTAGGTTAGGTTAGGTTAGGTTAGGTTAGGTTAGGTTAGGTTAGGTTAGGTTAGGTTAGGTTAGGTTAGGTTAGGTTAGGTTAGGTTAGGTTAGGTTAGGTTAGGTTAGGTTAGGTTAGGTTAGGTTAGGTTAGGTTAGGTTAGGTTAGGTTAGGTTAGGTTAGGTTAGGTTAGGTTAGGTTAGGTTAGGTTAGGTTAGGTTAGGTTAGGTTAGGTTAGGTTAGGTTAGGTTAGGTTAGGTTAGGTTAGGTTAGGTTAGGTTAGGTTAGGTTAGGTTAGGTTAGGTTAGGTTAGGTTAGGTTAGGTTAGGTTAGGTTAGGTTAGGTTAGGTTAGGTTAGGTTAGGTTAGGTTAGGTTAGGTTAGGTTAGGTTAGGTTAGGTTAGGTTAGGTTAGGTTAGGTTAGGTTAGGTTAGGTTAGGTTAGGTTAGGTTAGGTTAGGTTAGGTTAGGTTAGGTTAGGTTAGGTTAGGTTAGGTTAGGTTAGGTTAGGTTAGGTTAGGTTAGGTTAGGTTAGGTTAGGTTAGGTTAGGTTAGGTTAGGTTAGGTTAGGTTAGGTTAGGTTAGGTTAGGTTAGGTTAGGTTAGGTTAGGTTAGGTTAGGTTAGGTTAGGTTAGGTTAGGTTAGGTTAGGTTAGGTTAGGTTAGGTTAGGTTAGGTTAGGTTAGGTTAGGTTAGGTTAGGTTAGGTTAGGTTAGGTTAGGTTAGGTTAGGTTAGGTTAGGTTAGGTTAGGTTAGGTTAGGTTAGGTTAGGTTAGGTTAGGTTAGGTTAGGTTAGGTTAGGTTAGGTTAGGTTAGGTTAGGTTAGGTTAGGTTAGGTTAGGTTAGGTTAGGTTAGGTTAGGTTAGGTTAGGTTAGGTTAGGTTAGGTTAGGTTAGGTTAGGTTAGGTTAGGTTAGGTTAGGTTAGGTTAGGTTAGGTTAGGTTAGGTTAGGTTAGGTTAGGTTAGGTTAGGTTAGGTTAGGTTAGGTTAGGTTAGGTTAGGTTAGGTTAGGTTAGGTTAGGTTAGGTTAGGTTAGGTTAGGTTAGGTTAGGTTAGGTTAGGTTAGGTTAGGTTAGGTTAGGTTAGGTTAGGTTAGGTTAGGTTAGGTTAGGTTAGGTTAGGTTAGGTTAGGTTAGGTTAGGTTAGGTTAGGTTAGGTTAGGTTAGGTTAGGTTAGGTTAGGTTAGGTTAGGTTAGGTTAGGTTAGGTTAGGTTAGGTTAGGTTAGGTTAGGTTAGGTTAGGTTAGGTTAGGTTAGGTTAGGTTAGGTTAGGTTAGGTTAGGTTAGGTTAGGTTAGGTTAGGTTAGGTTAGGTTAGGTTAGGTTAGGTTAGGTTAGGTTAGGTTAGGTTAGGTTAGGTTAGGTTAGGTTAGGTTAGGTTAGGTTAGGTTAGGTTAGGTTAGGTTAGGTTAGGTTAGGTTAGGTTAGGTTAGGTTAGGTTAGGTTAGGTTAGGTTAGGTTAGGTTAGGTTAGGTTAGGTTAGGTTAGGTTAGGTTAGGTT
>OX438645.1:10000-27500 GCA_949316285.1 Eupithecia subumbrata | reverse complement strand
TTTTTTTTTTTTTTTTTTTTTTTTTTTTTTTTTTACTCCTTTCCTCTGACAAGTGTCAGAGTCTTTTTTCCGTCTTCTTTCATTCTTAAGACCTCTTTCATACATCACTATCTTATTGTAATATATGTAATATTTAATTTATAACAGAGACAGGGTGACGCTTTATTTTATTATATGGTTTACATGTTTTCTTAAAGCTAACATTTTCTTTATTAAAGTTTTATATACAGTTTCTTACAATTACAGATAAAGGTTTTACAGGTAAGTTTTTGTTGTACATTTTGCTTATTTTCTATTTATACAATTGTTTCATATCATGCTTTATGTATATAGTGTATATATACATTCATCATACTTTTCTTATGCTATTTATTTCTTATTATTACCTTATTTGTTATATTTGTACAGAATTCTAATAACTTCGGACGGTTGACCTTGTCCTTTATAATCTTATGTATACTTGCTACTGTTAAGTCACAGTCCATTGCCTGTTCTACCTCATATCTCTCCTTACCATACACAGGGCACTCTAGCAAAATGTGAATCACGGTTTCGTCTTTCCCGGGTTCGCAAATACACGATGGGCTTTCCTTACGCTTAAACCGATTGAGGTATTCGGAGAATCCACCGTGCCCAGTCACCATCTGAGTTATAACGCCAGTAGGCTGAATTTCCCTAACGATTTTATAAGCTTCTACTGCGTCCGGGAAAAATAATTTTGTAGTCGCGGCTGTTTGACCTGATAAGTACCTACGGTTCCATTCGTCAAGCGATTCCGAGCGGATTTGTCGCTTGACGAATGAAACCGGGCACAAGTCGTAGTCAGGTTTTCTCTTTAAGTTGTGTGCCGCTTCCTTGGCCAGCTGGTCAGCACGCTCGTTCCCTTCAAACCCTGCATGTGCTTTGATCCAGAATAGGGTTACCACCTTATTCTGGAGTCGGGCTTCTTTGATGTTCCTCCTGACCTCTACCACTAGAGCATGAAGGGAACCAGGGTTGGTGACTGTCTCTAATGACGATTTGGAGTCGCTGTAAATACCGAAGGTGCTCTCTGTGCGTTTGAGGATCACCCTCGTGGCCTTACATATGGCTAGAAGTTCCGCCTGATAGACCGTGCAGTAAGATGGTAGTTTAAGTTTGATGGCTTTGGTTTCAGCTTCGTTATTCCATAAGGATAACGCTGCCCCAACCTCACCATCAATCTTACTACCATCGGTGAAAATTCTGACTTCTTGGTCGTTGTGGTCGTCTACTTGTTGTTGGTCTATCAGGCTCACGAACTCCAGGCTTTTATGTTCTGCCGGATGCTCCGACTTGGTAAACGGCACCAAACGCTCTACCTCCCTGTCTCCTAGTCCTAGCCGGGGTACCCCTCTCTTAGCCTCGTAAAGGGCTGCTGCCTCCTTTATCCTAAGGTCGAGTGGTAGTATCCCGGCCAGCACCAGTGCCGAGTTCAGTGAGACGGTACGGTATGCCCTGCACAGCTTCTGAGCGAAACTTCTCTGCACTGCGTTGAGTTTCCTCTGCACCCCCAGTTTATCAGACGCCTCCACCCAGGCACTGGCAGCGTACATTATCACTGGCTCCACTGTTGCCGTGTAAATGACCCTTACAACCTCCGGATGGAGCCCCCAGCTAACCTTTGCTGCCCTGGAGAGTTGCTTGTAAATATTTAGGGCTTTCCTGCAGACCTCTGCGACGTGGTTATTGAAGGTGAGCTTTTGATCTATTATGAGGCCCAGGATTTTTATTTCAGAAGACATGCCTATGTCGACCCCGCCCATCTGCAGTAGTGGTGTGTCATATTTTAGCTTTCTTGTTATGAGCATAGCTTTGGTCTTATGAGGAGCAAATTTTAGCTTGTTTATGACTCCCCACTCCTGCACATGGGCGAGGGCGGCATTTGCCTGTCTCTGAACCTCCTGTGCCGTGTCTCCGTCGAAAATCAATACCACGTCATCCGCAAAAGCCTGGCAGTAATCACCCCGCGCTTCAAGTTCCTTGAGCAAAGGGTCGAGGAGAAGGTTCCACAGGATGGGACCGCCAATTGAACCTTGCACACATCCTTTATTTGTAGTTCTTACATGTTCCTCACCCGAGTACCTCACTATCACCTTTCTGTTCTGTAGGTAGCTGTCAATCATCCTCCGTATATTGACAGGGCATTCCTCTTCAGCCAGTCGGGCTTTGATAGCAGGCCACCATGCGCTATCGAAGGCCCCCTCTATGTCCAGTGATATCATTGTGATAAGTTTTTTGTGTTTCAGCTTTCCGCGTATATATTTCATCAGGTCATAGAGGGAGTCTTCGGTGCTCTTCTGGGGCATAAAGCCGTATTGGCGAGGACTCATCCTGGGGAGCAGGTGCCACTGTAGCCTTCTCACAACCATTTTTTCCAATATCTTTCCCATCACCGGAAGGAGACCAATAGGTCTGTATGACTTGGGGTTGGTGTAGGTGTCTTTACCCGGCTTCCTTAGGACTACCACTGTTGCCTCCTTCCAGATGTTGGGAAAGTGATGTTGTTCCAGGCATTTGTTCATAATTGCAAGGTTCAATTGAAGGTCACAGAGCACGACGCGTCTACATATGTCAGACGTAAAACCATCGGCTCCCGGGGCCTTCTTCGGATTGAAGCTTTCCGTGGCAGAACGTAGCTCTTCTTTTGTAAACGGCGGGTCACATTTCTCATTATGCACCCAGACGTTTGCTTGGTTCGCTATTTCTCTAGTCTGCCTGTGGATTGCGTTTTCTCCGGTTTCAGTGTCCTCGGGATAGAAAGTCTCAGCCAACACTCTAACAGATTCTCCAGGGTCTAGTGTTCTCCCGTCTACTTCCAGGGGCAGGTCTTCTTGCCGTTTTGTCGTTCTTCCTATCACCCTATAAATTCCTTCCCAGACTCCTTCCTTATCCTGCTTTTCACAAAAACCTTTCCAGCTTCCTATTTGCGCCTTTTTGGCTTCTCTCTCATAATTTTCTTTTTCTTGCAGGTACTCCTGGATGACCTTCGCCTTCCGAACCGGCGCTGCACATCGGATCCTACGTCTCTTGGTTGTGACCTTCTTCTTCATGTCGGCGAGTTCCTTGGACCACCACGGCAAGGTAAGTTTTTCGACTATTTTCTTTCTAGGTATCGCTTCTTTGCATGCTTGCTTAACTATATTCATGTATTTATTTACTATTTCTTCTAACTTTTCCTTGCTATTGATTTTTTCTATTTCTGTTTTGTTTATGTTGTTTTCTAGTTTAAATTGGTTCAGTTTCTCATCAAACTGGATCCAATTTGCTTTTTTTGTGTTATAAATTCTGGTGGTTCTCTCTACATTTGTGCCTACTGATTTTACGAGATTAATTTTAAAGGTGATGCCGTTGTGGTCCGAACTAACTAGGTCTTCTTCGACTCTCCAGTCTTCCACCATGGCGAGCAGGTCCTCAGTGCATGCCGTCACGTCGACGTGGCTAGTATAAGTCTGGTTCCCCCTGATAGTATCAAAGGTAGGCGTGTCACCCACGTTCAGCACCTGCAAGTTCATGTCTTCCAACGCCCCAGCCATTTCTTCCCCCCTGTGATCAACTACTCTACTGCCCCACCATGGGCTCTTTGCGTTGGTATCGCCCCCCATTAAAATCCTTGTTGGCCCAAGCTCCTCTTCAATCTTTTTGAGCTGCTCCAGGTACGGTTCTATGGGCTGGTCTGGCTCAAAGTAGAAAGAGACTACTGCTATCTCCCAAGCACTGGTACGGATCCTCACCACTGCGATGTTCTTTGTGGTGAGTTTTGGGCATTGTAGAACGTCAAGGTCACGATTAAAGACAGCTATTGCTGCTTTGACGTTCCCTTCTCCTTGTTCAGTGCTCTGGTAGATTCTGGCTCCTCTGTAGCTCTTCATACCTTTCGCTCCACCCACGTACGGTTCCTGGAGCAGCGCAAAAGCCATCTCTCTTTCGCTTGCTTTTATCATTAGCTCATTCGTTGCTAACTCTTTTCTTTGAAGATTTGCTTGGGCCACCAAAAAGAGTTTCCTGGTGGATGTGCTGGAGGTATTTGCTGTATTGACGCCCTTAGCAGTATGCCACAGTGGCACGCGCTAAGGCGTCCCACTTCCTCCTCACTGAACACTCCTGGCTAAAGGCGTTGTGCTCCGTTGCATCCAGTTTGGCATGTCTGCAGTTGCAGCAGGTTGGAGCCGTTCCAGCGAGCCAGTCTGCGCACTCAGCCTTCATGTGCGGGCCCCCGCAGTGGCTGCATTTCGAGATCGTCTCCCTGCAGTAGCGCCTGCCATGCCCGTATCCCAGGCACAGCGAGCACTGTACAAGGGGAGACTGATCAGCCACTCTTATCCTTTGGAGGTCAATATGGACCTCCCCTGCTTCAACCAACAGGTTCCATACCTTCGGCGACACACGAAGCACGACATGGCATGCGTAGGGATTTCTTGCTTTTTTTCTGAATCGGACTTCAATCCGGTCGTCCTCTGTGCTGAGGTTTCCAAGGATGTGGCCATTCTGGTTCCTCAGGGCGCTCAAGACGTCTTCGTCTTTGTTGTACTGCAAGACGTCCTTGAGGATCAGAAGTGGATCCTTATTTTTGACTTCCTCTACACAGAGGTGCGACTCCGCCTTCTTCAGCCTTTCCTTCACTTTTTGTCTTTCTTCTTCAGTCTTACATCCGACAATGATTTTTCTATCTTTAGCTTTTCTAACTCTATCCACCTTGATCCATCCATCCCTTGCATTGACGGCTTCCCTAACCCTCTTCAGCACCTCTTCTCCAGTCTCTGTCTCGTCTTTTGAGGATATGACTACGGAATGCAGCGCGGTCTGACTCACGGGTTGCTTTCTCGTAGGACCAGCTGCCACATTTGCGTACGTCATCTCCTCCAAGGTCTTTTGTTGTTTTGTCATTGCCTCTTGAAGTATTTCCATCCTCTCGTTACTTTCCTTCATGAGCTTGCTGTGCTCCTCCAGTCTCTTTACCAACTCCGCTTCGGGTTCGGATATGGTTGCAGAGGGGAGAGGGGAAGGAGAAACCAGTGGTCCCTCCTCTCCCTCCCTCCCCTGCCTCCTGTTTTGGCTCTCTCCATCTTTCCCTTTCCCTCCCTCCGTCTCTTTCACTAGCTGGTAGAGTCGCTCTATTGCTAGTGTGACCTCGGTTTTTATATCGGTTCTTAGGTTGCGCGCACTACCTAACTGCGTTTTCGCTTTCATCAGGCAGGCTTTAGCTTCTGCTATTCTGCTGGCGTACTTGGGTTTCTCCGGCATCAGCGGGCATCCCGCCACGTCTACCTTCGGTTTTGCTTTGGGAGGTCCCGCCGGCGCCTGTGACGCTTTTTTCGGGGAGGGCTTAGGTTGGGTGTCCGTTTTTCCCGATTCCCACTCTCCAATGCTCCGTCTCACATTGGCGGAAGCGGTCAGTTCGTGTGAAGGACCTGCCTTCTCTGTCAAGTCCGGGGACTTATGGGTGTCGGGATCCATAGTCTTTTGT
Organism: Eupithecia subumbrata; assembly: GCA_949316285.1. Classification (NCBI taxonomy): domain Eukaryota; kingdom Metazoa; phylum Arthropoda; class Insecta; order Lepidoptera; family Geometridae; genus Eupithecia; species Eupithecia subumbrata. The sequence goes on along the minus strand of OX438645.1, from coordinate 22,015 downwards.
GCGGTTTTGACGGGTGTACGGATCCCGAACATAATTTGCAGTCACAATACGGTAAAGTAGATAGATGAAGTTAAGACGGTTAAAAAAGTTCAAATTTGGCTTAAAATAAGGTTTGTAAAAGTTATATAAGTTGACTCTACCTAGAGTCCGTGATTAAATAAGAAAATAAGGATTAAAGATTTGTATAAGTTTTAAAATACGTTTTCTACCAAAAATTAATTTCAAGAATTTTAATCGAATTTTTTCTGTTACAGGTTCGTCGCGTCGAGGTTGCTGGTCGGCGCTGTACAGAGGTAAGTATCCGTGGATTCAAAGTTCTCAGTATAGAGTACCGGCCTCCTTATGAATTTACGGAGTACCGTACGGATAAGATGGTCGTGTCGTTAGGAACCCGAGAAACACGTATCGAAAATAAATTCAGTCAAAAAGACTCTACCTAGAGTCTGGTTTCGTCAACACTTAATAATGATTTGCTTATAATCTATGTGCCGCAAAAAACGCCGTCAATTTTAGAGTGTCGGTATGAGAGATATGAAGCTTTGGATATGGGGGGGGGGGGGAGAGAAGTTAAGGGGGGTTGACAATTATTTTAAAGCTATCTATTTATATTATTATCAAATACGACTAACAGTTTAACAATATAACGCCTTTTCTTAAGGAAAAATAAAAATTTAAAAAATATTAAAATTCTAAAGAAAAAAGTTAAGGGGGGTCAACATAGGATATTAAATTTGGGGGTTGCCCACATATATTATATATATAATATATGCGGACTGGTCTTAAAATTTGGCTATCTCTCACCGTTTCCGAGAAACCAGCGTTTGAATCTATTTGCGGTTTGTAATCTTAATCTAATAATTCGCGCTCGGAGACCGCTTGTCCTAAAAATCTAAATTTTTTACAAAAATGTTTGACAACATAGGGGCCACAAATACACAAAAAATAAACCTATGTTGTCGCTGCAGAAATAAAATTAAAACACTTACAATGAAAAACTGAACAGCACAAAAACTTTCGAGTCTCTATCTCCGTCAAACAAGGTCCAAATTCTGATTTAAAGGTGCCTCCCGGCTGCTCTCTACGGCGTCCTTGGGATCTCGTCCTTAAAAATTGCGTAGCGGCACGGGGTCACTGACCACGCCGCCACGTGGTTTTTGTTTTTCTGGCGATTACTCCGTCGTCCTGCACAGGAAAAATCTGCAAGTCGGCAGGGATGTAGAGCACCAGGATGCCTTCCGTTCCACAATTTAAAAAATGTAGGTCGTCACTCAAAATCGCGAGACGTATCACTTTTAAGTTTGAAATTTTTACGAAAAACCACTTTTTCGCCAATAACTTTTTGGCCACAACACTTAGCGCTGCGCGGTTTTCACTAGCGTGTGCGCCGTCACTTTCCGCGTCTTTTGATGTATAGCACGTTATTAAAACAGCAAAATTACTATTTTTAGTGATTTTTCGAGCGTGGACTGGCCTTTTTTCGTGGCGCTCTCGACCGCGGTTCGAGCGCGAATGGTTAGGTTAGGTTAGGTTAGGTTAGGTTAGGTTAGGTTAGGTTAGGTTAGGTTAGGTTAGGTTAGGTTAGGTTAGGTTAGGTTAGGTTAGGTTAGGTTAGGTTAGGTTAGGTTAGGTTAGGTTAGGTTAGGTTAGGTTAGGTTAGGTTAGGTTAGGTTAGGTTAGGTTAGGTTAGGTTAGGTTAGGTTAGGTTAGGTTAGGTTAGGTTAGGTTAGGTTAGGTTAGGTTAGGTTAGGTTAGGTTAGGTTAGGTTAGGTTAGGTTAGGTTAGGTTAGGTTAGGTTAGGTTAGGTTAGGTTAGGTTAGGTTAGGTTAGGTTAGGTTAGGTTAGGTTAGGTTAGGTTAGGTTAGGTTAGGTTAGGTTAGGTTAGGTTAGGTTAGGTTAGGTTAGGTTAGGTTAGGTTAGGTTAGGTTAGGTTAGGTTAGGTTAGGTTAGGTTAGGTTAGGTTAGGTTAGGTTAGGTTAGGTTAGGTTAGGTTAGGTTAGGTTAGGTTAGGTTAGGTTAGGTTAGGTTAGGTTAGGTTAGGTTAGGTTAGGTTAGGTTAGGTTAGGTTAGGTTAGGTTAGGTTAGGTTAGGTTAGGTTAGGTTAGGTTAGGTTAGGTTAGGTTAGGTTAGGTTAGGTTAGGTTAGGTTAGGTTAGGTTAGGTTAGGTTAGGTTAGGTTAGGTTAGGTTAGGTTAGGTTAGGTTAGGTTAGGTTAGGTTAGGTTAGGTTAGGTTAGGTTAGGTTAGGTTAGGTTAGGTTAGGTTAGGTTAGGTTAGGTTAGGTTAGGTTAGGTTAGGTTAGGTTAGGTTAGGTTAGGTTAGGTTAGGTTAGGTTAGGTTAGGTTAGGTTAGGTTAGGTTAGGTTAGGTTAGGTTAGGTTAGGTTAGGTTAGGTTAGGTTAGGTTAGGTTAGGTTAGGTTAGGTTAGGTTAGGTTAGGTTAGGTTAGGTTAGGTTAGGTTAGGTTAGGTTAGGTTAGGTTAGGTTAGGTTAGGTTAGGTTAGGTTAGGTTAGGTTAGGTTAGGTTAGGTTAGGTTAGGTTAGGTTAGGTTAGGTTAGGTTAGGTTAGGTTAGGTTAGGTTAGGTTAGGTTAGGTTAGGTTAGGTTAGGTTAGGTTAGGTTAGGTTAGGTTAGGTTAGGTTAGGTTAGGTTAGGTTAGGTTAGGTTAGGTTAGGTTAGGTTAGGTTAGGTTAGGTTAGGTTAGGTTAGGTTAGGTTAGGTTAGGTTAGGTTAGGTTAGGTTAGGTTAGGTTAGGTTAGGTTAGGTTAGGTTAGGTTAGGTTAGGTTAGGTTAGGTTAGGTTAGGTTAGGTTAGGTTAGGTTAGGTTAGGTTAGGTTAGGTTAGGTTAGGTTAGGTTAGGTTAGGTTAGGTTAGGTTAGGTTAGGTTAGGTTAGGTTAGGTTAGGTTAGGTTAGGTTAGGTTAGGTTAGGTTAGGTTAGGTTAGGTTAGGTTAGGTTAGGTTAGGTTAGGTTAGGTTAGGTTAGGTTAGGTTAGGTTAGGTTAGGTTAGGTTAGGTTAGGTTAGGTTAGGTTAGGTTAGGTTAGGTTAGGTTAGGTTAGGTTAGGTTAGGTTAGGTTAGGTTAGGTTAGGTTAGGTTAGGTTAGGTTAGGTTAGGTTAGGTTAGGTTAGGTTAGGTTAGGTTAGGTTAGGTTAGGTTAGGTTAGGTTAGGTTAGGTTAGGTTAGGTTAGGTTAGGTTAGGTTAGGTTAGGTTAGGTTAGGTTAGGTTAGGTTAGGTTAGGTTAGGTTAGGTTAGGTTAGGTTAGGTTAGGTTAGGTTAGGTTAGGTTAGGTTAGGTTAGGTTAGGTTAGGTTAGGTTAGGTTAGGTTAGGTTAGGTTAGGTTAGGTTAGGTTAGGTTAGGTTAGGTTAGGTTAGGTTAGGTTAGGTTAGGTTAGGTTAGGTTAGGTTAGGTTAGGTTAGGTTAGGTTAGGTTAGGTTAGGTTAGGTTAGGTTAGGTTAGGTTAGGTTAGGTTAGGTTAGGTTAGGTTAGGTTAGGTTAGGTTAGGTTAGGTTAGGTTAGGTTAGGTTAGGTTAGGTTAGGTTAGGTTAGGTTAGGTTAGGTTAGGTTAGGTTAGGTTAGGTTAGGTTAGGTTAGGTTAGGTTAGGTTAGGTTAGGTTAGGTTAGGTTAGGTTAGGTTAGGTTAGGTTAGGTTAGGTTAGGTTAGGTTAGGTTAGGTTAGGTTAGGTTAGGTTAGGTTAGGTTAGGTTAGGTTAGGTTAGGTTAGGTTAGGTTAGGTTAGGTTAGGTTAGGTTAGGTTAGGTTAGGTTAGGTTAGGTTAGGTTAGGTTAGGTTAGGTTAGGTTAGGTTAGGTTAGGTTAGGTTAGGTTAGGTTAGGTTAGGTTAGGTTAGGTTAGGTTAGGTTAGGTTAGGTTAGGTTAGGTTAGGTTAGGTTAGGTTAGGTTAGGTTAGGTTAGGTTAGGTTAGGTTAGGTTAGGTTAGGTTAGGTTAGGTTAGGTTAGGTTAGGTTAGGTTAGGTTAGGTTAGGTTAGGTTAGGTTAGGTTAGGTTAGGTTAGGTTAGGTTAGGTTAGGTTAGGTTAGGTTAGGTTAGGTTAGGTTAGGTTAGGTTAGGTTAGGTTAGGTTAGGTTAGGTTAGGTTAGGTTAGGTTAGGTTAGGTTAGGTTAGGTTAGGTTAGGTTAGGTTAGGTTAGGTTAGGTTAGGTTAGGTTAGGTTAGGTTAGGTTAGGTTAGGTTAGGTTAGGTTAGGTTAGGTTAGGTTAGGTTAGGTTAGGTTAGGTTAGGTTAGGTTAGGTTAGGTTAGGTTAGGTTAGGTTAGGTTAGGTTAGGTTAGGTTAGGTTAGGTTAGGTTAGGTTAGGTTAGGTTAGGTTAGGTTAGGTTAGGTTAGGTTAGGTTAGGTTAGGTTAGGTTAGGTTAGGTTAGGTTAGGTTAGGTTAGGTTAGGTTAGGTTAGGTTAGGTTAGGTTAGGTTAGGTTAGGTTAGGTTAGGTTAGGTTAGGTTAGGTTAGGTTAGGTTAGGTTAGGTTAGGTTAGGTTAGGTTAGGTTAGGTTAGGTTAGGTTAGGTTAGGTTAGGTTAGGTTAGGTTAGGTTAGGTTAGGTTAGGTTAGGTTAGGTTAGGTTAGGTTAGGTTAGGTTAGGTTAGGTTAGGTTAGGTTAGGTTAGGTTAGGTTAGGTTAGGTTAGGTTAGGTTAGGTTAGGTTAGGTTAGGTTAGGTTAGGTTAGGTTAGGTTAGGTTAGGTTAGGTTAGGTTAGGTTAGGTTAGGTTAGGTTAGGTTAGGTTAGGTTAGGTTAGGTTAGGTTAGGTTAGGTTAGGTTAGGTTAGGTTAGGTTAGGTTAGGTTAGGTTAGGTTAGGTTAGGTTAGGTTAGGTTAGGTTAGGTTAGGTTAGGTTAGGTTAGGTTAGGTTAGGTTAGGTTAGGTTAGGTTAGGTTAGGTTAGGTTAGGTTAGGTTAGGTTAGGTTAGGTTAGGTTAGGTTAGGTTAGGTTAGGTTAGGTTAGGTTAGGTTAGGTTAGGTTAGGTTAGGTTAGGTTAGGTTAGGTTAGGTTAGGTTAGGTTAGGTTAGGTTAGGTTAGGTTAGGTTAGGTTAGGTTAGGTTAGGTTAGGTTAGGTTAGGTTAGGTTAGGTTAGGTTAGGTTAGGTTAGGTTAGGTTAGGTTAGGTTAGGTTAGGTTAGGTTAGGTTAGGTTAGGTTAGGTTAGGTTAGGTTAGGTTAGGTTAGGTTAGGTTAGGTTAGGTTAGGTTAGGTTAGGTTAGGTTAGGTTAGGTTAGGTTAGGTTAGGTTAGGTTAGGTTAGGTTAGGTTAGGTTAGGTTAGGTTAGGTTAGGTTAGGTTAGGTTAGGTTAGGTTAGGTTAGGTTAGGTTAGGTTAGGTTAGGTTAGGTTAGGTTAGGTTAGGTTAGGTTAGGTTAGGTTAGGTTAGGTTAGGTTAGGTTAGGTTAGGTTAGGTTAGGTTAGGTTAGGTTAGGTTAGGTTAGGTTAGGTTAGGTTAGGTTAGGTTAGGTTAGGTTAGGTTAGGTTAGGTTAGGTTAGGTTAGGTTAGGTTAGGTTAGGTTAGGTTAGGTTAGGTTAGGTTAGGTTAGGTTAGGTTAGGTTAGGTTAGGTTAGGTTAGGTTAGGTTAGGTTAGGTTAGGTTAGGTTAGGTTAGGTTAGGTTAGGTTAGGTTAGGTTAGGTTAGGTTAGGTTAGGTTAGGTTAGGTTAGGTTAGGTTAGGTTAGGTTAGGTTAGGTTAGGTTAGGTTAGGTTAGGTTAGGTTAGGTTAGGTTAGGTTAGGTTAGGTTAGGTTAGGTTAGGTTAGGTTAGGTTAGGTTAGGTTAGGTTAGGTTAGGTTAGGTTAGGTTAGGTTAGGTTAGGTTAGGTTAGGTTAGGTTAGGTTAGGTTAGGTTAGGTTAGGTTAGGTTAGGTTAGGTTAGGTTAGGTTAGGTTAGGTTAGGTTAGGTTAGGTTAGGTTAGGTTAGGTTAGGTTAGGTTAGGTTAGGTTAGGTTAGGTTAGGTTAGGTTAGGTTAGGTTAGGTTAGGTTAGGTTAGGTTAGGTTAGGTTAGGTTAGGTTAGGTTAGGTTAGGTTAGGTTAGGTTAGGTTAGGTTAGGTTAGGTTAGGTTAGGTTAGGTTAGGTTAGGTTAGGTTAGGTTAGGTTAGGTTAGGTTAGGTTAGGTTAGGTTAGGTTAGGTTAGGTTAGGTTAGGTTAGGTTAGGTTAGGTTAGGTTAGGTTAGGTTAGGTTAGGTTAGGTTAGGTTAGGTTAGGTTAGGTTAGGTTAGGTTAGGTTAGGTTAGGTTAGGTTAGGTTAGGTTAGGTTAGGTTAGGTTAGGTTAGGTTAGGTTAGGTTAGGTTAGGTTAGGTTAGGTTAGGTTAGGTTAGGTTAGGTTAGGTTAGGTTAGGTTAGGTTAGGTTAGGTTAGGTTAGGTTAGGTTAGGTTAGGTTAGGTTAGGTTAGGTTAGGTTAGGTTAGGTTAGGTTAGGTTAGGTTAGGTTAGGTTAGGTTAGGTTAGGTTAGGTTAGGTTAGGTTAGGTTAGGTTAGGTTAGGTTAGGTTAGGTTAGGTTAGGTTAGGTTAGGTTAGGTTAGGTTAGGTTAGGTTAGGTTAGGTTAGGTTAGGTTAGGTTAGGTTAGGTTAGGTTAGGTTAGGTTAGGTTAGGTTAGGTTAGGTTAGGTTAGGTTAGGTTAGGTTAGGTTAGGTTAGGTTAGGTTAGGTTAGGTTAGGTTAGGTTAGGTTAGGTTAGGTTAGGTTAGGTTAGGTTAGGTTAGGTTAGGTTAGGTTAGGTTAGGTTAGGTTAGGTTAGGTTAGGTTAGGTTAGGTTAGGTTAGGTTAGGTTAGGTTAGGTTAGGTTAGGTTAGGTTAGGTTAGGTTAGGTTAGGTTAGGTTAGGTTAGGTTAGGTTAGGTTAGGTTAGGTTAGGTTAGGTTAGGTTAGGTTAGGTTAGGTTAGGTTAGGTTAGGTTAGGTTAGGTTAGGTTAGGTTAGGTTAGGTTAGGTTAGGTTAGGTTAGGTTAGGTTAGGTTAGGTTAGGTTAGGTTAGGTTAGGTTAGGTTAGGTTAGGTTAGGTTAGGTTAGGTTAGGTTAGGTTAGGTTAGGTTAGGTTAGGTTAGGTTAGGTTAGGTTAGGTTAGGTTAGGTTAGGTTAGGTTAGGTTAGGTTAGGTTAGGTTAGGTTAGGTTAGGTTAGGTTAGGTTAGGTTAGGTTAGGTTAGGTTAGGTTAGGTTAGGTTAGGTTAGGTTAGGTTAGGTTAGGTTAGGTTAGGTTAGGTTAGGTTAGGTTAGGTTAGGTTAGGTTAGGTTAGGTTAGGTTAGGTTAGGTTAGGTTAGGTTAGGTTAGGTTAGGTTAGGTTAGGTTAGGTTAGGTTAGGTTAGGTTAGGTTAGGTTAGGTTAGGTTAGGTTAGGTTAGGTTAGGTTAGGTTAGGTTAGGTTAGGTTAGGTTAGGTTAGGTTAGGTTAGGTTAGGTTAGGTTAGGTTAGGTTAGGTTAGGTTAGGTTAGGTTAGGTTAGGTTAGGTTAGGTTAGGTTAGGTTAGGTTAGGTTAGGTTAGGTTAGGTTAGGTTAGGTTAGGTTAGGTTAGGTTAGGTTAGGTTAGGTTAGGTTAGGTTAGGTTAGGTTAGGTTAGGTTAGGTTAGGTTAGGTTAGGTTAGGTTAGGTTAGGTTAGGTTAGGTTAGGTTAGGTTAGGTTAGGTTAGGTTAGGTTAGGTTAGGTTAGGTTAGGTTAGGTTAGGTTAGGTTAGGTTAGGTTAGGTTAGGTTAGGTTAGGTTAGGTTAGGTTAGGTTAGGTTAGGTTAGGTTAGGTTAGGTTAGGTTAGGTTAGGTTAGGTTAGGTTAGGTTAGGTTAGGTTAGGTTAGGTTAGGTTAGGTTAGGTTAGGTTAGGTTAGGTTAGGTTAGGTTAGGTTAGGTTAGGTTAGGTTAGGTTAGGTTAGGTTAGGTTAGGTTAGGTTAGGTTAGGTTAGGTTAGGTTAGGTTAGGTTAGGTTAGGTTAGGTTAGGTTAGGTTAGGTTAGGTTAGGTTAGGTTAGGTTAGGTTAGGTTAGGTTAGGTTAGGTTAGGTTAGGTTAGGTTAGGTTAGGTTAGGTTAGGTTAGGTTAGGTTAGGTTAGGTTAGGTTAGGTTAGGTTAGGTTAGGTTAGGTTAGGTTAGGTTAGGTTAGGTTAGGTTAGGTTAGGTTAGGTTAGGTTAGGTTAGGTTAGGTTAGGTTAGGTTAGGTTAGGTTAGGTTAGGTTAGGTTAGGTTAGGTTAGGTTAGGTTAGGTTAGGTTAGGTTAGGTTAGGTTAGGTTAGGTTAGGTTAGGTTAGGTTAGGTTAGGTTAGGTTAGGTTAGGTTAGGTTAGGTTAGGTTAGGTTAGGTTAGGTTAGGTTAGGTTAGGTTAGGTTAGGTTAGGTTAGGTTAGGTTAGGTTAGGTTAGGTTAGGTTAGGTTAGGTTAGGTTAGGTTAGGTTAGGTTAGGTTAGGTTAGGTTAGGTTAGGTTAGGTTAGGTTAGGTTAGGTTAGGTTAGGTTAGGTTAGGTTAGGTTAGGTTAGGTTAGGTTAGGTTAGGTTAGGTTAGGTTAGGTTAGGTTAGGTTAGGTTAGGTTAGGTTAGGTTAGGTTAGGTTAGGTTAGGTTAGGTTAGGTTAGGTTAGGTTAGGTTAGGTTAGGTTAGGTTAGGTTAGGTTAGGTTAGGTTAGGTTAGGTTAGGTTAGGTTAGGTTAGGTTAGGTTAGGTTAGGTTAGGTTAGGTTAGGTTAGGTTAGGTTAGGTTAGGTTAGGTTAGGTTAGGTTAGGTTAGGTTAGGTTAGGTTAGGTTAGGTTAGGTTAGGTTAGGTTAGGTTAGGTTAGGTTAGGTTAGGTTAGGTTAGGTTAGGTTAGGTTAGGTTAGGTTAGGTTAGGTTAGGTTAGGTTAGGTTAGGTTAGGTTAGGTTAGGTTAGGTTAGGTTAGGTTAGGTTAGGTTAGGTTAGGTTAGGTTAGGTTAGGTTAGGTTAGGTTAGGTTAGGTTAGGTTAGGTTAGGTTAGGTTAGGTTAGGTTAGGTTAGGTTAGGTTAGGTTAGGTTAGGTTAGGTTAGGTTAGGTTAGGTTAGGTTAGGTTAGGTTAGGTTAGGTTAGGTTAGGTTAGGTTAGGTTAGGTTAGGTTAGGTTAGGTTAGGTTAGGTTAGGTTAGGTTAGGTTAGGTTAGGTTAGGTTAGGTTAGGTTAGGTTAGGTTAGGTTAGGTTAGGTTAGGTTAGGTTAGGTTAGGTTAGGTTAGGTTAGGTTAGGTTAGGTTAGGTTAGGTTAGGTTAGGTTAGGTTAGGTTAGGTTAGGTTAGGTTAGGTTAGGTTAGGTTAGGTTAGGTTAGGTTAGGTTAGGTTAGGTTAGGTTAGGTTAGGTTAGGTTAGGTTAGGTTAGGTTAGGTTAGGTTAGGTTAGGTTAGGTTAGGTTAGGTTAGGTTAGGTTAGGTTAGGTTAGGTTAGGTTAGGTTAGGTTAGGTTAGGTTAGGTTAGGTTAGGTTAGGTTAGGTTAGGTTAGGTTAGGTTAGGTTAGGTTAGGTTAGGTTAGGTTAGGTTAGGTTAGGTTAGGTTAGGTTAGGTTAGGTTAGGTTAGGTTAGGTTAGGTTAGGTTAGGTTAGGTTAGGTTAGGTTAGGTTAGGTTAGGTTAGGTTAGGTTAGGTTAGGTTAGGTTAGGTTAGGTTAGGTTAGGTTAGGTTAGGTTAGGTTAGGTTAGGTTAGGTTAGGTTAGGTTAGGTTAGGTTAGGTTAGGTTAGGTTAGGTTAGGTTAGGTTAGGTTAGGTTAGGTTAGGTTAGGTTAGGTTAGGTTAGGTTAGGTTAGGTTAGGTTAGGTTAGGTTAGGTTAGGTTAGGTTAGGTTAGGTTAGGTTAGGTTAGGTTAGGTTAGGTTAGGTTAGGTTAGGTTAGGTTAGGTTAGGTTAGGTTAGGTTAGGTTAGGTTAGGTTAGGTTAGGTTAGGTTAGGTTAGGTTAGGTTAGGTTAGGTTAGGTTAGGTTAGGTTAGGTTAGGTTAGGTTAGGTTAGGTTAGGTTAGGTTAGGTTAGGTTAGGTTAGGTTAGGTTAGGTTAGGTTAGGTTAGGTTAGGTTAGGTTAGGTTAGGTTAGGTTAGGTTAGGTTAGGTTAGGTTAGGTTAGGTTAGGTTAGGTTAGGTTAGGTTAGGTTAGGTTAGGTTAGGTTAGGTTAGGTTAGGTTAGGTTAGGTTAGGTTAGGTTAGGTTAGGTTAGGTTAGGTTAGGTTAGGTTAGGTTAGGTTAGGTTAGGTTAGGTTAGGTTAGGTTAGGTTAGGTTAGGTTAGGTTAGGTTAGGTTAGGTTAGGTTAGGTTAGGTTAGGTTAGGTTAGGTTAGGTTAGGTTAGGTTAGGTTAGGTTAGGTTAGGTTAGGTTAGGTTAGGTTAGGTTAGGTTAGGTTAGGTTAGGTTAGGTTAGGTTAGGTTAGGTTAGGTTAGGTTAGGTTAGGTTAGGTTAGGTTAGGTTAGGTTAGGTTAGGTTAGGTTAGGTTAGGTTAGGTTAGGTTAGGTTAGGTTAGGTTAGGTTAGGTTAGGTTAGGTTAGGTTAGGTTAGGTTAGGTTAGGTTAGGTTAGGTTAGGTTAGGTTAGGTTAGGTTAGGTTAGGTTAGGTTAGGTTAGGTTAGGTTAGGTTAGGTTAGGTTAGGTTAGGTTAGGTTAGGTTAGGTTAGGTTAGGTTAGGTTAGGTTAGGTTAGGTTAGGTTAGGTTAGGTTAGGTTAGGTTAGGTTAGGTTAGGTTAGGTTAGGTTAGGTTAGGTTAGGTTAGGTTAGGTTAGGTTAGGTTAGGTTAGGTTAGGTTAGGTTAGGTTAGGTTAGGTTAGGTTAGGTTAGGTTAGGTTAGGTTAGGTTAGGTTAGGTTAGGTTAGGTTAGGTTAGGTTAGGTTAGGTTAGGTTAGGTTAGGTTAGGTTAGGTTAGGTTAGGTTAGGTTAGGTTAGGTTAGGTTAGGTTAGGTTAGGTTAGGTTAGGTTAGGTTAGGTTAGGTTAGGTTAGGTTAGGTTAGGTTAGGTTAGGTTAGGTTAGGTTAGGTTAGGTTAGGTTAGGTTAGGTTAGGTTAGGTTAGGTTAGGTTAGGTTAGGTTAGGTTAGGTTAGGTTAGGTTAGGTTAGGTTAGGTTAGGTTAGGTTAGGTTAGGTTAGGTTAGGTTAGGTTAGGTTAGGTTAGGTTAGGTTAGGTTAGGTTAGGTTAGGTTAGGTTAGGTTAGGTTAGGTTAGGTTAGGTTAGGTTAGGTTAGGTTAGGTTAGGTTAGGTTAGGTTAGGTTAGGTTAGGTTAGGTTAGGTTAGGTTAGGTTAGGTTAGGTTAGGTTAGGTTAGGTTAGGTTAGGTTAGGTTAGGTTAGGTTAGGTTAGGTTAGGTTAGGTTAGGTTAGGTTAGGTTAGGTTAGGTTAGGTTAGGTTAGGTTAGGTTAGGTTAGGTTAGGTTAGGTTAGGTTAGGTTAGGTTAGGTTAGGTTAGGTTAGGTTAGGTTAGGTTAGGTTAGGTTAGGTTAGGTTAGGTTAGGTTAGGTTAGGTTAGGTTAGGTTAGGTTAGGTTAGGTTAGGTTAGGTTAGGTTAGGTTAGGTTAGGTTAGGTTAGGTTAGGTTAGGTTAGGTTAGGTTAGGTTAGGTTAGGTTAGGTTAGGTTAGGTTAGGTTAGGTTAGGTTAGGTTAGGTTAGGTTAGGTTAGGTTAGGTTAGGTTAGGTTAGGTTAGGTTAGGTTAGGTTAGGTTAGGTTAGGTTAGGTTAGGTTAGGTTAGGTTAGGTTAGGTTAGGTTAGGTTAGGTTAGGTTAGGTTAGGTTAGGTTAGGTTAGGTTAGGTTAGGTTAGGTTAGGTTAGGTTAGGTTAGGTTAGGTTAGGTTAGGTTAGGTTAGGTTAGGTTAGGTTAGGTTAGGTTAGGTTAGGTTAGGTTAGGTTAGGTTAGGTTAGGTTAGGTTAGGTTAGGTTAGGTTAGGTTAGGTTAGGTTAGGTTAGGTTAGGTTAGGTTAGGTTAGGTTAGGTTAGGTTAGGTTAGGTTAGGTTAGGTTAGGTTAGGTTAGGTTAGGTTAGGTTAGGTTAGGTTAGGTTAGGTTAGGTTAGGTTAGGTTAGGTTAGGTTAGGTTAGGTTAGGTTAGGTTAGGTTAGGTTAGGTTAGGTTAGGTTAGGTTAGGTTAGGTTAGGTTAGGTT
>OX438645.1:0-5000 GCA_949316285.1 Eupithecia subumbrata | reverse complement strand
TAGGTTAGGTTAGGTTAGGTTAGGTTAGGTTAGGTTAGGTTAGGTTAGGTTAGGTTAGGTTAGGTTAGGTTAGGTTAGGTTAGGTTAGGTTAGGTTAGGTTAGGTTAGGTTAGGTTAGGTTAGGTTAGGTTAGGTTAGGTTAGGTTAGGTTAGGTTAGGTTAGGTTAGGTTAGGTTAGGTTAGGTTAGGTTAGGTTAGGTTAGGTTAGGTTAGGTTAGGTTAGGTTAGGTTAGGTTAGGTTAGGTTAGGTTAGGTTAGGTTAGGTTAGGTTAGGTTAGGTTAGGTTAGGTTAGGTTAGGTTAGGTTAGGTTAGGTTAGGTTAGGTTAGGTTAGGTTAGGTTAGGTTAGGTTAGGTTAGGTTAGGTTAGGTTAGGTTAGGTTAGGTTAGGTTAGGTTAGGTTAGGTTAGGTTAGGTTAGGTTAGGTTAGGTTAGGTTAGGTTAGGTTAGGTTAGGTTAGGTTAGGTTAGGTTAGGTTAGGTTAGGTTAGGTTAGGTTAGGTTAGGTTAGGTTAGGTTAGGTTAGGTTAGGTTAGGTTAGGTTAGGTTAGGTTAGGTTAGGTTAGGTTAGGTTAGGTTAGGTTAGGTTAGGTTAGGTTAGGTTAGGTTAGGTTAGGTTAGGTTAGGTTAGGTTAGGTTAGGTTAGGTTAGGTTAGGTTAGGTTAGGTTAGGTTAGGTTAGGTTAGGTTAGGTTAGGTTAGGTTAGGTTAGGTTAGGTTAGGTTAGGTTAGGTTAGGTTAGGTTAGGTTAGGTTAGGTTAGGTTAGGTTAGGTTAGGTTAGGTTAGGTTAGGTTAGGTTAGGTTAGGTTAGGTTAGGTTAGGTTAGGTTAGGTTAGGTTAGGTTAGGTTAGGTTAGGTTAGGTTAGGTTAGGTTAGGTTAGGTTAGGTTAGGTTAGGTTAGGTTAGGTTAGGTTAGGTTAGGTTAGGTTAGGTTAGGTTAGGTTAGGTTAGGTTAGGTTAGGTTAGGTTAGGTTAGGTTAGGTTAGGTTAGGTTAGGTTAGGTTAGGTTAGGTTAGGTTAGGTTAGGTTAGGTTAGGTTAGGTTAGGTTAGGTTAGGTTAGGTTAGGTTAGGTTAGGTTAGGTTAGGTTAGGTTAGGTTAGGTTAGGTTAGGTTAGGTTAGGTTAGGTTAGGTTAGGTTAGGTTAGGTTAGGTTAGGTTAGGTTAGGTTAGGTTAGGTTAGGTTAGGTTAGGTTAGGTTAGGTTAGGTTAGGTTAGGTTAGGTTAGGTTAGGTTAGGTTAGGTTAGGTTAGGTTAGGTTAGGTTAGGTTAGGTTAGGTTAGGTTAGGTTAGGTTAGGTTAGGTTAGGTTAGGTTAGGTTAGGTTAGGTTAGGTTAGGTTAGGTTAGGTTAGGTTAGGTTAGGTTAGGTTAGGTTAGGTTAGGTTAGGTTAGGTTAGGTTAGGTTAGGTTAGGTTAGGTTAGGTTAGGTTAGGTTAGGTTAGGTTAGGTTAGGTTAGGTTAGGTTAGGTTAGGTTAGGTTAGGTTAGGTTAGGTTAGGTTAGGTTAGGTTAGGTTAGGTTAGGTTAGGTTAGGTTAGGTTAGGTTAGGTTAGGTTAGGTTAGGTTAGGTTAGGTTAGGTTAGGTTAGGTTAGGTTAGGTTAGGTTAGGTTAGGTTAGGTTAGGTTAGGTTAGGTTAGGTTAGGTTAGGTTAGGTTAGGTTAGGTTAGGTTAGGTTAGGTTAGGTTAGGTTAGGTTAGGTTAGGTTAGGTTAGGTTAGGTTAGGTTAGGTTAGGTTAGGTTAGGTTAGGTTAGGTTAGGTTAGGTTAGGTTAGGTTAGGTTAGGTTAGGTTAGGTTAGGTTAGGTTAGGTTAGGTTAGGTTAGGTTAGGTTAGGTTAGGTTAGGTTAGGTTAGGTTAGGTTAGGTTAGGTTAGGTTAGGTTAGGTTAGGTTAGGTTAGGTTAGGTTAGGTTAGGTTAGGTTAGGTTAGGTTAGGTTAGGTTAGGTTAGGTTAGGTTAGGTTAGGTTAGGTTAGGTTAGGTTAGGTTAGGTTAGGTTAGGTTAGGTTAGGTTAGGTTAGGTTAGGTTAGGTTAGGTTAGGTTAGGTTAGGTTAGGTTAGGTTAGGTTAGGTTAGGTTAGGTTAGGTTAGGTTAGGTTAGGTTAGGTTAGGTTAGGTTAGGTTAGGTTAGGTTAGGTTAGGTTAGGTTAGGTTAGGTTAGGTTAGGTTAGGTTAGGTTAGGTTAGGTTAGGTTAGGTTAGGTTAGGTTAGGTTAGGTTAGGTTAGGTTAGGTTAGGTTAGGTTAGGTTAGGTTAGGTTAGGTTAGGTTAGGTTAGGTTAGGTTAGGTTAGGTTAGGTTAGGTTAGGTTAGGTTAGGTTAGGTTAGGTTAGGTTAGGTTAGGTTAGGTTAGGTTAGGTTAGGTTAGGTTAGGTTAGGTTAGGTTAGGTTAGGTTAGGTTAGGTTAGGTTAGGTTAGGTTAGGTTAGGTTAGGTTAGGTTAGGTTAGGTTAGGTTAGGTTAGGTTAGGTTAGGTTAGGTTAGGTTAGGTTAGGTTAGGTTAGGTTAGGTTAGGTTAGGTTAGGTTAGGTTAGGTTAGGTTAGGTTAGGTTAGGTTAGGTTAGGTTAGGTTAGGTTAGGTTAGGTTAGGTTAGGTTAGGTTAGGTTAGGTTAGGTTAGGTTAGGTTAGGTTAGGTTAGGTTAGGTTAGGTTAGGTTAGGTTAGGTTAGGTTAGGTTAGGTTAGGTTAGGTTAGGTTAGGTTAGGTTAGGTTAGGTTAGGTTAGGTTAGGTTAGGTTAGGTTAGGTTAGGTTAGGTTAGGTTAGGTTAGGTTAGGTTAGGTTAGGTTAGGTTAGGTTAGGTTAGGTTAGGTTAGGTTAGGTTAGGTTAGGTTAGGTTAGGTTAGGTTAGGTTAGGTTAGGTTAGGTTAGGTTAGGTTAGGTTAGGTTAGGTTAGGTTAGGTTAGGTTAGGTTAGGTTAGGTTAGGTTAGGTTAGGTTAGGTTAGGTTAGGTTAGGTTAGGTTAGGTTAGGTTAGGTTAGGTTAGGTTAGGTTAGGTTAGGTTAGGTTAGGTTAGGTTAGGTTAGGTTAGGTTAGGTTAGGTTAGGTTAGGTTAGGTTAGGTTAGGTTAGGTTAGGTTAGGTTAGGTTAGGTTAGGTTAGGTTAGGTTAGGTTAGGTTAGGTTAGGTTAGGTTAGGTTAGGTTAGGTTAGGTTAGGTTAGGTTAGGTTAGGTTAGGTTAGGTTAGGTTAGGTTAGGTTAGGTTAGGTTAGGTTAGGTTAGGTTAGGTTAGGTTAGGTTAGGTTAGGTTAGGTTAGGTTAGGTTAGGTTAGGTTAGGTTAGGTTAGGTTAGGTTAGGTTAGGTTAGGTTAGGTTAGGTTAGGTTAGGTTAGGTTAGGTTAGGTTAGGTTAGGTTAGGTTAGGTTAGGTTAGGTTAGGTTAGGTTAGGTTAGGTTAGGTTAGGTTAGGTTAGGTTAGGTTAGGTTAGGTTAGGTTAGGTTAGGTTAGGTTAGGTTAGGTTAGGTTAGGTTAGGTTAGGTTAGGTTAGGTTAGGTTAGGTTAGGTTAGGTTAGGTTAGGTTAGGTTAGGTTAGGTTAGGTTAGGTTAGGTTAGGTTAGGTTAGGTTAGGTTAGGTTAGGTTAGGTTAGGTTAGGTTAGGTTAGGTTAGGTTAGGTTAGGTTAGGTTAGGTTAGGTTAGGTTAGGTTAGGTTAGGTTAGGTTAGGTTAGGTTAGGTTAGGTTAGGTTAGGTTAGGTTAGGTTAGGTTAGGTTAGGTTAGGTTAGGTTAGGTTAGGTTAGGTTAGGTTAGGTTAGGTTAGGTTAGGTTAGGTTAGGTTAGGTTAGGTTAGGTTAGGTTAGGTTAGGTTAGGTTAGGTTAGGTTAGGTTAGGTTAGGTTAGGTTAGGTTAGGTTAGGTTAGGTTAGGTTAGGTTAGGTTAGGTTAGGTTAGGTTAGGTTAGGTTAGGTTAGGTTAGGTTAGGTTAGGTTAGGTTAGGTTAGGTTAGGTTAGGTTAGGTTAGGTTAGGTTAGGTTAGGTTAGGTTAGGTTAGGTTAGGTTAGGTTAGGTTAGGTTAGGTTAGGTTAGGTTAGGTTAGGTTAGGTTAGGTTAGGTTAGGTTAGGTTAGGTTAGGTTAGGTTAGGTTAGGTTAGGTTAGGTTAGGTTAGGTTAGGTTAGGTTAGGTTAGGTTAGGTTAGGTTAGGTTAGGTTAGGTTAGGTTAGGTTAGGTTAGGTTAGGTTAGGTTAGGTTAGGTTAGGTTAGGTTAGGTTAGGTTAGGTTAGGTTAGGTTAGGTTAGGTTAGGTTAGGTTAGGTTAGGTTAGGTTAGGTTAGGTTAGGTTAGGTTAGGTTAGGTTAGGTTAGGTTAGGTTAGGTTAGGTTAGGTTAGGTTAGGTTAGGTTAGGTTAGGTTAGGTTAGGTTAGGTTAGGTTAGGTTAGGTTAGGTTAGGTTAGGTTAGGTTAGGTTAGGTTAGGTTAGGTTAGGTTAGGTTAGGTTAGGTTAGGTTAGGTTAGGTTAGGTTAGGTTAGGTTAGGTTAGGTTAGGTTAGGTTAGGTTAGGTTAGGTTAGGTTAGGTTAGGTTAGGTTAGGTTAGGTTAGGTTAGGTTAGGTTAGGTTAGGTTAGGTTAGGTTAGGTTAGGTTAGGTTAGGTTAGGTTAGGTTAGGTTAGGTTAGGTTAGGTTAGGTTAGGTTAGGTTAGGTTAGGTTAGGTTAGGTTAGGTTAGGTTAGGTTAGGTTAGGTTAGGTTAGGTTAGGTTAGGTTAGGTTAGGTTAGGTTAGGTTAGGTTAGGTTAGGTTAGGTTAGGTTAGGTTAGGTTAGGTTAGGTTAGGTTAGGTTAGGTTAGGTTAGGTTAGGTTAGGTTAGGTTAGGTTAGGTTAGGTTAGGTTAGGTTAGGTTAGGTTAGGTTAGGTTAGGTTAGGTTAGGTTAGGTTAGGTTAGGTTAGGTTAGGTTAGGTTAGGTTAGGTTAGGTTAGGTTAGGTTAGGTTAGGTTAGGTTCGGTTAGGTTAGGTTAGGTTAGGTTAGGTTAGGTTAGGTTAGGTTAGGTTAGGTTAGGTTAGGTTAGGTTAGGTTAGGTTAGGT
>OX438644.1:30175166-30185166 GCA_949316285.1 Eupithecia subumbrata | reverse complement strand
CCTAACCTAACCTAACCTAACCTAACCTAACCTAACCTAACCTAACCTAACCTAACCTAACCTAACCTAACCTAACCTAACCTAACCTAACCTAACCTAACCTAACCTAACCTAACCTAACCTAACCTAACCTAACCTAACCTAACCTAACCTAACCTAACCTAACCTAACCTAACCTAACCTAACCTAACCTAACCTAACCTAACCTAACCTAACCTAACCTAACCTAACCTAACCTAACCTAACCTAACCTAACCTAACCTAACCTAACCTAACCTAACCTAACCTAACCTAACCTAACCTAACCTAACCTAACCTAACCTAACCTAACCTAACCTAACCTAACCTAACCTAACCTAACCTAACCTAACCTAACCTAACCTAACCTAACCTAACCTAACCTAACCTAACCTAACCTAACCTAACCTAACCTAACCTAACCTAACCTAACCTAACCTAACCTAACCTAACCTAACCTAACCTAACCTAACCTAACCTAACCTAACCTAACCTAACCTAACCTAACCTAACCTAACCTAACCTAACCTAACCTAACCTAACCTAACCTAACCTAACCTAACCTAACCTAACCTAACCTAACCTAACCTAACCTAACCTAACCTAACCTAACCTAACCTAACCTAACCTAACCTAACCTAACCTAACCTAACCTAACCTAACCTAACCTAACCTAACCTAACCTAACCTAACCTAACCTAACCTAACCTAACCTAACCTAACCTAACCTAACCTAACCTAACCTAACCTAACCTAACCTAACCTAACCTAACCTAACCTAACCTAACCTAACCTAACCTAACCTAACCTAACCTAACCTAACCTAACCTAACCTAACCTAACCTAACCTAACCTAACCTAACCTAACCTAACCTAACCTAACCTAACCTAACCTAACCTAACCTAACCTAACCTAACCTAACCTAACCTAACCTAACCTAACCTAACCTAACCTAACCTAACCTAACCTAACCTAACCTAACCTAACCTAACCTAACCTAACCTAACCTAACCTAACCTAACCTAACCTAACCTAACCTAACCTAACCTAACCTAACCTAACCTAACCTAACCTAACCTAACCTAACCTAACCTAACCTAACCTAACCTAACCTAACCTAACCTAACCTAACCTAACCTAACCTAACCTAACCTAACCTAACCTAACCTAACCTAACCTAACCTAACCTAACCTAACCTAACCTAACCTAACCTAACCTAACCTAACCTAACCTAACCTAACCTAACCTAACCTAACCTAACCTAACCTAACCTAACCTAACCTAACCTAACCTAACCTAACCTAACCTAACCTAACCTAACCTAACCTAACCTAACCTAACCTAACCTAACCTAACCTAACCTAACCTAACCTAACCTAACCTAACCTAACCTAACCTAACCTAACCTAACCTAACCTAACCTAACCTAACCTAACCTAACCTAACCTAACCTAACCTAACCTAACCTAACCTAACCTAACCTAACCTAACCTAACCTAACCTAACCTAACCTAACCTAACCTAACCTAACCTAACCTAACCTAACCTAACCTAACCTAACCTAACCTAACCTAACCTAACCTAACCTAACCTAACCTAACCTAACCTAACCTAACCTAACCTAACCTAACCTAACCTAACCTAACCTAACCTAACCTAACCTAACCTAACCTAACCTAACCTAACCTAACCTAACCTAACCTAACCTAACCTAACCTAACCTAACCTAACCTAACCTAACCTAACCTAACCTAACCTAACCTAACCTAACCTAACCTAACCTAACCTAACCTAACCTAACCTAACCTAACCTAACCTAACCTAACCTAACCTAACCTAACCTAACCTAACCTAACCTAACCTAACCTAACCTAACCTAACCTAACCTAACCTAACCTAACCTAACCTAACCTAACCTAACCTAACCTAACCTAACCTAACCTAACCTAACCTAACCTAACCTAACCTAACCTAACCTAACCTAACCTAACCTAACCTAACCTAACCTAACCTAACCTAACCTAACCTAACCTAACCTAACCTAACCTAACCTAACCTAACCTAACCTAACCTAACCTAACCTAACCTAACCTAACCTAACCTAACCTAACCTAACCTAACCTAACCTAACCTAACCTAACCTAACCTAACCTAACCTAACCTAACCTAACCTAACCTAACCTAACCTAACCTAACCTAACCTAACCTAACCTAACCTAACCTAACCTAACCTAACCTAACCTAACCTAACCTAACCTAACCTAACCTAACCTAACCTAACCTAACCTAACCTAACCTAACCTAACCTAACCTAACCTAACCTAACCTAACCTAACCTAACCTAACCTAACCTAACCTAACCTAACCTAACCTAACCTAACCTAACCTAACCTAACCTAACCTAACCTAACCTAACCTAACCTAACCTAACCGATTCGCGCTCGAACCGCACTCGAGAGCGCCACGAAAACAAGTCGTTCCGCAGCAAAAAATTCGGAAAAATAGTAAAATTACGCCCTAAAAACCCGTGTGATACGTCAAAAGAAGCCGATCAACACGGCGCACAGTTTAGAGAAAACCGCGTATTCCGCAAACAAAGTTCCACGGAGTTATTAAAGAAAAAGTGCATTTTTGTGAAATTGTGAAAGTTAAAAGTGAATTTACTCGGAATTGACAGTTGTGACCTATTGTTTTTAAAGTGCCTTCAGGAGGGCCTTTTGAAGCTGCAGCCGAAAATATCTTTTGCCGATTTTTCCCGATAAGGATCGCTGAGAAATCGGCAAAAAAACAAAAACCACGTGGCGGCGAGGTCAGTGACCCCGTGCCGCTGGACCATCACCAAGAACGAGAACCCAAGGACGCAGTAGAGAGCAGCCGGGAGGCACTTCCAGATTTGAAATTGGACCATTTTTGACGGAGAAAGAGACTCTAAAAGTTTGGTGCTGTTCAATTTTTCACGGCAAGTGCTTTTATTTTAAATTTGCAGCGACAACATACAATTATTTTTTGTGTATTTGCTATCTCTATGTTGTCGAACATTTATTTGAATAAATTAGATTTTTAGGAGTAGCGGCTTCCGAGCGCGATAATTTTAAGTAAAATTACAAACCGCAAAAAGATTTAAATGCTTGTTTCTCGGAAACGGCTGGAGATAGGTAATTTTTTATGGTAATTTGCATATATTATATATATAATATATACAAGGTCACATAAAACTTTCAGTTCTTTTTACGCCCCCTCTTTTCACCCCCCCCTTCTCGGATCAAAATTTTATATCCGAAAAATTTGAGTCTATTTTTTAGAGAATTATATTTTAAAGCCGTTGACGTAGTAAATTGTATATTTATATTTGAAATCAACATAGTCAGACCTAATTCGGCCATTTTGTCAGCCATCTTTGAAATTTAAAACTTTGTTTTCTCCTGAACCAAGAGGCTTAGAAGGTTGGGATTTTCTGTGCAAACATCATCCGTGCTTGCGTAGGCCCCTTGCGTATTTTAGACTCTAGGTAGAGCACTGACTCTACCGACTGAGACGGGGCTACGAAAGCACGACCACCAACACTTTAGGCCTTCCGTGGAAAACCCCGGTTCGATCAGACCACTGGCACCTGAGATACAGTACCTACAGTATGTCATATAAACCAAGGTCCATACCCATGCCAAAGAGCAAACCCAAGCTTGGAAGTACTAAAAAGAGTAGGGGGTTTTCGCCTAGGGCTGGGACGTCTGTGGTCTCACGGACTGGGACAAATGATGATGGTTTGAAAGTGTTGACATGTCCTACTGGTGGCTGCAGTGCGATGATGAAGGCGGGTCCCTCGGGTCTGGTAGGGTTGTCGCAAATGACACCGACGCCGATTGTGGTGCGACATCGCCTCACGAGGACTCCAGTTCAGCCACAGGTTCTGGACGTGACTGGAACAGAAAAAGGTGATGAGGTCAAATTAAGTGATCAAGATATAACAGGATTTTACTTGCCAGGTTCTGGGTTGGAGGGTATTCAGCTAGGCCAGGGTGCGGGACGGGGTGAGGTGAATAGGTCTGGGACAGGTGGGACGCCGCACTTGTCATCTGGGTGTGAGCCTGAGGGCGATTCTCCAAGTAGCCCGTGCTTCATGGAGACTTCGGTGATGTCTGTGGGTGGTGCAGAGCCACGGCGGGATGTACCGGTGCAGGATGCACCGAGGCTTGCGGATAGGTTGCTGAAGTCCACTCTGGCTGAACTGGATAAGTCACGCAACCTGCACCGGGATATTAAGGAGGCAGTGCTGGCGGGGCTGCATGGGCTGCACGGCATTGTACTGCGTCTGGCTGACTCGCGTGCGCGACATTTAGCAGAGCGGGAACGCGCGCGAGCCCTTGCTGAGCGTCAGTATGCGCTTCAACACAAGGTTCATGCTGGTAGGTTGGAGGCGATAACTGCGAGCTTTAACAGCAATTTGGAGGAGTTGCACCGCACTAGTGCGAAAACGCTGCAGGAGGCGGAAGCTGTTCGCACTGTTGTTGAAGAGATGAAAGACAAGATTGCGCAGCAGTCTGCATCTCCCGAGGAGGCGGTGAAGTTTCGACTTGTGGGTCAGCTTTTGGAGGAGGCGCACGCAATCCGTGAAGAATGTTCTAATTCACCAATGCCCGGCATGCGTGTTCCTGCCAATCTTCAGGCTGGTGCAGATGCCCAAGGAAGCCTAATAGACTCTAATGTGTGGTCTCGACGGCCGGTAGGTGGCGGGAGAAACACTGGGTCGCTGTCTCGAGGTGCATCGTATGCTCAAGCTGCTAGACATCCTTTGATGATTAAGTCAAAGAATCCGGCTCACACTGGTGACGACATTCTTAAACATATTAAGAACAATGTTGATGTTATTGGATTAGGCGTTGGAGTGAACGGAGTGCGTAAGTGTCGTGACGGAGGGGTGGCAATCACGATGGAAAGCGCGCGCGAGAGAGGACTCATGGAGGGCGCTATCCGTGAACTTGGCGACGACTACACCGTGTCTGAGCCACGCCTTAAGGATCCCCAGCTGCGGCTTGTTGGTGTGGTTGCAGATCTTGAGGACGGTCGCCTCCAGGAAGCGCTTCTTCGTCAGAATGAGGCTCTTATACGGATGGTCCCTGAAGCGGAACGGAACATTAGGATTGTTAGGCGGATTAGGGGTAGAAATGCAGCGCTTAATAATGTTGTGGTGCAAGTAAGTGTTGCCATGTGGCGTGCCCTCCTGGAGCGTCGGGTGCGGCTAGGATACCAGGTTGTGACGGTGGTCGATCAATCACCTTTGGTCCAATGTTACAATTGTCTTGGATTTGCTCACCGAGTATCTGAGTGCCGCGCCGTTGCACCTCGCTGTGGGTATTGTGCGGAGGCACATGACTCTCGTACCTGTACAAACAGAGGTCGTGCGCCGCATTGCACCAACTGTGCTCAGCGTAAGCTGCCGGATACCGAACATCCAGCCTATAGTGCTGACTGTCCAGAGTGGAGGCGCTGGGACCGGATTGCGCGTCTTTCTGTTAGGTATTGCTGAGGGCACTGATTCGAACTCATTGCAACATTCCTGGAACATAAAAGTTTTGCAGTTTAATACAGGTAGGGGGAGGGCGTCGACGTTTGAGTGTTTAAGGGAAGCCAGTGTGAGAAAGATGCAGGTATTATTAATACAGGAGCCTTATGTCGGAAACTTGGGTAAAATGTCAGTGCCTGCTGGTTTTAGGGTTGTACAGAGTGCAGGGAGTTTGAATGAACCAGTTCGAGCTGCAATAGTTGTTTTAGATCATAACATAAAATTCATTGAAAATTCAAAATTTATTGAAAGAGACATTGTGGGAGTTATAATAAAGATTGATAATTTCAAAATTGGTTTAGTAAGTGTATATTTGGATAAAAATTTGGATTTGTTGTCTTACCTTAATTATATGAAGAGTATTTTTTGGGGTATGGGATGCAACGGGATGGTGATGGCGGGTGACCTGAATGCGGCCAGTCCTTGGTGGGGATGCGCAATGGAGGATGAGCGAGGTGCTGCCCTTATGGAACTTTATGCGGAACTAGGTCTTGAGGTTGCCAATGAGGGCCAGGAGCCTACCTTTCTTGCTTACCGGCATGGTCAACCTGCTACCAGCATTATTGATGTAACGGCCTGCTCCTCTGCACTACTGCCCGCGCTGAAGAACTGGAAGGTGGATCCCACTCTTTGCACTCTGTCCGATCACAGGCCAATTACATTTGTACTGCAGCTCCGCACGCTTCATGGGCGTACCTCTGAGGATGGTAGCAGCACTAGAGTGTACAATACTTCCCGGGCTGACTGGATGCTTTTTGATAAGGAGCTCCGAGGAGAGTTTGAACGAGCGTTCCTTGACGAGAGTATTGGCCAGGTCATAGATGAGGTGGGTATTAATGAGATTGTGGAGCGGTATGTAGGGTGTGTTACTGCAGCGTGCGAGAAGGCAATTCCTCACATTCCATCGAGAAGGCTCGAGAAGACATGTAAGTGGTGGACACCTGAGTTGGTGCTATTGAAGGCCGAGATGTTGCGCCGTAGGAAAAAAATCGCCAAGTCTAACTCTCAGCGAAGGCGGTATGTAGTGGATCAGTACCTTGAGGCCAAAACTGAGTATAGAAAAGCCATAGACTCTGCTATGACCGCCAGCTGGAAGGAGTTTTGTACAGGCGAGAAAGTGGAAACCTTGTGGCGACGTTCATACCGTATCATTAAGGCCTGCTCTGGGCACACTCAAGATAAATTACTCGAGACAAGTGATGGACATGCGTTGGACGAGGCGCAGTCTGCGAATTTAATAGCAGAGACATTTTATCCATGGGACGAGGCAGCTCAGGATACGGTGGGGCAGGCAGAGCTGAGGGCTGCCACGGATGCATGGGCACAAGAGATCCGCGCAGACCGTACAATTTCGGATCGTGCCATAGCCTTCACGGAGGTAGAGCTGGAGACAGTTCTGCGAACTATGAGCCCTAAAAAGGCGCCGGGAGGAGATGGGCTTACGCTAGACATCTGCTTCCGTGCTTATAGATGCAACAAGGACCTACTTTTAAGATTATTTTCGCACTGTTTCAGGCTAGGATACTTTCCGTTGATATGGAAGGTAGCAACTATTAAGGTGATCCCTAAGCCGAATAGAGGATCTTATACCACACCGAAATCATACCGACCTATTGGGCTCCTTCCGGTTCTGGGGAAGGTGCTTGAGAAGTTGTTTGTCAATAGACTGCAATGGCAGCTTGGTAAGGAGGAGCACCTTAGTCCGTATCAGTACGGGTTCACGCCGCAACGTAGTGCGGAAGATGCCTTGTATGACGCAATGACCATCATTCGGGGAGACCTTGAACGCAAGAAAATTGTGGTCATGGTTTCCTTGGATATTGAGGGGGCGTTTGACAATGCTTGGTGGCCGGCTATAGTTGAACAGCTGCGGGTTAAGCGTGTAGATGATGCTGTGGCGCGTTTTATACTCAGCTATCTCTCTGAGCGACAGATTAGGCTCAAGTATGCCGGGGAGATGGTGCGCAGAAACACCAATAAAGGTTGCATACAGGGTTCTACGTGCGGGCCTATCCTATGGAATCTGCAGTTGGAACCGCTGCTTGAACAGGACCAGTATGGAGGCGTTAGAGTCCAGGCATTTGCTGACGACATTCTTCTGATTGCGTCTGGTACTGATGGCAAAGAGTTGGAGTTGACAGTCAATCGGGCGTTGGCTGTGATTTCACAGTGGGGTGAGAAGCTTAAGCTAAAATTTAGCCCGGAAAAGACGCAAGCTCTTTTGTTAACCCGGAAGCTAAGGTACCATACGCCGACTCTCGTTATGTCGAATACTGTGTTGAGTTATAACTCTAGTCTCAAGATATTAGGACTAACGATTGATACCCTGCTTAATTTCAGGCAGCACCTTGAAAACATTACCAAAAAAGCAATTGGATTTTATAAGATGGTTTCAAGAGCTGCGCGGGCGCAGTGGGGTCTTAACTCCGATATCTTGAGGTTGATCTACATAGCTGTTGTGGAGCCTACTGTTTTGTATTCAGCTAGCTCCTGGGCAGTGGTCTCGGATAGGGTTTACGCTGAGAAGGTGCTGAACAGCCTAACTAGGTCCTTTGCCATTAAAATTGGGAAAACCCATCGGACTGTGTCATTTGTAGCTAGCGTGTTGCTGGCGCGGATACTTCCTCTGACACAAAGATTGAGGGAAAACTCCTTAATTTATAGGATAAAGAGAGGCGAGTCTATAGATCACTTGCCTGGTCGTACTTTGGAGCTCAGGAGGAGCCCATTTTCCTTGCCACACCCAGCTGACAGGAAACGTGTAGGGTTCAGACTGATTGAGTCAGAAGAGGACGTGGTGAGTCTAACGAATGATGGACCTGTCCTTTTTACGGATGGCAGTAAGTTGGAGGGCAAAGTTGGTGGAGCGGTAACCTGTTGGTCGGGAGGGAGAGAAGTCCGACACATGGGATTCAGGTTAGAAAATTATTGCAGCGTTTTCCAGGCGGAGCTGTGCGCCATTCTGCGAGCACTTGTAGTGGTGGAGGGCAGGCGGGAGTCCACGTTTGCTCTTGCCAGTGACTCTATGTCGAGCCTGGAGGCTGTTAGTGACTCCAATTCGCTTCACCCGCTTGCAGCAGAAATAAGAGAGAAGATAATTAGTTTGGAACAGGAGGGAAAGAGGGTTAGTTTGTTTTGGGTAAAAGCTCATAGTGGTATTAAAGGGAACGAGAGAGCTGATGAGCTCGCCAAGCAAGCCGCTCTCAATGATAGGAGACAGCCATTTTATGATAAGTTCCCATTATCCTTTGCAAAACGTTCAGTTCGAACTAGGAGTATTAGTAAATGGCAGCAGATTTACGATACTTCCCAGACAGGTAGTACGACAAAATTATTTTTTAAAAACATTTCTCTTGCTTATAATATAATTAGAAAAATTCGTTTGGACAACTATATTGCACAAATTCTAACTGGGCATGGGGGTTTCAAGTCTTATTTGTTTAGGTTCAATTTGTCCGATTCTCCATTCTGTTCATGTGGTGATGATGTACCTCAATCTGTGCAGCATTTGCTTTTAGAATGTGCTAGGTTTGGTAGATTGAGGTATGACTGTGAGAGTACAATGGATACTGAATTGAATTTAGATACTTTAGAACAAATAATTAGTAACGAAACGTGCAGACCGGTGTTTTTGTCTTTTGCGAAGACTTTACTTCGAATAGTTGGCAAGGAGAATGGATCTTTCATTGAGAGTGAGTAGTATCACGGGGGTGAACTTTTTTGTATGCCTATTAAGTTTCGTTGGCGGGAGTGGTTCCCTGTTTGATGTTGAAGACTGACTTAGGATAAAACTTTGTTGATTTTATTTTATTTTATATTTAAAGCTAATGTCACAGGTTTTAGGTTTACTTTTAACTTTATTCTGAATTAATTTATATTTATTTGACTCAAATATATTGCCTAATCTCGTGAAATTTATCTGTTTTTAGTTATGTTTATTGTTTATGTTTTGATTTCTTTAACTTGCTCTCTTGGCAGTTATTTTATTTATAAGACTATATCTAATGCTGTATTAACTGTAATTTTAATTTATTTGATTGTAATAGATATAAGAGAACGCAGCGAAAAAAATATATATATACGAGGCAAAAAAAAAAAAAAGAAAAAGAAAACAAGAATAGAAAATATATTTTAAAACAAATTATTAAAGAAAAAAATATATAAGAATAATAAAAGAAAAACTCAAATTATTACGGAAAAAAAAACGAAATTAAAGCTAAAAAATGAGACATGAATTTTATAGTTTAGTATAAGAATAATTAAGGTTTAAATTGTAATGATGAAATTAATTGAGAAAGTGGCAATATATCAATATACAAAATATATTAATAATTGATTGATCGTCTTTAAATGTAATAATTCTTATTAATAACATGAAATTATTCAGTTTTATTTTCTAAAGTTGTATGTTTTCATGAGA
>OX438644.1:30165166-30172666 GCA_949316285.1 Eupithecia subumbrata | reverse complement strand
CCTAACCTAACCTAACCTAACCTAACCTAACCTAACCTAACCTAACCTAACCTAACCTAACCTAACCTAACCTAACCTAACCTAACCTAACCTAACCTAACCTAACCTAACCTAACCTAACCTAACCTAACCTAACCTAACCTAACCTAACCTAACCTAACCTAACCTAACCTAACCTAACCTAACCTAACCTAACCTAACCTAACCTAACCTAACCTAACCTAACCTAACCTAACCTAACCTAACCTAACCTAACCTAACCTAACCTAACCTAACCTAACCTAACCTAACCTAACCTAACCTAACCTAACCTAACCTAACCTAACCTAACCTAACCTAACCTAACCTAACCTAACCTAACCTAACCTAACCTAACCTAACCTAACCTAACCTAACCTAACCTAACCTAACCTAACCTAACCTAACCTAACCTAACCTAACCTAACCTAACCTAACCTAACCTAACCTAACCTAACCTAACCTAACCTAACCTAACCTAACCTAACCTAACCTAACCTAACCTAACCTAACCTAACCTAACCTAACCTAACCTAACCTAACCTAACCTAACCTAACCTAACCTAACCTAACCTAACCTAACCTAACCTAACCTAACCTAACCTAACCTAACCTAACCTAACCTAACCTAACCTAACCTAACCTAACCTAACCTAACCTAACCTAACCTAACCTAACCTAACCTAACCTAACCTAACCTAACCTAACCTAACCTAACCTAACCTAACCTAACCTAACCTAACCTAACCTAACCTAACCTAACCTAACCTAACCTAACCTAACCTAACCTAACCTAACCTAACCTAACCTAACCTAACCTAACCTAACCTAACCTAACCTAACCTAACCTAACCTAACCTAACCTAACCTAACCTAACCTAACCTAACCTAACCTAACCTAACCTAACCTAACCTAACCTAACCTAACCTAACCTAACCTAACCTAACCTAACCTAACCTAACCTAACCTAACCTAACCTAACCTAACCTAACCTAACCTAACCTAACCTAACCTAACCTAACCTAACCTAACCTAACCTAACCTAACCTAACCTAACCTAACCTAACCTAACCTAACCTAACCTAACCTAACCTAACCTAACCTAACCTAACCTAACCTAACCTAACCTAACCTAACCTAACCTAACCTAACCTAACCTAACCTAACCTAACCTAACCTAACCTAACCTAACCTAACCTAACCTAACCTAACCTAACCTAACCTAACCTAACCTAACCTAACCTAACCTAACCTAACCTAACCTAACCTAACCTAACCTAACCTAACCTAACCTAACCTAACCTAACCTAACCTAACCTAACCTAACCTAACCTAACCTAACCTAACCTAACCTAACCTAACCTAACCTAACCTAACCTAACCTAACCTAACCTAACCTAACCTAACCTAACCTAACCTAACCTAACCTAACCTAACCTAACCTAACCTAACCTAACCTAACCTAACCTAACCTAACCTAACCTAACCTAACCTAACCTAACCTAACCTAACCTAACCTAACCTAACCTAACCTAACCTAACCTAACCTAACCTAACCTAACCTAACCTAACCTAACCTAACCTAACCTAACCTAACCTAACCTAACCTAACCTAACCTAACCTAACCTAACCTAACCTAACCTAACCTAACCTAACCTAACCTAACCCAGTCCGCGCCCACCCGCCACCGAGTGAGCAGCTCTAGGAAGCCGCTCCCGTGTCGAAAAATCCTTAAAAATAGTAAAAGTGCTCCGATTTTGGTGCTTTTTGTGTCAAAGTGTGCAATTTGTGGTGTGTTACCTTTTGGATGCAGTGTTTTAAACCGGACATATCCCAGAAACAAGTTCTGGAGCGGAAAAACACATTTTTCACCAAAAAGGTAAAAATTTTGATAGTTTTTTGCAAACGCTGCGAAATCTACAGTTGTAACACCCACTTTTTAGTTTGCCATTTTGACGACCTCAATAAGCCCCACCAAAAGCACTTTTCACTGTATTTTTCTGACACGTGGTTAAAAAGATATAGCGGTTTTTCTAAAAACCACGTGGCCACGTGCTCAGTGGTGCTTCATGATTTTGAGAATCTGAAACTGCGATTTTATGCGGCTTGTAAAGCTTTCTAGGGAGGCACTTTGAATTTTTCAGATCCGATAATTTTAAGACAACATTTAACAATTTTTCAAAATATATAAATTTTTCAAATTTTTAAACTTAATTTATTTCAATTCTGCAGTGACAACCTATTTTAATTTTTTGCTTATACTTAAAATACGCCGAAAACAACAATTTTGTGCAGTTTCAGATTTTTAGAACAAGCGGTTTCAGAGTTATCACTATTTTTCTGAAAAGCACGTGGCACGTGGCACCCTCTAGCGGAGGCCGAATGAACATATTTGGATGCAGATTTATGCACACTGTTTTCCTGTGACCGGAGGCAGTTTCAGTTTTAAATTTGCTTAATTTGGTCCGGAGATATGCCAGATATAGTGCTTTTTACCATTTTCAGCTGAAATCTTCAGGTGAAATTTTATCGGTCATTTATAATTGTGTAGAGCATTATAAGACAAACGTTTTAAGCCCAAACACGGACCTTCTACGACGTCTGGTTCCGGAGATAGCCCAAAACCGTAAATTGTCGGCCATCTTGGCCGCCATCTTGAATTTTTTAAACGTGATTTACGGGCAAACCGTTTGTCGTAGAGAGGCGGGGTTTTCTTTGTTGACACGGGGAAAGCTAAGAGCTTCTTATTTGCTACATAATTTGAGCGACTCTAGGTAGAGTCTGTCACCTCTTTTTTATCTTGGAATCAGAGTCTTCTTGGTGAGCTAAAGTCCACACTCTTTACGCCAAAATTCTCCGACTTCCCGTTCCAGAGATATAAGGCATTTCATTTGCGGTCGGCCATCTTGGCGGCCATTTTGGAAAAGTTTAAAGTTGTCTAGCTAAGGCAGTTCTTGTCCTAGAAGCGTGCGGTTTTCTTTGCTGGCTCAGGCGTGGCTTAAGGAACCCGGGGACATTTTATATAGAGTCACTCGCAAGATCGACCTCAGGTAGAGTCGGCTTCACCTTTCTCACTTAACGAACCTGAAAAACCATGTCTGGTATCAGCAAGTCATCGGCAAGGACACAAACTGCCAAATTGGCTAAGGACAAAAAGCCTTCCACCGCAGTGATGAAACCCTCCAAATCCCTAAGGCAAAAGGTATTGTCTAAGCTTACTGCGGTAATGCCTGGATCTTTGCCGGACAGGCCATCAGGATCGCCTCTGGATGTGCAGACTGAGACGCGATCATCAGCGTCCTGTCCAGACGAGAGGACTACACCAACACCCTTGGATATCCCCGCAACATCATCACCGCTGTCATCTCCCACGGAACAGCCAAACCGAGAGCCCATTGATACAATGGAATTGGTGGACCGTATGCTGGAGTCAGTTGATATTCCTCGCTCAAATACCCCCACTAGCGTCATGGATGATCCGGAGACATCTATTGTCTCATCCATCATCGAAGACGCAGAAAGAAGGGTGAGCACCCTCTACACGACACCAAAGAGGAACACGGTAGTGGAAACCGACTCAGCTAGTAAGCAGGCTAACATCCACCTGCAAAAAGGGAAAGCGGCGTTGGAAGCGGCGGGGAATATGAAGAGGGAATGCAAGTTGACTGCCTTAGACTGTATGCACTTCCTTTATGAGACCATCCTGTCATTGGCTGAGTCGCGGGCTAGGCATATGAACAACCTCGAAAAAGAGCGCACACGACACGCTGTAGAACTCGTACGTGTCGAAAGAGCACACTCGAAGGAGCTCAAGAGGATGTGGGAGTACTCGGTCTCAGAGCTTAGCCAAGCCCGCACGGATATTAGTGGAACTCTAAAGGAAGCAAAAGAGATTAGGCTGTGGTTGGGTTACGAGACGGAGAAGCCATTCAGAGGGATCACCGAGGTGGGCCAAGCCATCAGAGAGCTCGATCGAAGCATCCAGCTAGGGACGGCCAGCTCCAAGGAAAGCGGACCGGAAGAAGGCTCAAAGTTCGACGTTATCCGATCTGAAATGTCAAAGCTTACCACCCACATTGGCAACGTGTCTTCTCAACTTGACACACTTCGGAGAACTGTCGAAACCCTGCTTGAAAAGGCATCAATGGCTCTAGAGCTGAAACCTGACGCCCAGCCTCAGCAGCTGCTAGACAGAAGTGAAATCCGCACCGCTGTGCACGAGGCAATCTCGGAGTCTGGAACAAGACAGGGGACAGTACAGGAACTAGGACCAATAATGGAGCTCTGTGGTGACACCCAAGCGACAGTCCAAACGATCTCGAATGAACTCAGGGACCTCAGAGCCTCCACTGACACCAAAGAGATAGCAGCAGCACTTTCGTCTAAGATGGATGACATTAAGCGCGACCTATCCGACCTTAAGGACGCTGCAGTAGAAACCACATCACCAATAAGACTGGCGGTGGAGAGCTTAAGGCAGGAGATCAGATCTCAGGAACCCATTCTGGAGACGAGCACAATGAGACCGCAACAGCTGCTCTCTTATACACCTGCGGCCAACTCGGGAGTCGGGACTCTTGGTGCTTCTTACAAAGAAGCACTGCTGAGGCCAAGATACCCGATAATGGTAGAGTCAGCGGACCCCCTCCACTCAAGTTCTGACGTAGTGCAGAATTTGAAGGAGAAGGTTGACGTGATTCAATTGGGTGTAGGAGTGAGCAGTCTCAGAAAAGTTCGGAACCAGAAGGTGGTTGTAAGCTGCGACTCAGAAAAGGACAGAAAGGCGCTAAGAGAAGCTATCCAGAAATCAGCAGGAAGGTTCACGGTAACCCAGCCTGCAGTAAAACTTCCGCTTCTGAAGCTCCTGGGCGTTGCCAACGATCTGAGCAACGCAAAGCTGGAGGAGGCTCTGTTCTCTCAAAATCGCAAGCTTCTGCCTGATCCGATGCCGGAAAGTGCCACAGTCAAAGTTCTGCGCCGTAGTAAGATTGGAAATAACTCAAGAGCCAACGTGGTCCTTGAGGTCAGTCCAGTCTTGTGGAACTGTCTGAGGGACCAGGAACTCCGCATCGGATACCAAACAGTCCATGCCCTTGACCAGTCTCCGGTAGTTCAGTGCTACCGATGCCTGTCTTTCGGCCATATAGCCCGAGATTGTCAGGAAAAGGTTCGATGCGGATACTGCTCCGAGGAGCATGACACTCGACAGTGCCGGAACCGGAACTCCGCACCCCGATGCGCTCACTGCGTCCAGTCGAACCAGTCTAAGGAGAGTTCTCATCCAGCTTACGCTTCGGAGTGTCCTGAATGGAGAAAATGGGACAGACTGGCGCGCAGCATTACGAGCTACAATTGCTAGCCGAAGGCACTCAGATGATTCTCAAGATAGGTCAAGCTAACTTGGGTCGCGGGTTTGCGGCCATGAAGGAGTGTCTACAAGCGGCTACTCTTCGTAAACTGTCACTCCTTATGCTGCAGGAACCTTACGTGGGAGCTAAAGCTCATGTCTCCTCAAATTTCAGAGTGATTCAAAAGAAGACCAGTAACATATCTAAACCAGTACGCGCGGCGGTTGTCATTGTTGATCCAAATCTCCATATAATTGAAAATGCTGATTTTGTATTCGAGTCTATTGTTGGGGTTATTGTAAAAATAGGGCAAACTAACATAGGGATTATTAATTTATATTTAGATAAAACTATAGATATAGAGGAGGACTTACGCATAATCCAGACCATAATTTCGAAGATGGAGATCCCGAACATCCTCGTTGCCGGAGATATCAACGCAGCAAGTCCTTGGTGGGGCTGCCGCGAGGAGGACAGTAGGGGTGCAAAATACACGGAGTTTTTGACACAGCACGATTTAAATATTCTGAATGAGGGAACCACGCCGACTTTCCATACTTACAGGGGAGATAGAGTGTACTCTAGCATCGTAGACGTCACTGCATGTTCAACTGGACTGCTGGACAGATGCGGAAACTGGTATGTCGACACGAATTCTGTGACTTTATCGGATCACAGACAGATTTACTTCGAAGTGAAGATGGAGAAGCCAGATCAGGAGGTAAAACGAACAGGAACTAGGATCTTCAGGGTGGACAGAGCAGATTGGAAGGCTTTTCGAAATAATCTAAAGACCAGACTTACCAACGATATCCTTAATGTAGAGACGATCGAAGCCGCGATGGATGGAGCAGCAATAGACAGTGTAGTCGACAGCTACACTAATGAGGTCCTCGAAGCATGCCGGGAAACCATGCAGCAAATACCTGTGAAAAAGAAAGGAAAAAAGTTACTTTGGTGGACAGAGAAATTAACAGAAAAGAAGAAAGAAGTTCTGAGGCGAAGGGATCGGATAAGGAGAGCAAGTATGATAAGGAAAGGAATGGTGATTGAAGAATATAAAAAGGCGAAGGAAGAGTACAAGGAGATGATGCAATCTGCAATAAACGACAGTTGGAAAGACTTCTGCACGGGAGAAAAGAAAGAGACTGTTTGGCAGAGATCTTACCGAGTCTTGAAGCTCTGTGAAGGAATCTCGGTTGAGAGAGCATTGCGTCGCGACCTTAATTCTAACCCGCTGGATCCACTAGCTTCAGCGCAGCTATTGGCTGAAACTTTCTACCCATCAGATGACGAATCGACGGATAATGAAGAACAAGCTAGGATCCGTGCAGAAATGCTGGAGGTAGTTAGAGGACTTAACCGTAATTCGCACTCGCAGGATTGCCCGAACTTCACCCTTGAAGAAGTAAAAATGGTATATTCCAAAATGAACCCGAAGAAGTCTCCGGGGGAAGATGGACTCACCTCCGATATTTGCCAAAACAGCTTTGAAGTGGCACCAATGATCCAGCTGTCTATTTTTAACATCTGCCTCAAATTCGGCTATTTTCCAAGGTCGTGGAAGACAGCACGGATAAAGATTATCCCTAAACCAGGAAAAGATGACTACTCGCACCCAAAATCCTATCGACCTATAGGTCTCCTTTCTGTTTTGGGGAAAGTGCTGGAGAAGCTGTTTGCAACCCGAATAGCGTGGTACCTTGGTAGAAACTCGCTTCTTAATAGTCACCAGTATGGATTCACTCCACAAAAAGGTACAGAAGACGCGTTGTACGATGCTGTTGGAATGGTGAGGCAGGCAGTGAGAAGCAAGGAGATTGTCGCCATCATCTCTTTAGACATCGAGGGCGCGTTTGATAACTGTTGGTGGCCAGGAATCATCAAGCAGCTTCACACTAAAGGAGTCGATGCGTCAATGCTGAAACTGGTGGTTAGTTATCTATCTGAAAGGACCGTAAATCTAGGCTACATGGGCGAAACAGTCCACAGAGCAACAAACAAGGGGTGCGTTCAAGGATCAATCTGTGGACCATTATTTTGGAACGTACAACTGAACCCACTCCTCGAAGCGGCAGGACAGCTCGAAGCTCATATCCAAGCCTTTGCAGACGACATTCTTGTAGTGGCCA
>OX438644.1:29810166-30160166 GCA_949316285.1 Eupithecia subumbrata | reverse complement strand
CCTAACCTAACCTAACCTAACCTAACCTAACCTAACCTAACCTAACCTAACCTAACCTAACCTAACCTAACCTAACCTAACCGAACCTAACCTAACCTAACCTAACCTAACCTAACCTAACCTAACCTAACCTAACCTAACCTAACCTAACCTAACCTAACCTAACCTAACCTAACCTAACCTAACCTAACCTAACCTAACCTAACCTAACCTAACCTAACCTAACCTAACCTAACCTAACCTAACCTAACCTAACCTAACCTAACCTAACCTAACCTAACCTAACCTAACCTAACCTAACCTAACCTAACCTAACCTAACCTAACCTAACCTAACCTAACCTAACCTAACCTAACCTAACCTAACCTAACCTAACCTAACCTAACCTAACCTAACCTAACCTAACCTAACCTAACCTAACCTAACCTAACCTAACCTAACCTAACCTAACCTAACCTAACCTAACCTAACCTAACCTAACCTAACCTAACCTAACCTAACCTAACCTAACCTAACCTAACCTAACCTAACCTAACCTAACCTAACCTAACCTAACCTAACCTAACCTAACCTAACCTAACCTAACCTAACCTAACCTAACCTAACCTAACCTAACCTAACCTAACCTAACCTAACCTAACCTAACCTAACCTAACCTAACCTAACCTAACCTAACCTAACCTAACCTAACCTAACCTAACCTAACCTAACCTAACCTAACCTAACCTAACCTAACCTAACCTAACCTAACCTAACCTAACCTAACCTAACCTAACCTAACCTAACCTAACCTAACCTAACCTAACCTAACCTAACCTAACCTAACCTAACCTAACCTAACCTAACCTAACCTAACCTAACCTAACCTAACCTAACCTAACCTAACCTAACCTAACCTAACCTAACCTAACCTAACCTAACCTAACCTAACCTAACCTAACCTAACCTAACCTAACCTAACCTAACCTAACCTAACCTAACCTAACCTAACCTAACCTAACCTAACCTAACCTAACCTAACCTAACCTAACCTAACCTAACCTAACCTAACCTAACCTAACCTAACCTAACCTAACCTAACCTAACCTAACCTAACCTAACCTAACCTAACCTAACCTAACCTAACCTAACCTAACCTAACCTAACCTAACCTAACCTAACCTAACCTAACCTAACCTAACCTAACCTAACCTAACCTAACCTAACCTAACCTAACCTAACCTAACCTAACCTAACCTAACCTAACCTAACCTAACCTAACCTAACCTAACCTAACCTAACCTAACCTAACCTAACCTAACCTAACCTAACCTAACCTAACCTAACCTAACCTAACCTAACCTAACCTAACCTAACCTAACCTAACCTAACCTAACCTAACCTAACCTAACCTAACCTAACCTAACCTAACCTAACCTAACCTAACCTAACCTAACCTAACCTAACCTAACCTAACCTAACCTAACCTAACCTAACCTAACCTAACCTAACCTAACCTAACCTAACCTAACCTAACCTAACCTAACCTAACCTAACCTAACCTAACCTAACCTAACCTAACCTAACCTAACCTAACCTAACCTAACCTAACCTAACCTAACCTAACCTAACCTAACCTAACCTAACCTAACCTAACCTAACCTAACCTAACCTAACCTAACCTAACCTAACCTAACCTAACCTAACCTAACCTAACCTAACCTAACCTAACCTAACCTAACCTAACCTAACCTAACCTAACCTAACCTAACCTAACCTAACCTAACCTAACCTAACCTAACCTAACCTAACCTAACCTAACCTAACCTAACCTAACCTAACCTAACCTAACCTAACCTAACCTAACCTAACCTAACCTAACCTAACCTAACCTAACCTAACCTAACCTAACCTAACCTAACCTAACCTAACCTAACCTAACCTAACCTAACCTAACCTAACCTAACCTAACCTAACCTAACCTAACCTAACCTAACCTAACCTAACCTAACCTAACCTAACCTAACCTAACCTAACCTAACCTAACCTAACCTAACCTAACCTAACCTAACCTAACCTAACCTAACCTAACCTAACCTAACCTAACCTAACCTAACCTAACCTAACCTAACCTAACCTAACCTAACCTAACCTAACCTAACCTAACCTAACCTAACCTAACCTAACCTAACCTAACCTAACCTAACCTAACCTAACCTAACCTAACCTAACCTAACCTAACCTAACCTAACCTAACCTAACCTAACCTAACCTAACCTAACCTAACCTAACCTAACCTAACCTAACCTAACCTAACCTAACCTAACCTAACCTAACCTAACCTAACCTAACCTAACCTAACCTAACCTAACCTAACCTAACCTAACCTAACCTAACCTAACCTAACCTAACCTAACCTAACCTAACCTAACCTAACCTAACCTAACCTAACCTAACCTAACCTAACCTAACCTAACCTAACCTAACCTAACCTAACCTAACCTAACCTAACCTAACCTAACCTAACCTAACCTAACCTAACCTAACCTAACCTAACCTAACCTAACCTAACCTAACCTAACCTAACCTAACCTAACCTAACCTAACCTAACCTAACCTAACCTAACCTAACCTAACCTAACCTAACCTAACCTAACCTAACCTAACCTAACCTAACCTAACCTAACCTAACCTAACCTAACCTAACCTAACCTAACCTAACCTAACCTAACCTAACCTAACCTAACCTAACCTAACCTAACCTAACCTAACCTAACCTAACCTAACCTAACCTAACCTAACCTAACCTAACCTAACCTAACCTAACCTAACCTAACCTAACCTAACCTAACCTAACCTAACCTAACCTAACCTAACCTAACCTAACCTAACCTAACCTAACCTAACCTAACCTAACCTAACCTAACCTAACCTAACCTAACCTAACCTAACCTAACCTAACCTAACCTAACCTAACCTAACCTAACCTAACCTAACCTAACCTAACCTAACCTAACCTAACCTAACCTAACCTAACCTAACCTAACCTAACCTAACCTAACCTAACCTAACCTAACCTAACCTAACCTAACCTAACCTAACCTAACCTAACCTAACCTAACCTAACCTAACCTAACCTAACCTAACCTAACCTAACCTAACCTAACCTAACCTAACCTAACCTAACCTAACCTAACCTAACCTAACCTAACCTAACCTAACCTAACCTAACCTAACCTAACCTAACCTAACCTAACCTAACCTAACCTAACCTAACCTAACCTAACCTAACCTAACCTAACCTAACCTAACCTAACCTAACCTAACCTAACCTAACCTAACCTAACCTAACCTAACCTAACCTAACCTAACCTAACCTAACCTAACCTAACCTAACCTAACCTAACCTAACCTAACCTAACCTAACCTAACCTAACCTAACCTAACCTAACCTAACCTAACCTAACCTAACCTAACCTAACCTAACCTAACCTAACCTAACCTAACCTAACCTAACCTAACCTAACCTAACCTAACCTAACCTAACCTAACCTAACCTAACCTAACCTAACCTAACCTAACCTAACCTAACCTAACCTAACCTAACCTAACCTAACCTAACCTAACCTAACCTAACCTAACCTAACCTAACCTAACCTAACCTAACCTAACCTAACCTAACCTAACCTAACCTAACCTAACCTAACCTAACCTAACCTAACCTAACCTAACCTAACCTAACCTAACCTAACCTAACCTAACCTAACCTAACCTAACCTAACCTAACCTAACCTAACCTAACCTAACCTAACCTAACCTAACCTAACCTAACCTAACCTAACCTAACCTAACCTAACCTAACCTAACCTAACCTAACCTAACCTAACCTAACCTAACCTAACCTAACCTAACCTAACCTAACCTAACCTAACCTAACCTAACCTAACCTAACCTAACCTAACCTAACCTAACCTAACCTAACCTAACCTAACCTAACCTAACCTAACCTAACCTAACCTAACCTAACCTAACCTAACCTAACCTAACCTAACCTAACCTAACCTAACCTAACCTAACCTAACCTAACCTAACCTAACCTAACCTAACCTAACCTAACCTAACCTAACCTAACCTAACCTAACCTAACCTAACCTAACCTAACCTAACCTAACCTAACCTAACCTAACCTAACCTAACCTAACCTAACCTAACCTAACCTAACCTAACCTAACCTAACCTAACCTAACCTAACCTAACCTAACCTAACCTAACCTAACCTAACCTAACCTAACCTAACCTAACCTAACCTAACCTAACCTAACCTAACCTAACCTAACCTAACCTAACCTAACCTAACCTAACCTAACCTAACCTAACCTAACCTAACCTAACCTAACCTAACCTAACCTAACCTAACCTAACCTAACCTAACCTAACCTAACCTAACCTAACCTAACCTAACCTAACCTAACCTAACCTAACCTAACCTAACCTAACCTAACCTAACCTAACCTAACCTAACCTAACCTAACCTAACCTAACCTAACCTAACCTAACCTAACCTAACCTAACCTAACCTAACCTAACCTAACCTAACCTAACCTAACCTAACCTAACCTAACCTAACCTAACCTAACCTAACCTAACCTAACCTAACCTAACCTAACCTAACCTAACCTAACCTAACCTAACCTAACCTAACCTAACCTAACCTAACCTAACCTAACCTAACCTAACCTAACCTAACCTAACCTAACCTAACCTAACCTAACCTAACCTAACCTAACCTAACCTAACCTAACCTAACCTAACCTAACCTAACCTAACCTAACCTAACCTAACCTAACCTAACCTAACCTAACCTAACCTAACCTAACCTAACCTAACCTAACCTAACCTAACCTAACCTAACCTAACCTAACCTAACCTAACCTAACCTAACCTAACCTAACCTAACCTAACCTAACCTAACCTAACCTAACCTAACCTAACCTAACCTAACCTAACCTAACCTAACCTAACCTAACCTAACCTAACCTAACCTAACCTAACCTAACCTAACCTAACCTAACCTAACCTAACCTAACCTAACCTAACCTAACCTAACCTAACCTAACCTAACCTAACCTAACCTAACCTAACCTAACCTAACCTAACCTAACCTAACCTAACCTAACCTAACCTAACCTAACCTAACCTAACCTAACCTAACCTAACCTAACCTAACCTAACCTAACCTAACCTAACCTAACCTAACCTAACCTAACCTAACCTAACCTAACCTAACCTAACCTAACCTAACCTAACCTAACCTAACCTAACCTAACCTAACCTAACCTAACCTAACCTAACCTAACCTAACCTAACCTAACCTAACCTAACCTAACCTAACCTAACCTAACCTAACCTAACCTAACCTAACCTAACCTAACCTAACCTAACCTAACCTAACCTAACCTAACCTAACCTAACCTAACCTAACCTAACCTAACCTAACCTAACCTAACCTAACCTAACCTAACCTAACCTAACCTAACCTAACCTAACCTAACCTAACCTAACCTAACCTAACCTAACCTAACCTAACCTAACCTAACCTAACCTAACCTAACCTAACCTAACCTAACCTAACCTAACCTAACCTAACCTAACCTAACCTAACCTAACCTAACCTAACCTAACCTAACCTAACCTAACCTAACCTAACCTAACCTAACCTAACCTAACCTAACCTAACCTAACCTAACCTAACCTAACCTAACCTAACCTAACCTAACCTAACCTAACCTAACCTAACCTAACCTAACCTAACCTAACCTAACCTAACCTAACCTAACCTAACCTAACCTAACCTAACCTAACCTAACCTAACCTAACCTAACCTAACCTAACCTAACCTATAGGGGGGTAAAATAAAAATAAAATCCAATAGAATTAAATTAAGGATGGTTCGACTAAGTAATGACAATTTAAAGAATGAGAAAATATGGTGAAAAATATACACTATACACTGTAAAAGGTAACCTTAATTTTTTTTTGCGAAAAAACAATATTTTATAACTTTTATACATAGGGGGCAAGGGGGGGATTTATACAAGTGATCAAGAAGTAAAGAAAATGTGCTAATTATTACGTTAACAGCTTTAAAATATAATTTTACACAGACAAACTTAAAAATTTTTTGAATATAAAATTTTAACCCGAAAAAGAGGGGGGGTGAAAAGAGGGGGAGTAAAGGGAACTGAAAGTTATAAGTAACCTAGTATATATTATATATATAATATATACAAATCACTATAAAAATTTGCCTATCTCCAGCCGTTTCCGAGAAACAAGCGTTTTAATCTTTTTGCGGTTTGTAATTTAACTCTAAAATATCGCGCTCGGAAACCGCTAGTCTTAAAAATCTTATTTCTACACAAAAATGTCTGACAACATAGGGGCTACATATACACAAAAAATAAACCTATGTTGTCGCTGCAGATCAAAAATAAAAACACTTACAGTAAAACACAGAACTGCACGTAACTTTATGAGTCTCTATCTCCGTCAGAAAACGTCCAATTTTGATTCCAAAGGTGCCTCCCGGCTGCTCTCCACTGCGTCCTTGGAGTCTCGTCCTCAAAAGTGGTCCAGCGGCACGGGGTCACTGACCTCGCCGCCACGTGGTTTCTATTTTTCTGGCGATTTCTCCGTGCTCCTGCACAGGAAAAATCTGCAAGTTTGCAGGATTGTAGAACGCCACAATGGCCTTCGATCCACAGTTGAAAAATTATAGGTCACCGCTCAAAATCACGAGTAAATTAACTTTTTATTTTGGAAATTTCCCAAAAAAGCACTTTTTTGCCAATAACTTTGTGGCCACAACACATAGAGCAACACGATTTTCACGAACGTGTGCGCCTTCACTTTCCGCGTGTTTTCGTGTATCACAATCGAAAATCGGAGCACTTTTCACTATTTTTAGGAATTTTTCAACGCGGAGGGACCTTTTTTCGTGGCGCTCTCGAGTGCGGTTCGAGCGCGAATTTAAACACTGTTGTACTTCTAAGCCCATATCTCCGGAACCAGCGCCTTAAATTCGACGCGGTTTTCTGCTTTTTGCAGTACACTAGAGGGACTATTTTTATTTATAGAGACCGACTCTACTGTAGAGTCGAAAATATTTTATTGATAAATCTGATTGTTTATACCCTTATTATTTGACATTTGACCATTTTAAAGCCAAATTATCAGAAGACTTACTCTTTATAGAGCACACTTTTTCACTTTTGAATTATTATTTTTAGGTCATAAGTAATCGGATATAGTTATATTTACACGTATTTACAACTTTTACAAACTTATAAATTTCCTTTATTATCATTTGACACACTCTCTGACAAAATGTTTGGAATGCGTACACCTATTCCGAAGGACAAAAAGGTAGCACAAGCGGGATCCTCCCACCAGGGAGATAAACCAAACGACCTGATTGACCTAACCGACCAAACATTAGTCCGACAAACAAATATTATACGATCGCCGGAGCCTCTTGAATTGACGTATATAAAGGAAAGTGAAATAGAAGATAAAATGCTGACGCAGAAGGAAGACAAAAAAGACGAAGAAAACGAGGTAACAGGTGAGAACAAAATGGACCGGGGCTCAAGCTCTCAGCCCAGACGAGAAAGAACATTTACAAAAGAACAGGGAAAGGAAGAAGCAGTGCTGACGCAGAAAGAAAACGATAAAACAGAAACTTGCACAGATAATAGCCTAGTGCAGGAAAAATACGACGGTACTCCAAGTGCCCATCCTGGTCGGACTTCGTGGGTGAGGAGTGACTCTGGGGAATGGAAGCCTGCAAAGGCGGGTCCAAGCTTGAGAAGCACACCTTCACCCAAGAGGCCCTCACAGAGACAACCCTCATGCTCGACAACGAAGACCACTCTCTCCCAAGTGGAAGGGAGAGTCCGGACGCTAACAACAACTAACTCGCCTAGCAACGACAAGCCTAGCTTGAAGAGCACAGAGCGAGTGAGCGAGGCTAGAGGGTGCCTTGTCACTATAAAAACCAATCTTGGCCTATCAAAAAACTTCAAGAAAACATTAGCAGGAAACATAATTGGCGCAGCAGAAAGGCTCTTTCTCATGGTTAAGGAATGTGAAGGAGTCAAAGGAAAGAAAAAAGTACCAGAACCCAAGAA
This sequence comes from Eupithecia subumbrata, assembly GCA_949316285.1. Taxonomy (NCBI): domain Eukaryota; kingdom Metazoa; phylum Arthropoda; class Insecta; order Lepidoptera; family Geometridae; genus Eupithecia; species Eupithecia subumbrata. Next base: position 30,151,998 of record OX438644.1, on the reverse strand, counting down.
AGATAAAGAAAAAGATTCAGAGGAAAACCAAAACCATTTCAACGAGACAGAAGGAGAAAAGCTAGCAAGAATTATACAAGAGAGTAATGAACAGATGGAACAATTTAAAGCCACTATTGAGAAACACAAAGAAGAGCAGGAAAAACTGATTCAGGAAAATAACAGAAACATGGAAAAACTAGCAGAGACAATAGAAAAACACAAGGAAACAGTAGAAAGGCAAACCTACGCGAGCGTAGCAGCGGCTACCACTGGGAGACAGCCCCACGGACAGACCGCGCTACACTCAATAGTAGTCAGTGCCAAAGATGAAACAGAGACGGGTGAAGAAGTTCTAGATAGAATCAGAAAGACAGTTAATGCAAAAGAGAGCGGAATAGTGGTAGAGAGAATAAGAAAAGCTAAGGATAGGAAGGTGATAGTGGGATGCAGAACAGAAGAAGAACGCGAAAGATTCAGAAACAAACTTAAAGAAGCCAAGGAGTTAAACGTAGAGAATGTCCAAAACAAGAACCCTCTGGTCATTCTGAAGGATGTGCTGAAATACAACAAGGATGAAGACATCCTCAGCGCCCTGAAGATTCAAAATAAAAACCTCCTACTAGCTACAAACACCAAAGACACCATGGAAATAGCCTATAAAAAACAAACGCGAAATCCACACACACACCACATCGTCCTGAGGGTGTCTCCCGCAGTATGGAGACGGCTGGTAGATGCCGAAACAGTCCTGATCGACTTGCAGAAAGTTCGAGTGGCGGACCAATCTCCACTGGTTCAATGCTCCCTCTGCCTGGGATACGGCCATGGCAGAAGATTCTGCAAGGAGACGACTGAAAAATGTAGTCACTGCGGTGGACCCCACCTCAGAACAGATTGTGCAGATTGGATGGCTGGTGCCGTCCCCACGTGCACAAACTGTGTGCATGCCAAGGTAGAGAGATCGGATCACAACGCTTTCAGTAGTGAGTGTCCGATCAGGAGAAGATGGGATGCACTGGCTCGAGCCTCGGTAGCTTATTGCTAAAGTGGTCCCGAGCCTAACAGCACTAAGTGACGCAAGGCCATACACTGTAGCCCAAGCTAACTTACAAAGAAAAGCACTAGCTACACAGGAACTAATACTTGAGGCAAACAACAGAAAAATGGCCTTTGCGTTGCTTCAAGAGCCTTACGTTGGGACAATCGGCCGAATGAAGGATTATGGGACTACTAGGATCTTCCAGAACGCAAACCAGGGAGATGGCACAATCAAAGCAGCAATAGCTGTTTTTGATAATGACATGGATGCCATTCTTTGCCCGGACTTCACCACAAACAACATCGTAGTGGTGAAGCTAAGGACCAGCGCCTGGGAGATCGTGGTGGTCTCATATTACTTCGAGCCAAACCACACCACAATCGAGCCTTTTCTAACACACCTACGAAGGATTGCAAGAGACGTAGGAATAAAAAAGATAATTATAGGTGGAGATGCAAATGCCAAACATACATGGTGGGGAAGTTTGAAAATAGACGAGAAGGGAGAAGAACTAGCTGGAACAATAGAAGACATGGATTTGCAGGTACTCAACGTTGGAGATACTCCAACATTCGATACCGTAAGAGGAGGAAAGACTTATACGAGCTTTGTAGACATTACCGCCTGCACAGCGGATCTTCTAGACCTGGTAGAAGACTGGGAGGTAAACGAAGGGCTGATTTCATCCGATCACAATGTGTTAACCTTTAAAATCCGATTGAAACGAGCAAAAGGCATAAACATTCAAAGAACCACACGTATTTTTAACAGTAAAAAAGCTAATTGGAGCCAGTTTCATGAGAAACTGGCGCAATTGCTAATTGAAGAAAATTTAAACAAGGAAGAAATAAGCAAAATCAAAAACAAAGCTGAATTAGAAAACAAAATAGAAATATACATTAAGTTAATAACAATAGCATGCAATAATAGTATTCCTAAAATTAAAACAAACACAAAAAATAACTTACCATGGTGGTCGGATGAACTCGCAGAGCTGAAGAAAGAGGTGAGATCCAGGAAGAGGAGAATCCGTTGTGCAGCGCTGGTCCGTAGAAAGAAGGTCATCGGGGAGTACCTGCAAATAAAAGAAAAATATGAACAACAAGCAAAACAGGCGCAAATAGACAGTTGGAAAGAGTTCTGTGGGAAGCAAGACAAGGAAGGACTCTGGGAAGGAATTTATAGGGTAATCGGAAAAACAACCAAGAGGCAAGAAGACCTGCCCCTGATAAAAGAAGGCAAATCTCTCAGTCCCAAAGAGTCGGCTGAATTGCTCTCCGAGACGTTCTACCCGGCAGATAAGGAGGAACATGACAACGCGGATCACCAAAAAATAAGGAAACTTGCTGATCAAGTAAATGAAGTGGAGCATGTTGAAAATCATGACCCTCCTTTTACTATGGAAGAGGTAACAACCGCAGTTAATAGTTTTAATCCTAAAAAGGCACCGGGATCAGATGGCTTCACTGCGGATATCTGCAAACACACAGTCATGCAAGACCCTGAAACATATTTGGCGTTAACAAATAAGTGCCTAGAATATGGTCACTTCCCCAATGCATGGAAAGAGGCGACGGTCGTTGTATTGAGGAAGCCTGGGAAGAAAAACTATCAAGACCCCAAATCATATAGGCCGATAGGACTGCTCCCGGTCATGGGTAAGGTCTTTGAGAAGATGGTTATGGGCAGGGTTAAGTACCATATTCTCCCAAAGCTCAGTACCCGCCAGTTTGGTTTCGTACCCCAGAAAAGCACCGAGGACGCCCTCTATGCCCTAATGAAACATATTCACCAAAAACTGGAACTTAAAAAACTTATTACAGTTGTATCATTGGACATAGAGGGCGCTTTCGATGGCGCTTGGTGGCCAGCGCTCAGAGTCCGACTGGCTGAGGAAGGATGCCCAGTAAATATAAGAAAAGTCATAGACAGCTACCTAGATCGAAGGACGGTGAAAGTCAGATACGCCGGAGAGCAAATCACCAGATCCACCTCTAAAGGATGCGTTCAAGGCTCAATCGGCGGACCTATCTTGTGGAACTTGCTCATTGATCCGTTGCTCAAGGGCCTTGAGCAAAGAGGCGACTATCATCAAGCTTTCGCGGACGATGTTGTGATGGTCTTCGACGGGAACACCGCACTGGACATCCAGAAACAGGCAAATGCCGCTCTCGCCTATGTTCGGGAGTGGGGCATCAAAAATAAGTTAAAGTTTGCGCCGCAAAAAACAAGTGCGATGATAGTGACCAGAAAACTTAAATATGATGCTCCACTCCTGAGGATGGGTGGGATCGACATTGCCATGTCAAAGGAATTGAAGATATTGGGGCTTACGATTGACGATAAGCTGACTTTTAATCAGCACACGTCAATCGTCTGTAGGAAAGCCGTCAATATCTTCAAACAACTATCCAGAGCAGCTAAGATAAGCTGGGGTCTGCACCCAGAAGTAGTTAGGACAATATACACTGCAGTTGTTGAGCCAACTGTTATGTATGCAGCAAGCGTCTGGGCCCCAGCAACCAAAAAACTGGGCATCCGGAAGATGCTCAACTCGGTCCAACGCGGGTTTGCTCAAAAATTGTGCAGAGCATATAGAACTGCTTCTCTTAATTCAACCCTGGTGCTGGCTGGAATACTACCACTCGACCTCAGAGTACAGGAGGCAGCTGCCCTGTACGAGGCAAAGAGGGGGGAAATCCGGCCCGAGCTAGGAGACAGAGAAGTAGAGAAGATTCAGCATTCTCGGTGAATCCGCACCCAGCGGAGTACATGAGCCTGGAATTCATGCGCCTGGAAGACCAGCAGCAAGTGAACCTCCACAGCAATTACGCAGTGCGGATGTTCACAGATGGTAGTAGGATTGAGGAGAAGGTCGGAGCTGCATTATCCATATGGAATAATCAGACCGAGACCAAATCCATTAAACTGAAGCTTTCGTCACATTGCACAGTCTACCAGGCGGAATTACTGGCCATATACAAAGCTACTGAGGAAATACTGAAGATGTCAGAAACCAGTTTTGGTATTTACAGCGACTCACAATCTTCACTTCAAGCCATTACAGACAACAGCTCCACTCATCCTCTTGCCGTTAAAGTTCGTAAGAACTTAAAGGCAAGTAAGGCACAGAACAAAAGCGTTGATTTGTTTTGGATCAAAGCACACGCGGGACTTGAAGGCAATGAGCGAGCCGACGCGCTTGCAAAGGATGCTGCCCTAAAAATCAAGACTACACCACTATATGAAGCATGTCCAGTTTCATTCGTCAAGCGACAGATCCGCAGAGAAACTCTTGACGAATGGAACAGGCGATACATTAGTAGCGAAAATGCAGCCGTGACCAAAATCTTCTTCCCCGACATTATCAAGGCCTATAAAATTATAAAAAACTTAAAACCCTCTGGTGTACTCACGCAAGTAATGACAGGGCACGGAGGATTCTCTGAATACCTTAATCGCTTCAGGTGTAAGGAGAGTCCATCGTGCATTTGTGAAAGTAACAAAATGGAAACGGTACAACATATTTTATTTGAGTGCCCAGTATTTGGTAAACGGAGATATGAGGCTGAACAAAAATTGGACATAGAACTAAGAGTAGAAAATGTAAATGAATGTATACAAAACAAATATATAAGAAACGAATTTATAGAATACTGTATGGAAATAGCTAATAAAGTAATAAGAAGAAATAAGGATATATAACTTTTGCTGAACATTGTATTTTAGAATATAAGAAATTCAGCAATAACATAATTAAACTAAGTAAAAATATGTAAATACAATAAGATATAACAATATGTATAAAATAAATAGGATAGACGTAAGACTCATAATATAAGATAAGAATATTAAATAAGAATTTAGTAAAATTAACACAATAAAGATAACCTGTTGTTGCATCCCAAATAAAACAAATAAGGCAAAACAAAAACTCTGGCGATCGGTCAGAGAGAAAGGCGATAAAAAAAAAAAAAAAAAAAAAAAAAAAAAAAAAAAAAAAAAAAAAACCTAACCTAACCTAACCTAACCTAACCTAACCTAACCTAACCTAACCTAACCTAACCTAACCTAACCTAACCTAACCTAACCTAACCTAACCTAACCTAACCTAACCTAACCAGAGAAAGCAAGAAACGCAAACGAACTGGTTCGGGTTGAAAGAGCGCACAATAAGCAAATCGCCGAGCTCACAAAGAACCTCACTCAAGAGGTATCGATTGCGCGCGGCGATATCACCTCTTCCCTTACAGAGGTGAAAGCTATTCGCGCCTGGCTAGGTTACGAGACCGGAGAACCCCACAGGCTCATCAAGGAAACTGCGGGTGTAACCCAGAGTGTTGAAAAACGCCTCAAGTCTCTCGGAGAGAGCCTGTCCAGCCAAAACAAAGGCAGCGAGACCGAGCTTCTGCAGAATAACCACGCCTGGTTAAAAGCAGGAGTAGAGTCTATGCAGAACCAGCTGGATGAGCTCAGGAGAGACCTCCAAAAAGACCAAGGCAAAACCCAAACGATCCTGGAAGCGAACATGAAAACGCTGGCTCACCTGGAATCAACTCCAACGTCACAAACACCAGACACGGGAGTAAACCAGGAGATTACGGCGATCCGCGGAATCCTTGCCGAGATGAAAGCAGAAAAGGCTCCAGAACCCATCCCACAACCGGTCTTCCTAAACATCGAGGAACATATACAACCCATCACTGAAAGACTTGAGGCAGTATCATCTGAGCTCCGTACAATACGGCAAGAAAAGATGCAGATACCACCACCTTGTCTCAGTCTTGAAGCGGAGATGGCAAAATCGGAGAAAGGCAGTGGAGCACAAGTAATAACCACCTATGCTAAGATTGCCGCCAAACCTTCACCACCCAAAAAACCAAACCACACCCTGATTGTGACGTCTACGAATCCCCAAAACACCGGGGATAATGTGATCGACAGAATCAGGGAAGCTCTGGATACTAGAACCAGTGGAGCTAGGATTGACAAGGTCCGAAAGGCGAAAAACAGCAAAGTTATTCTGAGCTGCAGCTCCAAAGCAGATCTGGAACTGGTAAAGAGCAGAGTTCGGTTGGATAAGGGTTTAAAAGCTGAGGTAGCAAAAGCAGAAAATCCGCTTATAATAGTAAAGGATGTGCTTTCTTATCACACAGACACCCTTATCGTGGAAAATCTTTTGGCTCAAAACAAACACCTGCTGAATGATGTCAACCTCAAGGAATCCACCATCAAAGTAAGGTACAGGAAGAAAGCTCGCAATCCCCATGAGTGCCACCCGGTACTAGAGGTGTCCCCCATCATCCACAAACGCTTTACAGAGGCCGGGAAAGTTCACATAGGTATCCAGTGGAGACCTGTGTTCGATCACTCTCCCCTAGTGCAGTGTACAAAGTGCCTCGGTTTTGGGCACACAAAAGCAGTCTGCAAGGAAAAAGATCAACTTTGCAGCTACTGTGGAAGGCCCCACTCGTGGGAACAGTGCAAGCAAAGGCTCGAGGGGAACCCTCCAAAATGCAAGAACTGCTCGAACGCGCACGGAACTGGCTCAGACCTGGCACACAATGCCTTCAGCTATGAGTGTCCAGAGCGGCAAAAATGGGATGCTATAGCGCGGTCCCGCGTGTCCTACTGCTAAGGGCTCCCCACAACGTTCAAGCTCGTTCCCTCAGCGGCTAAGCGGAAAAGGATTGCGATTCATCCAAGCAAACCTGCAGCGCTCTAAACTAGCCACAGCGGAACTTCTCCAAGTTGCAATGGATAAGGGTATTACGATCGCCCTAGTTCAAGAACCTTATGTGGGTAAAAACGGAGTCCTGAAACAACACCCAGGAACGAAAGTTATCCAATGCACTCTTAACAGGCAAAAACCAGTCAAAGCAGCTGTAATTGTTTTCGGGGACTTGCTGGAGGTCATTCACGATCCCCAGCTGGTGACCGAAACTGAGGCAGCTGTTTTGCTCAAAGGTGGAGACCTGAAACTTGGAGTTGTCTCCGTTTATTTTGAAGGAGACCAAGATATGGCACCTTACCTTGAGAGAACCAAAAGATACTGCGAAAAACTCGGCACGCAAAACCTTATCGTTGCGGGAGATGTCAACGCTTGGAGTCACTGGTGGGGCAGTATCTCGGAGAACGAAAGAGGAGCGGAATATAGCTCATTTCTTAACGAAATGAGTTTCCATATTCTCAACCTTGGAGAAACACCCACCTTTGAAACATTCAGAGATGGCAGAGCCTGCACAAGCGTAGTTGACGTCTCTGCTTGCAGTACACCGCTACTTGGGAGGATAGAGAACTGGAAAGTGGACCGAAGTCTCATAACATCAGATCATAACGCGATCACTTTCACACTGCGCCTGGTGAAATCCCTAGAACCCCTAAGGCCCATCACAACGCGCAGGTTCAACACCAAAAAGGCCAAATGGTCGGACTTCAAAGCCATCTTCCTGTCCTCCCTTGAACAAAGAACGATCACAGCTCCAGCAGTCAAGGATTCTGATACCCCAGAGAGTCTTGAAAGCAAGATCACAGCTTACACAGAAGCTATCCACGAAGCTTGTGAGCAAACCATCCCTTCCACAAGCACAAAAAAAGGAGATCCAAAACCCCCTTGGTGGACTCAAAAGCTAGATGATCTTAAGAGAGAGGTTCTCAGGAAAAAGAGGAGAATCAGAAACGCAGCTCCAAGACGCCTAAGTCTCGTTGTAGACGAGTACCTTAAGGCGAAGCTGATATACAAGGAAGAAGCTGAACAAGCCCAAACCAAGAACTGGAAGGAATTCTGCACGACCCAAGAGAAGGAGAGCATGTGGGATAAGATCTATAGGGTAATCAGGAAAACCTCAGGAAGGCAAGAAGACATGCTCCTGAGAAACCCAGCAGGCAATACCCTATCCCCACAAATGTCGGCAGAACTTCTGGGAAAAACCTTCTACCCCGATGACTCCACAAGCACCGATCAAAATGGTCACGTGGAAATCCGGGCAATCACAAAGGAAATCCCCTACGGAGATCTCTCAGAAGATGATCCACCCTTCATGTTAGCGGAATTAGAGCTTATCATCCAAGCTCTAAATCCGAAAAAGGCACCCGGTCCAGACGGGATCACCGCTGACATTTGCACAGTGGCCATTCGCTGCGAAATGGAGTTGTTCCTGGCGATAGCTAACAAATGTCTATCGCTTAGATACTTCCCAAAGCAGTGGAAAATGGCGCACGTGGTTATCATCCGAAAACCTGGTAAGACGGACTACACTCATCCAAAGTCTTACCGGCCCATAGGTCTCCTCTCAGTTCTTGGTAAAATCATTGAAAAACTAATGATCGGCAGGCTTCAGTGGCACATCTTCCCAACACTCAACAAACGGCAATACGGCTTCATGCCACAACGAGGAACCGAGGACGCCCTCTATGACCTTGTAGAGCACTTGAAAAAAGGAGTTAACAACAAAAATATCGTACTCCTCATCTCTCTGGACATAGAGGGCGCCTTCGATAACGCATGGTGGCCCGCCCTTAAACACCAGCTAGCGAAGAAAAGGTGTCCCAAAAACCTTTACGAGATGGTATGCTCATACCTCAGTGACCGAAAGATCATGGTCAACTATGCCAGAGCAACTTACGAGAAGGAAACCACAAAAGGTTGCGTCCAAGGATCCATTGGAGGACCAACCTTTTGGAATATAATCCTAGACTCGTTGTTGCATGAACTGGAAGCCGAGGGAGTATACTGTCAAGCTTTCGCGGATGATGTTGTTCTCGCTTTTACAAACCAGTCGACAGGAGCCCTGGAGCGGCAAGTAAACACCACACTGGAACAAGTTTCGACATGGGGAATTCAAAACAAACTTAACTTTGCACCGCACAAGACCAACGCGATGCTTCTGACCAAGAAGTTAAAGTATGAAATTCCCCAACTATACATGTCGGGTACGAAACTAAACCTTGTGGATGAAATAAAGCTGCTCGGGCTTATCATCGACCGCAAACTCACTTTCAAAGCACACGTGTCTGCGCAATGCAAAAAAGTTGCAGATATATATAAACAGCTTGCGTGTGCTGCGAAGGTGACATGGGGTTTGAACAGCGAAATAACAAGAACCATCTATATTGCTGTGGTGGAACCCATCATGACTTACGCCTCAAGCGCATGGTCAGAAGCTGCAGTGCTGCAGATGAACGCGAGTCAGCTTAACGCAATTCAGAGAGGCTTTGCGCAAAAGATCTGCAAAGCGTACCGCACAGTCTCCCTCACGTCGGCACTTGTTTTGTCGGGTTTGCTGCCCCTGGACCTTCGGATCCAAGAGACAGCAAATCTCTACAAAACAAAGAAAAGTATCTCCCTAGATTACCTCCCTCACGGAAAAGAACTCGAACTCAAGATAGGGTACCTGGATCAACCACATCCCTCTACATTAACACATATTGAGTACGAGCTCTTAGAAAGTACTGCCCATATCACCGGGCCACAAATCTACACCGATGGGAGCAAGATCGAAGATAAAGTGGGAGCTGCTCTTACGTGGTGGGATGATGGTAGAGAGCTAAGGTTCGAAACGTTCAAACTCCACCCCTCTTGCACTGTCTTTCAATCAGAACTCTACGCACTATCCAGAGCGACTCAAATGGCGAGCGAAAGCACGGAGCCTGTAGTCAGCATTCTTAGCGACTCGCGGTCTTCGCTCGATTTGCTTCGCAATCCTAAACTGAGTCATCCACTGGTACGCACAGTTAGAGAAAGCATTGGTAAGATAGTGAACGAGGGAAGAGAGGTTCGTATGTTTTGGCTGAGAGCTCACGTGGGAACCGCGGGAAACGAAAGAGCGGATGAACTCGCCAAAACTGCAGCACTCAATGATGCTGCACAGGACTACGCTGAGATCCCTCTGTCCTACGCTAGGAAGAAAATCCGGGAAGAATCGATCAAAAGATGGCAGGATCGCTATAAAACCTCCAGCACAGGTGCAATCACAAAAAAGTTTCTACCAGATGTCGATAAAGCATATCGACTCATAAGATCTTTGAAACTTACATTCACCCAAGTGCAGGCCCTAACAGGCCACGGAGGAATCGCAGAATATCTCCACCGATTCAAGCTCAGGGACAGTCCAGGATGCGAGTGCGACCCAGACGTCATCGAATCCGTCTGGCACTTAATTCTGAGCTGTCCTCGCTTCCTAGAAGAAAGGCACGATCTTGAACACCTTATAGATCGAAATCTGGTGGAGTCTGAGCTAAGCGAAATTCTCGAGGATTCAAAATCTAGGCCCCATTTCCTATCTTTCGTGGATAAAATCTTTCAAGTTGCAGCAAAGAGAAACTCCACCCTCTCTCCTACTGCACCTCCCCAATCCCAACAAGCTACAAAGGCTCATGTGGCATCAACTCCACAGGAAGACCACCTACCAACGCCAGCCAATCGCTCAACGCTTACAAAACTACTCGCACATGGAGAAAAAGGAATGGCAGGTATCCGAACTCGAGGCGTGGCTCTCTTCATGGATGGAACCAACGAGCGATTCGGCATAAGCTTCTGCTTCTGTCGACCAGGCAAGAGGTTCCGAGTGGCTATATCTCCAGGGCTTGCATCACTCCTGAATGGAAGCACATCAAAAACAACAATGCGCTACAAGATCTACAGTGCACTACCCGTGATAGAGGTGGCAGACCAATGCATCCGACTAGTCCGATCCAAAAACAAAACGATCGCACTTCTCGAGCTCGAGTTTGGTTTGACACCCTTCGCGCGAGCGAGATCGTTGCTTACCATGCTTGGAGAAAAAGCTGAAGACGCGGATCCCATCTCCCGCGTAATAAGCGTAGATGCACTGGTTGTTGAACATGAGAAGGGAGAAGTCGCAGACCGGCTAGGTTGCATAAAAATCTCTGAACAACATGAGGTGATTGTGTATGAAGACAGAGGTGAAAACCTCAACTTCTTAAGAGCACACAATTCAAGCTCTGCAACCGACTGCTGGGGACACCCTGTATCAGTAGCAATCAGTGGATCTGAACGCCTTCAAGAGAAAAGATCTGCGGAAAAAGAGGCTGTTATGCAATCCAAAAAACAACACGAGGATATAGCCACAAAGAGAGGCCAAATCAAAGCGTTAGTGGAAGCGTTCGGCGCGGCATCTAAAACTCTGCTTGGAAAGCCCTCGAAAACATCTGAGGGTTTCACAATGGAGGCAAAAATTCACCCCTCTCCAAAAGCACCCCTGGCAAAACCCCTAACAAGAGCGGAATTGGGTCAGGTAAATCGGCCACATCTCAGACCGGTCACAGGCCCACTGGACCACACGATAAACGCATTCCTTGAGTTCCTTGCTCTCACAAAAGCGACGATAGACGTTAATTCGCTCACCTGCAAATCTATCCTGCAGACCTACGAGCAAGGAAACACTAACCTATTAAAGGTGAAACTCGAGGAGGCAGAAGCTGCTATATACGACAATGACAAATCCCAAGTTATCATGGGCACAATGTCAGGAAGTTATATGGCAGCCTTCAGTGCAACAAGTGGTTTCGTGTCGCTGAAAGAAGATGAGATGGGGCTGAAAAGACCACCAAAGTTTCTTACCCCAGAGGGTGATCCAGTGGTTGTCACGGCCCGTTGCACCAAAATCATGCTCGATGAAAAAATCCTTGAAATGGCCCAGTCCATATCAGGGAACCAAGAAATCGAAGCGGGCTGGATCAACTGGTCGGTACCAAAAATAACATGGATTAATGGAGTTCCAGGATGCGGGAAAACAACTTGGGTTGTTAAACACTTCGATGCGGATAAGGACGCCATCATCACAGCAACAACTGAGGCAGCAAATGACCTGAGGGAAAAGCTATCGCACCGCGTAGGAAATCTGGTGAAAACCAAGGTGCGAACAATGGCCTCGGTCTTAGTAAATGGCTTCAGAGAGCAAGACAGATGCAGTCGGCTCACGATTGACGAAGCTCTCATGAACCACTTCGGAGCTATCATCATGGCCTCGCGCTTGTCTGGTGCTGGTGAAATTGTTCTCATCGGAGATGTTAACCAGTTGCCTTACATCGATAGAGAAAACCTCTTCGAGATAAGGTACAACAGGCCCAATCTGGTAACAAACATCAGCCAGGAGCTACTGTGCACGCACAGGAACCCATTAGATGTTGCATATGCCCTAGGAGAGATATACTCCGGTATACACTCCTCCAAACTCAAGGTTCACTCCCTGTCGCTTCAGATGTACACAGGAGCGAATATACCCAGCTCCCTCACCAATACTCTCTTCCTAGTCCATACTCAGGATGAGAAAGAAACCCTTAAAAACCAAGGATATGGTGATGGGGATGGGTCTCGCATACTAACCATTCATGAGGCCCAGGGGCTGACCTTCGAAAAAGTGGCAATATTAAAAACAAAAAGTGGGATGAAACTGCACGAAAGTGTCGCTCACGCAGTGGTAGCAATATCACGGCACACTATCAGCTGCACCTACTACGCTGATGACAACAACGATGCGATCGGTCACTTCATCAAAAGAGCTATGGTGGTACCAGCAAAAACCATCATAAACTACAATCTCAAAATGGCCATACGCAACAGGAACGCAGCTGTCGTTGAAAAACTGGCTAACTGGTCAGATCAGGGGGCAGCTTCAGTTCCTACCATGTAATAAAGTTAATTCGTAAAGGTGTAATTTGCTCCAAGTTGTAAAATCAATCAAAATAAAAGTGTAAATCATGTTAGTTTTAAGTATAATAATTGTAAAATAGTAAAAATAATGTAACAAATCGTAAACTCATAGATATTAAGTAAATTTAACAATGTTTCCCCTGAGTAACTAGAATTTAAAAATGTAAATAAATTAAGCTCATAAAAAAAAGAAAAAAGATCAAAAAAGAGCACGGACAAAAGTCTGTGGTGAACGCGATAAAAAAAATAAAAAAAAAAAAAAAAAAAAACCTAACCTAACCTAACCTAACCTAACCTAACCTAACCTAACCTAACCTAACCTAACCTAACCTAACCTAACCTAACCTAACCTAACCTAACCTAACCTAACCTAACCTAACCTAACCTAACCTTTTTTTTTTTTTTTTTTTTTTTTGGAGGGGGGAAATGCCCTCGCACTTCCCTTCCGCCATGGGGGTGACGGAAGGGGGTATGTGGGACTCGAACCCACTAAAACCCCCCCGTGAAACGTCCACCGCCGTCATGGGGCGAGATGGGGTCGCGTTGGCATTCACCATCTCGCTCCGGCGGGTGGCCCGGGAACCGGTCCGGGCCTCGGCCTCAAGGAGGAGCAACCCTTCCACACGGGTCACCCCTCAGACGCGTGGAGCCGTGCTAGCCGGCAGAGAGTCCCCCGACTCTCCACCAGTAGCCCCACTACGGGGGACGAAGGAGGCGGGCGAACCGCCCCCTTCGTCTCCCTGGACGTCTGCGCCGGAGCGGGTTAGATTGGGCGTCATCCTCCCTGACCCGCTCAGCGGCCTCCTTCTGCGACATAACCTCTTCGCAGAAGGAGACCATGGCCTGCCACTCCCTTTCGCCGTCGAGCATGGCGCTCACCACGCTCGGCAGCGAAAGGTCCCGGCCCAGGAACGCTGAAAGCGTGTGCCGCATGGGACCCCACGCAGCACACGCCTCCAGCGTGTGGAGCGCCGTATCCTCCGGCGCCCCACATTCGTGGCAGACCGGGGTCGCCTCCCGTCTCGCGATCTGGTGCAGATACTTTCCAAAGCATCCATGCCCGGAAAGTACCTGCACCAATCGGAAGGTCAGCGACCCGAACCGCCGCCGCACCCACCTTCGGAGGACCGGCCTGATGGCGTCCACCGTCCACTGACCAGGGACCGGTGGTGCCAGGTCCTCCGCCCACCGCCGCAACAAGGCGTCCCGCGCCAGCCGCCGCATGCGCGTGACCTCCTCCCACACTGGGCGCTCCCCGGCAGATCTCCTCGCCGCCACGAAGTGATACACTTCGGCGAGGATCTCCGCCTGAAGAGCCCAGGGGGGATCACCGGCCAGCACGCATGCTGCTGTCCAGGACACCGTCCGGTAACCGCGTATCGCCCTCGTCGCGATGACCCGCTGCGGACGTCGCAGCAGGGTCAGGTTCGCGCGACTGAGGGCGTCCACCCAGACCGGTGCCCCGTACAGGGCCATACTCCGGATGACCCCGGAGTACAGCCGGCGACATGTGGCGCTCGGGCCGCCCACGTTGGGCAGCAGCCTCCCTAAAGCGGCCGCGGCTCCCAGGACTCTTGGGGCCAGTTGGGCGAAATGGGCCCCAAAAGTCCACCTCCCATCCAGGATGAGACCCAAATATTTCATCTGGGTCCCAACCCGGACCTGAACCCCGTCCAGAACCACCCTGGTTCCTGGACGAGGCCCTCCCCGAGGCCCGTGGAACAACAGGGCCTCGGTCTTGGAGAGGGCAACCTCCAATCCCAGGGAGCGGATGCGATCGACCACTAGGGTAGTGGCCATCGTGGCCAACCGCATCGCCTCCCCGAGGTCCCTCCCCTTGACCACGACCAGGGTATCGTCCGCGTAGCACGCCACTCGCATACTTGCGGGGAACGTGCCCCGGAGCACCCAGTCGTAGCCAATGTTCCACAGGAGCGGTCCCAGCACCGACCCCTGTGGAACCCCGCGGACGACGCGACGGTGTCTCAAGCCGTCGCGTCCCTCGACCAGGACCTCCCTGTCCTGCAGGTAGTCCGCCAACAGCCTCTGCAGGTACAGGGGCACTCCGTGATAACGGAGCGCCTCCCGTATGGTTCCGTGCGGCAGGCTGTTGAAGGCGTTGGCAATGTCGAGCGAAACAGCCAACGCCTTCTCCCCCTGGCTGACAACATCTTGGGTCCAGCCCTTGAGCCAGAGTAGGGCGTCTATCGTCGAACGCCCCGCTCTGAACCCATACTGGGCCTGGGACAGGTCAGGCCCAGTCCCCGCCAGGTGCCGGATGACACGGGAAGCCACTACCCTCTCCAGCAGCTTCCCCGTGTCATCCAGCAGCACGATTGGCCTGTATGCGGAAGGCGAGTCTGCGGCTCGACCTTCCTTCCGCAACAGGCACAACCGCCCGTCCTTCCAAAGCTTCGGGAACCGTCCAGACGTGAGACAAGCGTCGAACAGTTCCCGAAGCCGCTCGCTCATCTCCCCCAAGGCGATCCGCAGGACCCGCTTTGGGATCCCGTCCGGACCCGGGGCCGTCCTTTTGCCACGCAGGCGTCCGACGGCTACCTCCATCTCCACCTCTGACACAGGTGGGATGGAGGCCGGGTCAATCTCCTCGGGGAGGAGGGGCGGCGCCGCCATCGCGGGCGGGGTGTGGAGGGGGTCGATGTCGGGGAAGAGACCCTCCATCACCCTGCCCAGAAGCTCCGGCTCTAGGGACTCCGCAATCGGGGACGTCTGGCCCCGGAACTTTTTCCGGGCAGCCCTATACGGACGTCCCCACGGGTCCCTATCGAGGCCCTCCAGAGCCTCCTCCCAGGCCCGCGTCTTGGCCCGACCGACGGCCAGCTGCAGCTCCTTTTTCGCTTCGCGGTAGGAGTTGTACAGCTGGTTCTCGGCTGCCAGCTCCTCCGCTGACAGCGCTCCGTCGGTGCGGCCGTGACGCCGCCTCCGGCAGCGGGCGTAGGGCCGCCGCGCCGCCGAGCAGGCGTCTCGGAGATCCCCGATCTCCGAGCTCCACCAGTACACCTCTCGGCGACCGGGGAGGCGCCGGGCCCTGGGCATGGCGGCGTCGCACACCGCCGTCACCGCATCCCGGAAGTGGCTCGCCTCTACGTCCACCTCCGGGTGCGTGGGCGCGGCAAACCACGACTGGACGATCGCCGCCTCAACCGCAAGATCGCGGTCGAGGCGACTGACCGTCCAGCGCGGAAAGTCCGCCCGCGCCCCACGACGGCCCCCCCCTTGGACGTCGGAAGTGGATATCTCGAACCTTATATATTTGTGGTCCGAGAGAGTCTCCACTTCCGACATCACCCTCCAGGCCCGGGCATGTGCCGCAACAGCGGGGGTGGCGAACGTTATGTCCACCACGGACCCCCCTCGCTGTCGCACGCACGTGTGGGCCGACCCTCTATTAAGAAGGGTCAGCCCGGTGGCAAGCGCCCACTCCCTGACGATCTCCCCTCGAGCGTCAGTAGTGGGGCTGCCCCAGTCCCGGGCCTTGGCGTTCAGGTCCCCCATGATGAGGACCTGACGTGGCGCCTGCCTACGCACCGCCGCGGCTAGGAGGTCCATAAAGACCTCCAGCTCTGCAGCGGTTCTATTGGGGGAGAAGTATGCGCCGACTATCGCATACACCCCCCACTTGGCCACCACGTACCCCGAACCCCTCTCCTCGACTGAGAGGGGGGGGACGCCACTTCCCTTCCCTATAATGACCACGGAGCCGTCCAGGTCCCCAGCCCAACAATGGTTTTCGGGGGGGACGTAGTACGGCTCCGCGGCGACCGACAAATCAATTTCCCACTGCGCCAGGGACTGCATGAGCAGATCCTGAGCCCTGGCGCAGTGGTTGAGGTTCGTCTGGAGGAAGTTGAGATGGCCGACCTGATCCATCAGTCAGCCATCTCAACCTCTTGGCTCAACGCCGCGTGAGCTCCGGCAGAGGGAGCGGGGGCGATCCGGGCCCCGGCGGTTTTCCCTTTCGTCTTCGGGGGAATGCAGCTGCGTCCCCCCATTACATGCCCGGAGGGCCTGCCAGACTCTGCGCATATAGCGCAGTGTGGCTCGGCCCTCCCGCAGGTGGCTGCCTTGTGACCTTCGCCTCCACACCGGAAGCACAGGTCACCTCTGTCCGCCGCCGCGGGGCACTGGGGGCGCGTGTGCCCTAGCCCCATGCACCGGTAGCAGCGCATGGGACGCTCCCCCAGCCCCACCACTCGTGCCGAGCTCCACCCCACCAGCAGTCTGCCCTTTTCCAGCAGCACTTTGGCTGCCGGGATCGGGCAGGAAACTAGGGTTGACCCGGTGCCACCAAAGCCGGAGCGGATCTCCCCGGCCTTGACGAGCCGCACATCACAGCGGCCCGCATCGGCGACCGCTGCGGCCACCTTCTCCTTGGTGGCCGTGTCGTCCAGGCCCGTGACACGGATATCCGTGGACTTCACGGGCCTGGTGACGTTAGCCACCTCCGACAGGACTTCGCGGAGCTTCTCCGCGAGCCTGTCGGCCTTTTGTCCGTTTTGGGAGCCAGTGATCTCCAGCATCCTGGCTCCCGTGGCAGTCCGCCGGAACCCGACCCGTCCTATTTCCATCTCCTCGAGGCTTACTTTCTCCTGCGCCAACTGGAGGACGGAGGAGTAGGTCACCCCTTTTTCCGCAGCCCCGGGCTGTAGCGACAGCACGACAGCCGCGGATTTCGGGGACCTCAGCGCCGCCCTGGGCTTTGGGGCCGAAGCGGCGGGACGAGCCGCTGGAGCAGGCGCAGGTGCAGAGGGGGGAGAAGAACTCTTCCCCTTCCCCTTTCCCTTCTTTGTCACCGTCGCCCAGGTCTCCCCAGACCGGGGAACGGCGACAGCGACCGGAGCAGCCTCCCTCGAGGGACCCGCGACTGGCACAGGTGCCACGGCGGGTGCCGCCCTCTTGCCCGCTTCGGAAGCTGGGCCACGGGCCTGCTGAGGTGGCGTTGGCCTCAGCGGCGCGGCCACCTCTTTTGTGTCCGCCCTCAGCGGCGGACGAACGACCGGAGCCGGCAGGAGGCGCTCCTCAATCCCCGCGATTCGGGCGTTCAGCATCGTCCCGAACGTTGAGGTCAAGGAGCGCTTCAGCTCCTCTATCAATTCCGCCCCCACCTGCAACATGGTGGGGGCCCCCTGGGTCCCTGCAGCGGCGGATGCAGCAGCGGCAGTAGAGGCGGCGGCGGCCTCCGTCTTCGCCTCGGTGAAGGCGCGACGAAGAGACTTCACCTCGGCCTTCAGGGCCTCCGTCTCCAGCCGTAGACGGCCGTTCATTGCCCTCAGGCGCCGCGTCTCCTCCGCTTCACTCCGGTCTGCGAGGGCATCGACCACCTCCCGCAGACTGGACGCCGACCCCTTCAGGCGGCCGACAAACTCGCCCTTGAGGTTGCCGGACTTCCTGGCAACCTCCAGGATACAGGCGAGCTTCTCGCCAGCGTGGGCCCTCAACTCTTGAGCGCTCAGCGCGCTGATGTCCCCGACCCGCACGGCGGCATCGGTATCGCTACCGGTCGTCGTGAGATCGGGGACAGCAGCGGCGCGCTCCTTCCCATACTTCCTGCTGAGCAGGACCTCCGTCAAGACCTCGTCGACCGGGAGAGGCCTCAAAAAGGCCCCCCTGGCCGACAAAGCCTTCCCCGACTTCTTCCTCCCTCTAGAGGCCGTGTTGACCTTAGCGGCCACTGTCCCCTCGGTCTCCGTGTCCGAGTCTAAATACCCGGGCACGAAGAACGAGGAAGACGGCCGCTTCCGGGCCACCACGTCCTCCAGCATATCCTCCGCCGTGTCGGGCTCCGCCCTTACCTCCGAAGAGGGGCTCTGAGAAGGGCCTTGTTTGGGCGGAGAACCGACGCACACCTCCTTATCACCTCCCTCGTCCGACTCCCGCGGGGAGGGGCCCTGAGAAGGGCCTTTTGAAAACCTCCCCGCCCCGTCGCGCGAAGGCCTCGGCATGCCTTGGCCTTTCGCGACTCAAAACACCAACCCAAAACTCAATATATGTATAGAAAATCCAAAATATGGCGTAGCACAAGGCTAACCTAACCTTTTTTTTTTTTTTTTTGGAGGGGGGAAATGCCCTCGCACTTCCCTTCCGCCATGGGGGTGACGGAAGGGGGTATGTGGGACTCGAACCCACTAAAACCCCCCCGTGAAACGTCCACCGCCGTCATGGGGCGAGATGGGGTCGCGTTGGCATTCACCATCTCGCTCCGGCGGGTGGCCCGGGAACCGGTCCGGGCCTCGGCCTCAAGGAGGAGCAACCCTTTCACACGGGTCACCCCTCAGACGCGTGGAGCCGTGCTAGCCGGCAGAGAGTCCCCCGACTCTCCACCAGTGGCCCCACTACGGGGGACGAAGGAGGCGGGCGAACCGCCCCCTTCGTCTCCCTGGACGTCTGCGCCGGAGCGGGTCAGATTGGGCGTCATCCTCCCTGACCCGCTCAGCGGCCTCCTTCTGCGACATAACCTCTTCGCAGAAGGAGACCATGGCCTGCCACTCCCTTTCGCCGTCGAGCATGGCGCTCACCACGCTCGGCAGCGAAAGGTCCCGGCCCAGGAACGCTGAAAGCGTGTGCCGCATGGGACCCCACGCAGCACACGCCTCCAGCGTGTGCTAACCTAACCTAACCTAACCTAACCTAACCTAACCTAACCTAACCTAACCTAACCTAACCTAACCTAACCTAACCTAACCTAACCTAACCTAACCTAACCTAACCTAACCTAACCTAACCTAACCTAACCAGCTAGGCCAGGGTGCGGGACGGGGTGAGGTGAATAGGTCTGGGACAGGTGGGACGCCGCACTTGTCATCTGGGTGTGAGCCTGAGGGCGATTCTCCAAGTAGCCCGTGCTTCATGGAGACTTCGGTGATGTCTGTGGGTGGTGCAGAACCACGGCGGGATGTACCGGTGCAGGATGCACCGAGGCTTGCGGATAGGTTGCTGAAGTCCACTCTGGCTGAACTGGATAAGTCACGCAACCTGCACCGGGATATTAAGGAGGCAGTGCTGGCGGGGCTGCATGGGCTGCACGGCATTGTACTGCGTCTGGCTGACTCGCGTGCGCGACATTTAGCAGAGCGGGAACGCGCGCGAGCCCTTGCTGAGCGTCAGTATGCGCTTCAACACAAGGTTCATGCTGGTAGGTTGGAGGCGATAACTGCGAGCTTTAACAGCAATTTGGAGGAGTTGCACCGCACTAGTGCGAAAACGCTGCAGGAGGCAGAAGCTGTTCGCACTGTTGTTGAAGAGATGAAAGACAAGATTGCGCAGCAGTCTGCATCTCCCGAGGAGGCGGTGAAGTTTCGACTTGTGGGTCAGCTTTTGGAGGAGGCGCACGCAATCCGTGAAGAATGTTCTAATTCACTAATGCCCGGCATGCGTGTTCCTGCCAATCTTCAGGCTGGTGCAGATGCCCAAGGAAGCCTAATAGACTCTAATGTGTGGTCTCGACGGCCGGTAGGTGGCGGGAGAAACACTGGGTCGCTGTCTCGAGGTGCATCGTATGCTCAAGCTGCTAGACATCCTTTGATGATTAAGTCAAAGAATCCGGCTCACACTGGTGACGACATTCTTAAACATATTAAGAACAATGTTGATGTTATTGGATTAGGCGTTGGAGTGAACGGAGTGCGTAAGTGTCGTGACGGAGGGGTGGCAATCACGATGGAAAGCGCGCGCGAGAGAGGACTCATGGAGGGCGCTATCCGTGAACTTGGCGACGACTACACCGTGTCTGAGCCACGCCTTAAGGATCCCCAGCTGCGGCTTGTTGGTGTGGTTGCAGATCTTGAGGACGGTCGCCTCCAGGAAGCGCTTCTTCGTCAGAATGAGTCTCTTATACGGATGGTCCCTGAAGCGGAACGGAACATTAGGATTGTTAGGCGGATTAGGGGTAGAAATGCAGCTCTTAATAATGTTGTGGTGCAAGTAAGTGTTGCCATGTGGCGTGCCCTCCTGGAGCGTCGGGTGCGGCTAGGATACCAGGTTGTGACGGTGGTCGATCAATCACCTTTGGTCCAATGTTACAATTGTCTTGGATTTGCTCACCGAGTATCTGAGTGCCGCGCCGTTGCACCTCGCTGTGGATATTGTGCGGAGGCACATGACTCTCGTACCTGTACAAACAGAGGTCGTGCGCCGCATTGCACCAACTGTGCTCAGCGTAAGCTGCCGGATACCGAACATCCAGCATATAGTGCTGACTGTCCAGAGTGGAGGCGCTGGGACCGGATTGCGCGTCTTTCTGTTAGGTATTGCTGAGGGCACTGATTCGAACTCATTGCAACATTCCTGGAACATAAAAGTTTTGCAGTTTAATACAGGTAGGGGGAGGGCGTCGACGTTTGAGTGTTTAAGGGAAGCCAGTGTGAGAAAAATGCAGGTATTATTAATACAGGAGCCTTATGTCGGAAACTTGGGTAAAATGTCAGTGCCTGCTGGTTTTAGGGTTGTACAGAGTGCAGGGAGTTTGAATGAACCAGTTCGAGCTGCAATAGTTGTTTTAGATCATAACATAAAATTCATTGAAAATTCTAAATTTATTGAAAGAGACATTGTGGGAGTTATAATAAAGATTGATAATTTCAAAATTGGTTTAGTAAGTGTATATTTGGATAAAAATTTGGATTTGTTGTCTTACCTTAATTATATGAAGAGTATTTTTTGGGGTATGGGATGCAACGGGATGGTGATGGCGGGTGACCTGAATGCGGCTAGTCCTTGGTGGGGATGCGCAATGGAGGATGAGCGAGGTGCTGCCCTTATGGAACTTTATGCGGAACTAGGTCTTGAGGTTGCCAATGAGGGCCAGGAGCCTACCTTTCTTGCTTACCGGCATGGTCAACCTGCTACCAGCATTATTGATGTAACGGCCTGCTCCTCTGCACTACTGCCCGCGCTGAAGAACTGGAAGGTAGACCCCACTCTTTGCACTCTGTCCGATCACAGGCCAATTACATTTGTACTGCAGCTGCGCACGCTTCATGGGCGTACCTCTGAGGATGGTAGCAGCACTAGAGTGTACAATACTTCCCGGGCTGACTGGATGCTTTTTGATAAGGAGCTCCGAGGAGAGTTTGAACGAGCGTTCCTTGACGAGAGTATTGGCCAGGTCATAGATGAGGTGGGTATTAATGAGATTGTGGAGCGGTATGTAGGGTGTGTTACTGCAGCGTGCGAGAAGGCAATTCCTCACATTCCATCGAGAAGGCTCGAGAAGACATGTAAGTGGTGGACACCTGAGTTGGTGCTATTGAAGGCCGAGATGTTGCGCCGTAGGAAAAAAATCGCCAAGTCTAACTCTCAGCGAAGGCGGTATGTAGTGGATCAGTACCTTGAGGCCAAAACTGAGTATAGAAAAGCCATAGAGTCTGCTATGACCGCCAGCTGGAAGGAGTTTTGTACAGGCGAGAAAGTGGAAACCTTGTGGCGACGTTCATACCGTATCATTAAGGCCTGCTCTGGGCACACTCAAGATAAATTACTCGAGACAAGTGATGGACATGCGTTGGACGAGGCGCAGTCTGCGAATTTAATAGCAGAGACATTTTATCCATGGGACGAGGCAGCTCAGGATACGGTGGGGCAGGCAGAGCTGAGGGCTGCCACGGATGCATGGGCACAAGAGATCCGCGCAGACCGTACAATTTCGGATCGTGCCATAGCCTTCACGGAGGTAGAGCTGGAGACAGTTCTGCGAACTATGAGCCCTAAAAAGGCGCCGGGAGGAGATGGGCTTACGCTAGACATCTGCTTCCGTGCTTATAGATGCAACAAGGACCTACTTTTAAGATTATTTTCGCACTGTTTCAGGCTAGGATACTTTCCGTTGATATGGAAGGTAGCAACTATTAAGGTGATCCCTAAGCCGAATAGAGGATCTTATACCACACCGAAATCATACCGACCTATTGGGCTCCTTCCGGTTCTGGGGAAGGTGCTTGAGAAGTTGTTTGTCAATAGACTGCAATGGCAGCTTGGTAAGGAGGAGCACCTTAGTCCGTATCAGTACGGGTTCACGCCGCAACGTAGTGCGGAAGATGCCTTGTATGACGCAATGACCATCATTCGGGGAGACCTTGAACGCAAGAAAATTGTGGTCATGGTTTCCTTGGATATTGAGGGGGCGTTTGACAATGCTTGGTGGCCGGCTATAGTTGAACAGCTGCGGGTTAAGCGTGTAGATGATGCTGTGGCACGTTTTATACTCAGCTATCTCTCTGAGCGACAGATTAGGCTCAAATATGCCGGGGAGATGGTGCGCAGAAACACCAATAAAGGTTGCATACAGGGTTCTACGTGCGGGCCTATCCTATGGAATCTGCAGTTGGAACCGCTGCTTGAACAGGACCAGTATGGAGGCGTTAGAGTCCAGGCATTTGCTGACGACATTCTTCTGATTGCGTCTGGTACTGATGGCAAAGAGTTGGAGTTGACAGTCAATCGGGCGTTGGCTGTGATTTCACAGTGGGGTGAGAAGCTTAAGCTAAAATTTAGCCCGGAAAAGACGCAAGCTCTTTTGTTAACCCGGAAGCTAAGGTACCATACGCCGACTCTCGTTATGTCGAATACTGTGTTGAGTTATAACTCTAGTCTCAAGATATTAGGACTAACGATTGATCCCCTGCTTAATTTCAGGCAGCACCTTGAAAACATTACCAAAAAAGCAATTGGATTTTATAAGATGGTTTCAAGAGCTGCACGGGCGCAGTGGGGTCTTAACTCCGATATCTTGAGGTTGATCTACATAGCTGTTGTGGAGCCTACTGTTTTGTATTCAGCTAGCTCCTGGGCAGTGGTCTCGGATAGGGTTTACGCTGAGAAGGTGCTGAACAGCCTAACTAGGTCCTTTGCCATTAAAATTGGGAAAACCCATCGGACTGTGTCATTTGTAGCTAGCGTGTTGCTGGCGCGGATACTTCCTCTGACACAAAGATTGAGGGAAAATTCCTTAATTTATAGGATAAAGAGAGGCGAGTCTATAGATCACTTGCCTGGTCGTACTTTGGAGCTCAGGAGGAGCCCATTTTCCTTGCCACACCCAGCTGACAGGAAACGTGTAGGGTTCAGACTGATTGAGTCAGAAGAGGACGTGGTGAGTCTAACGAATGATGGACCTGTCCTTTTTACGGATGGCAGTAAGTTGGAGGGCAAAGTTGGTGGAGCGGTAACCTGTTGGTCGGGAGGGAGAGAAGTCCGACACATGGGATTCAGGTTAGAAAATTATTGCAGCGTTTTCCAGGCGGAGCTGTGCGCCATTCTGCGAGCACTTGTAGTGGTGGAGGGTAGGCGGGAGTCCACGTTTGCTCTTGCCAGTGACTCTATGTCGAGCCTGGAGGCTGTTAGTGACTCCAATTCGCTTCACCCACTTGCAGCAGAAATAAGAGAGAAGATAATTAGTTTGGAACAGGAGGGAAAGAGGGTTAGTTTGTTTTGGGTAAAAGCTCATAGTGGTATTAAAGGGAACGAGAGAGCTGATGAGCTCGCCAAGCAAGCCGCTCTCAATGATAGGAGACAGCCATTTTATGATAAGTTCCCATTATCCTTTGCAAAACGTTCAGTTCGAACTAGGAGTATTAGTAAATGGCAGCAGATTTACGATACTTCCCAGACAGGTAGTACGACAAAATTATTTTTTAAAAACATTTCTCTTGCTTATAATATAATTAGAAAAATTCGTTTGGACAACTATATTGCACAAATTCTAACTGGGCATGGGGGTTTCAAGTCTTATTTGTTTAGGTTCAATTTGTCCGATTCGAATTTATTTACATACTTCCATATTTTTAAAAAAAAAATTTAATCCCCCACTCTAATCCCCCTAAACTCATTTTGAAAATTTTTAAAATCTTTTATTGCGAATATCTCAGAAACGGAGCGAGATAGCCAAATTCTAACGACGGCCAATATATTTAATAATAATTAAATATATTGAAAACTTTCGATTTATATTTTGCAACTTTTAGTATCTTAAACCCCCCCCCCCCCCAAAATTTTTATATTAGTTTTTGTTTTGCCTGTATCTCCGGAACCACTATCTTAAAATTGATGCGGTTTTCTGCTTACTCTAGAAGACTAGAAAGACCACCCTCTGAATTGTAGAGACCGACTCTATAGTAGAGTCGAACATACATTTATTTTTAAAAATTGACAATTTTATTTTTAAGTTTTACTCTTCTATTATTAAGCTGTACGACAAAGGTTCTGCCACCTTGTTGAGACGGACTCTAGATAGAGTCCTTAATAATAGCACTTATATTTAACGGACCCAACTACAAGTAGTAGTAAAGATTTTGTTAGTAAGTTTTCATCCCAATCTTAGGCTCGGATAACTCTTGCCGGCCTCTCTACAGCCCCAAGAGTTTTCTCAGTCCTCGCTACACTCAGGATTGCTGCCTTTGTAGGCCATTTTGTCGTTTTTCGGGTTTCGGGACTGTGCGGCTTCATAAATTTACTACTTTATTATTTTCACCTGTATTGCGTTCTCAAACCACGCAGCTCTGTAGTACCTAGTACTGTAGTACTACACTTACCAGAAGTTCTTTACCCGCCGACCCTCCGCGCGCGTTGACCCGACAGGACCTGGAGACACCATCTGAAAGCATAAAATAGAATAATTAGTGTAGGAAATAGCCTAGTTGACTTAAAATTATTTAAAACTTATACAAACTTAACTAAACTGACGATTTTACATTATCTTGTAAACTTACTCTTTGAATTCTTATTTATTTTATTTTACGCGAGACATCGACCCCCGCAAATATGGGCTTCGGCATTCGCACTCCAGCTAAAAGGACGAGTGTCCCTCGTGACACGGAAAACCTGAAACCTCCAGTCCAGACAGAGAAGGCAGGGCCTTCTAGGACACCGGAGGCGACCCCAAACCCAAATGTGAGACGTAGCATTGGCGAGTGGGAGGCTGGAAAAGCGGAACCAAAGACCAAACCCGCAACCCCTCCTGTGAAAACTCAAGAATCTGAGCCCCAAAAGGTAAAAACAACGATCCCGACGGTGACACAAAAGCTATCAATAGGGGCAGCGACTAGCTCACCGTCAAAATATATTGACCGACTCACGGAGGCTAGAGCGTGCGTAGTCAAAGCAAAAAGCAGCCAGGAGAAATCAAGGAACACCAAGACTGAAATTAAAACCGAGGTCTTACAGGCAATCGATAGGCTGTTCCAGTTAGTGAAAGAGACTGATAGTATAAAAGGACAGGACAAGATTCAGAAGAGAACCCAAGAAGGGACAAAAGAACCACAAGAAGGAAAAAGGATAGTGGAAAGCGAATTGATTAAAAAACTGGAAGAACACGCGAAGCTATTAGAAGAAAATAGCACCAAGATGGAGAGACTAAAAGAAACGATCGAAAACAACCAGGAGAGAATGACATATGCGAATGCTGCGGCCGCTCAACCCAGGAGGCAGCTCCCTGGGAAAACCGCACTACACTCCGTAGTAATCTCCTCCAAGGACGAAAATGAAACGGGGGAAGAGGTCCTAAGCCGAATAAGGGAAGCAGTGAATGCTAGGGAAGGAGGAATTCAAGTGGATAGGGTAAGAAAAGCAAAGGATAGGAAAGTTATTGTGGGTTGTAGAACTGAGGAAGAGAGACAGAAGGTCAAGGAGAGGCTGAAGAAAGCAGAATCGTACCTCAACGTACAGGACGTCAAAAATAAAGACCCTCTTCTAATTCTTAAGGACGTCCTGCAATATAACAAGGACGAAGACGTCCTCAACGCCCTTAAAGTTCAGAATGGAAGCATTTTCCACGATCTCAAGAACGAGGATTATAGAGCAGAGGTGCGCTATAGGAAAAAGACGAGAAACCCACACACGTGCCATATCGTCCTCAGAGTGTCTCCTGGAATGTGGAATCACATGATGAATGCAGGTGAAGTACGCATAGACCTGCAAAGGATAAAGGTTTTTGACCAGTCTCCACTAGTGCAATGTTCACTGTGCCTGGGGTATGGCCATGGCAGGCGTTTCTGTAAAGAGACAGTGGAAAAATGCAGCCACTGCGGGGGCCCACACATGAAGGCCGATTGTCCGGACTGGCTCACTGGAGCAGCTCCCTCCTGCTGTAACTGCAAGCACGCCAATCTCGATGCACAAGAACACAACGCATTCAGCCAGGAGTGTGCAGTAAGGAGGAGATGGGATGCGCTAGCACGGGCAACCGTTGCCTATTGTTAAAGACGACAGAGGCTGCAACACAACAACCGACAGATGCACCCCAGCCACTGGAAAGTCTTACCTGATGATCCAAGCCAACCTCCAGAGGAAGGAACTTGCAACTAACGAACTCATGCTCGAAGCCGGCAGAAGAAACGCAGCTCTGGCGCTGCTCCAGGAACCGTATGTGGGCGGAGCAAAGACGATGAAGTCCTACAAAGGAGCCAGAATCTTCCAGAGTGCTAACAAAGGAGACACTCCAGTCAAAGCGGCAATAGCTGTCTTTGATAACGACCTGGACGTCATACAATGTCCAAAACTCACCACAAACAACATCGTTGTGGTGAGGATCCAAACAAGCACCTGGAGGATCACAGTAGTCTCCTTCTACTTCGAACCAGACCAGCCCATAGAACAAGAAAATAGAAGAAGAACCTGGAGCAGCTCAAGAAAATAGAAGAAGAAACTGGACCCAGGAGAATCCTGATAGGAGGTGACTCAAATGCAAAAAGCACGTGGTGGGGAAGCCAAACTGTGGACCACAGGGGTGAAGACATGTCGGGAGCACTCGAAGAAATGCGCTTGCAGGTACTCAATGACGGAGACACCCCTACCTTTGACACCATCAGGGGTGGGAAGACTTACGCCAGCCACATCGACATTACAGCATGCTCACAGGACATGCTGGATCTGGTAGAGGACTGGGAGGTAAAAGATAACATCACAAGCTCCGACCACAACGGCATAACTTTCAAAATTAGACTAAGAAAAGCGTTAGGAACAAATATTAAGAGAACTACCAGGCTATACAACACCAAAAAAGCAAATTGGAGCCAGTTTCATGAGAAACTGGCCCAATTAACAATAGAAAATAAACTTAACAAAACAGAAATAGATAAAATTAATAACAAAGTAGATATAGATAAAAAAGTAGAGACATACACAAACGTAATAACACTAACATGCACACAAACTATACCAAAGAAGAGTATAAATGAAAGACTTACCTTGCCGTGGTGGTCCGAAGAAATCGCGAAGCTGAAGAGAGAAGTCGTCACCAGAAAGCGCAGAGTTCGATGTGCAGCGCCAGTCCGAAGAGCAAAAGTCGTCGAAGAGTACCTGCAAGCAAAAGAGAAATATGAGAGTGAAGCGAAGAAAGCACAGATTGCTAGTTGGAAGGAGTTTTGCGGGAAACAAGACAAGGAAGGCCTATGGGAGGGGATTTACAGGGTCATAGGACGCACTTCAAAAAGACAAGAGGACTTACCACTGGTCAAAGCAGGAGCTGAGATCAATCCGAAGGATTCTGCGAAGCTGTTGGCAGAAACATTTTACCCGGAGGATTCAGAGGAGGACGATAACGAGGACCATCGGAGAACCAGAGAGCTGGCAGCCCGAGTAAACGACCGAGGCCATGATGGAAAACATGACCCAGCGTTTACAATGGAGGAACTCAGATTTACCCTCGACACCTTCAACCCAAAAAAGGCACCGGGAGCTGACGGTTTCACAGCTGATATATGTAAGCACGCCATCCTTCAAGAACCGGAGCTATTCCTCTCACTTATTAACAAGTGCCTACAACTCCAACACTTCCCCACGATATGGAAAATAGCAACGGTTGTAGCGCTACGAAAACCAGGTAAAGAGGACTATACAGCACCAAAGTCCTATAGACCGATAGGCCTGCTTCCAGTTTTGGGGAAGATTTATGAGAAAATGCTTGTTGGACGTATCAAATGGCATCTTATCCCCCGAATAAGTACTCGCCAGTATGGATTTATGCCCCGAAGAAGCACGGAAGACTCCCTCTATGATCTAGTAAACTACATCCGAACCAAACTAGACCAGAAGAAACTCACCACACTAGTATCCCTGGACATAGAGGGAGCTTTTGACAGTGCATGGTGGCCAGCAATCCGAATCAGACTGGCTGAGGAAAATTGTCCGATGAACCTACGGAGAGTTCTCGACAGCTATCTCGAGGATAGAAGAGTAAGAGTTCGATACGCCGGAGAGGAACATGAAAAGAACACTAATAAGGGGTGTGTCCAAGGCTCGATCGGAGGTCCGATTCTATGGAATCTTCTCCTGGACCCACTCCTCAAGGGATTGGAACAGCGTGGAGATTATTGTCAGGCCTTTGCGGACGACGTCGTGTTGGTCTTCGACGGAGACACGGCACTGGAAGTACAACGACGTGCAAACGACGCCCTCGCGTATGTTCAGCAGTGGGGTGTCAAGAACAAACTAAAATTTGCACCGCATAAAACAAATGCGATGGTCGTTACGCGCAAATTAAAATACGACACACCACTGCTGAGCATGGGCGGGGTTGACGTTTGCATGTCAAGGCAGGTAAAAATATTAGGGCTGATCATAGACGACAAACTAACGTTCAACAACCACGTGACTAACGTATGCAAAAAAGCCCTAAATATCTACAAACAACTTTCCAGAGCCGCTAAAATCAGTTGGGGTCTCCACCCTGAAGTCATTAGAGTGATATATACCGCGACAGTAGAACCCGTGATCTTATATGCGGCCGGCGCATGGGGGTCCGCTGCCAAAAAACTTGGAATTCAAAAGCAGCTCAATGTGGTCCAGCGTGGTTTTGCCCAAAAACTAAGTCGAGCATACCGCACCGCCTCTCTAAACTCAGCACTGGTCCTGTCTGGGATACTCCCACTCGACCTTCGCATACAAGAGGCACTAGCCCTGTATGAGGCCAAGAGGGGGGTGCCCCAGGCGGTACTAGGAGATAGAGAGGTCGAACAGTTAGTACCGTATAATGAGACGTGGCATCCAGCAGAGTACGAACATCTTAAGTTCGAAAGTCTGGTAGACCAACAGCAAGTGGATAACCACAGTGACCAAACAGTAAAAATCTTCACAGATGGCAGTAAAATTGAGGGAAAAGTCGGAGCGGCACTTTCTTTCTGGAAAGGTGGTGCCGAGACCAAAACCCTCAAACTCAAACTGTCATCTTACTGCACAGTCTACCAGGCTGAACTCTTAGCTATCTGCCGGGCCACAAAGGAAACCACGAAACGCTCAGAGTCAAGTTTTGGTATCTACAGTGACTCTAGGTCAGCTTTAGAGACTGTAGTCAACCAGAGCTCCCTCCATCCCCTAGCCATACAAGCCCGAGACCACTTGAGAACTGGCAAACTCCAAAACAAAGACGTGTCTTTGTTTTGGATAAAAGCACATGCAGGATTGGAAGGCAACGAACGAGCAGACGAGCTTGCAAAGGAGGCAGCCCTCAAAACCAAAAAGAAACCTGACTATGACCAGTGTCCGGTTTCATTCATCAAGCGACAGATCCGTTTGGAGTCGCTCGATGAATGGAACCAG
This sequence comes from Eupithecia subumbrata, assembly GCA_949316285.1. Taxonomy (NCBI): domain Eukaryota; kingdom Metazoa; phylum Arthropoda; class Insecta; order Lepidoptera; family Geometridae; genus Eupithecia; species Eupithecia subumbrata. Next base: position 30,121,756 of record OX438644.1, on the reverse strand, counting down.
AGATACAAGTCAGGAGAAACCGCCAAAAACACAAAAATCTTCTTTCCGGATGCGATAAGTGCGTATAGGGTAGTCAGAAAATTCGAAGCAACGTGTGCGATGACCCAATTAATGACGGGACACGGTGGGTTTTCCGAATACCTGAACCGTTTCAAGTGTAAGGAAGACCCATCGTGCATTTGTGAGCCAGGAGTGGAAGAAACTGCAATCCACGTCCTATTAGAATGCCCAGTAAACTCGCTTAAAAGGTATGAAGTCGAACAGTTACTGAATTATGACTTAACGGTGGCAAACCTATGCACTATTATGTCTGACAGCGAAAAGAGAGGGATTTTTATAAAATACTGTACTGAAATTGTAAAAAAGGTAAATAAAAGAAACAAATAGAACTAAGAAAAATATGATAATTGTATATTTTTGAATATATAACTCATACATATAATGTAAACTAGATATAAAAAATTCATATAAGAAGTAAGATAAGATATAGTATTAATGTTAAAATGTATAGAATTAAATAGATATAAATAGAGATAAGACATAAAAGAAAACTGTAACTAAGATATACTTTAAATAAGAAAAAGAAAACATATTTTGTAACCTTTTATCCCACGGGATCTACTTATAATCAATAAATGGAAACCCTGTCCCTAATCCTTATAAGATATAAAAAGTCCCATGATCACGTCAGGGGTCGATGTAGGATAGCTCGCGGGCCGGGCCTTAGCGCCCGGACAGGAAAAAAAAAAAAAAAAAAACCTAACCTAACCTAACCTAACCTAACCTAACCTAACCTAACCTAACCTAACCTAACCTAACCTAACCTAACCTAACCTAACCTAACCTAACCTAACCTAACCTAACCTAACCTTTTTTTTTTTTTTTTTTTTTTTGGAGGGGGGAAATGCCCTCGCACTTCCCTTCCGCCATGGGGGTGACGGAAGGGGGTATGTGGGACTCGAACCCACTAAAACCCCCCCGTGAAACGTCCACCGCCGTCATGGGGCGAGATGGGGTCGCGTTAACATTCACCATCTCGCTCCGGCGGGTGGCCCGGGAACCGGTCCGGGCCTCGGCCTCAAGGAGGAGCAACCCTTTCACTCAGGTCACCCCTCAGACGCGTGGAGCCGTGCTAGCCGGCAGAGAGTCCCCCGACTCTCCACCAGTGGCCCCACTACGGGGGACGAAGGAGGCGGGCGAACCGCCCCCTTCGTCTCCCTGGACGTCTGCGCCGGAGCGGGTCAGATTGGGCGTCATCCTCCCTGACCCGCTCAGCGGCCTCCTTCTGCGACATAACCTCTTCGCAGAAGGAGACCATGGCCTGCCACTCCCTTTCGCCGTCGAGCATGGCGCTCACCACGCTCGGCAGCGAAAGGTCCCGGCCCAGGAACGCTGAAAGCGTGTGCCGCATGGGACCCCACGCAGCACACGCCTCCAGCGTGTGGAGCGCCGTATCCTCCGGCGCCCCACATTCGTGGCAGACCGGGGTCGCCTCCCGTCTCGCGATCTGGTGCAGATACTTTCCAAAGCATCCATGCCCGGAAAGTACCTGCACCAATCGGAAGGTCAGCGACCCGAACCGCCGCCGCACCCACCTTCGGAGGACCGGCCTGATGGCGTCCACCGTCCACTGACCAGGGACCGGTGGTGCCAGGTCCTCCGCCCACCGCCGCAACAAGGCGTCCCGCGCCAGCCGCCGCATGTGCGTGACTTCCTCCCACACTGGGCGCTCCCCGGCAGATCTCCTCGCCGCCACGAAGTGATACACTTCGGCGAGGATCTCCGCCTGAAGAGCCCAGGGGGGTTCACCGGCCAGCACGCATGCTGCTGTCCAGGACACCGTCCGGTAACCGCGTATCGCCCTCGTCGCGATGACCCGCTGCGGACGTCGCAGCAGGGTCAGGTTCGCGCGACTGAGGGCGTCCACCCAGACCGGTGCCCCGTACAGGGCCATACTCCGGATGACCCCGGAGTACAGCCGGCGACATGTGGCGCTCGGGCCGCCCACGTTGGGCAGCAGCCTCCCTAAAGCGGCCGCGGCTCCCAGGACTCTTGGGGCCAGTTGGGCGAAATGGGCCCCAAAAGTCCACCTCCCATCCAGGATGAGACCCAAATATTTCATCTGGGTCCCAACCCGGACCTGAACCCCGTCCAGAACCACCCTGGTTCCTGGACGAGGCCCTCCCCGAGGCCCGTGGAACAACAGGGCCTCGGTCTTGGAGAGGGCCACCTCCAATCCCAGGGAGCGAATGCGGTCGACCACTAGGGTAGTGGCCATCGTGGCCAACCGCATCGCCTCCCCGAGGTCCCTCCCCTTGACCACGACCAGGGTATCGTCCGCGTAGCACGCCACTCGCATACTTGCGGGGAACGTGCCCCGGAGCACCCAGTCGTAGCCAATGTTCCACAGGAGCGGTCCCAGCACCGACCCCTGTGGAACCCCGCGGACGACGCGACGGTGTCTCAAGCCGTCGCGTCCCTCAACCAGGACCTCCCTGTCCTGGAGGTAGTCCGCCAACAGCCTCCGCAGGTACAGGGGCACTCCGTGATAACGGAGCGCCTCCCGTATGGTTCCGTGCGGCAGGCTGTTGAAGGCGTTGGCAATGTCGAGCGAAACAGCCAACGCCTTTTCCCCCTGGCTGACAACATCTTGGGTCCAGCCCTTGAGCCAGAGTAGGGCGTCTATCGTCGAACGCCCCGCTCTGAACCCATACTGGGCCTGGGACAGGTCAGGCCCAGTCCCCGCCAGGTGCCGGATGACACGGGAAGCCAATACTCTCTCCAGCAGCTTCCCCGTGTCATCTAGCAGCACTATTGGCCTGTATGCGGAAGGCGAGTCTGCGTCTCGACCTTCCTTCCGCAACAAGCACAACCGCCCGTCCTTCCAAAGCTTCGGGAACCGTCCAGACGTGAGACACGCGTCGAACAGTTCCCGAAGCCGCTCGCCCATCTCCCCCAAGGCGATCCGCAGGACTCGCTTTGGGATCCCATCCGGACCCGGGGCCGTCCTTTTGCCACGCAGGCGTCCAACGGCCACCTCCATCTCCACCTCTGACACAGGTGGGATGGAGGCCGGGTCAATCTCCTCGGGGAGGACAGGCGGCGCCGCCATCACGGGCGGGGTGTGGAGGGGGTCGATGTCGGGGAAGAGCCCCTCCATCACCCTGCCCAGAAGCTCCGGCTCTAGAGACTCCGCAATCGGGGACGTCTGGCCCCGGAACTTTTTCCGGGCAGCCCTATACGGACGTCCCCACGGGTCCCTGTCGAGGCCCTCTAGAGCCTCTTCCCAGGCCCGCGTCTTGGCCCGACCGACGGCCAGCTGCAGCTCCCTTTTTGCTTCGCGGTAGGAGCTGTACAGCTGGTTCTCGGCTGCCAGCTCCTCCGCTGACAGCTCCCCGTCGGTGCGGCCGTGACGCCGCCTCCGGCAGCGGGCGTAGGACCGCCGCGCCGCCGAGCAGGCGTCTCGGAGATCCCCGATCTCCGAGCTCCACCAGTACACCTCTCGGCGACCGGGGAGGCGCCGGGCCCTGGGCATGGCGGCGTCACACACCGCCGTCACCGCATCCCGGAAGTGGCTCGCCTCTACGTCCACCTCCGGGTGCGTGGGCGCGGCAAACCACGACTGGACGATCGCCGCCTCAACCGCCAGATCGCGGTCGAGGCGACTGACCGTCCAGCGCGGAAAGTCCGCCCGCGCCCCATGACGGCCCCCCCTTTGGACGTCGGAAGTGGATATCTCGAACCTTATATATTTGTGGTCCGAGAGAGTCTCCACTTCCGACATCACCCTCCAGGCCCGGGCACGTGCCGCAACAGCGGGGGTGGCGAACGTTATGTCCACCACGGACCCCCCTCGCTGTCGCACGCACGTGTGGGCCGACCCTCTATTAAGAAGGGTCAGCCCGGTGGCAAGCGCCCACTCCCTGACGATCTCCCCTCGAGCGTCAGTAGTGGGGCTGCCCCAGTCCCGGGCCTTGGCGTTCAGGTCCCCCATGATGAGGACCTGACGTGGCGCCTGCCTACGCACCGCCGCGGCCAGGAGGTCCATAAAGACCTCCAGCTCTGCAGCGGTTCTATTGGGGGAGAAGTATGCGCCGACTACTGCATACTCCCCCCACTTGGCCACCACGTACCCCGAACCCCTCTCCTCAACTGAGAGGGGAGGGATGCCACTTCCCTTCCCAATAATGACCACGGAGCCGTCCAGGTCACCAGCCCAACATTGGTTTTGGGGAGGGACATAGTACGGCTCCGCGGCAACCGACAAATCAATTTCCCACTGCGCCAGGGACTGCATGAGCAGATCCTGAGCCCTGGCGCAGTGGTTGAGGTTCGTCTGGAGGAAGTTGAGATGGCCGACCTGATCCATCAGTCAGCCATCTCAACCTCCTCGCTCAACGCCGCGTGAGCTCCGGCAGAGGGGGCGGGGGCGGTCCGGGTCCCGGCGGTTTTCCCCTTCGTCTTCGGGGGAACGCAGCTGCGTCCCCCCATAACCTAACCTAACCTAACCTAACCTAACCTAACCTAACCTAACCTAACCTAACCTAACCTAACCTAACCTAACCTGGGTCGAGCCAGCTTTGCACTGTGGCGGATTTCTGCAATCTTAGCTGAACACATGGTAACAAGTCTGTATTTCGCGTCGGTTCACTCACAGCTACAATACGGTATTGAACTCTTCGGACGCGCTGCAGACTGGCATGGATTTTTCAGGATGCAAAAACGAGCTGTAAGGGCCATCGTGCGAGTGTCTAGGGAAGCGTCCGCCCGGCCTTACCTATTAACCCTAGGGATACCTACGGTCCCCGCCACGGTAATCTTCCAGGCGGAACCACACGCGAAGGAGAACCTAGCTGCGTTCGCAAGACTAGGGGATAGCCATAAATATAATAGGTACGCGTAGCGCGCAAACCCTGAGTGCTGTGTCACGGCGGCTGGAAAAGACCTCGAGACTGGTGCCCGTGATGGCTCCCACTGTATACAACAGACTACCAGACAAAGCACCTAACAGGTGCCACCTACATGCAATATTTCGAAAACAAACTAAAAATGATTAATTGTTAATTGAGCAATCACCCTACTACGACTTTGACCCTAATAAATTAAGATAAGGATAATAATTTTTGAATTTTTAATGTTAATGAATAAATTGAATTGATTACTATAATAATTGTATGATAATACTATTATTTATTATATTAACTAAACATATCTTGACTATACTATAAGTTTACATATATTGTAGTTTAGTTTTTATAACCATGAGCTTAGACAGTTCCTCCATTTGTCAACAAATAAAGTCAAATAAATATCCTAAAAAGGGCCGACCACACACCTGCCCCTCTGTCAATACCACAACAACAAGTCAGAGCGAATTTTAATGCCGCCGGCGCAGTGCGGCGGCGCGCCGCCTCGGGCGGTGCACGCGCGCGTGTCGTGCTCGCAGCGAGGCGCCGGCGCGCATCACTCGGCCTACAAAAATAACATGTAAATCTATCTTGCCATATTTTCAGTGTAAAACTGATTTAGAAGTAGTAGATGGATGTTTGTTTCGCGGCCACAGAGTAGTGATTCCAGCCGCGTATAGAGACAGAATGTTAAAAGAATTGCATGCTGCACATTTTTGAATCTTAAAAACAAAAAGTGCAGCTCGCAGCAGAATGTGGTGGCCAGGAATAGATGGTGATATCGAGCGATGGGTAGGTGCTTGCACGGCTCGCGCCGCCGTACGCGCCGCGCCGCCGAGCGCGCCGCCGCGCCGCCGAGCGCGTCGCCGCGCCGCCGCGCCGTCGCCGTGGCACAGGATACACATAGATTACATGTCTATAGGGCAGGCTGTGTACTTGATTGTGGTTGATGCATATTCCAAATGGCTTATTCCAATAATCCCCTGCCATGATCCCCTGCGAAGGGGATTTCTGGACTTTTTGTCCAATAATCCCCTGCCGGTTCAATGAGAAGAGGCGCAGGGGATTTGTGGACAAGAGTTCCAGAAATCCCCTGATCCACTTATTTACACCGTAAGTAGTTGTTCGTTCTTGAAATAATCAAATGCAAACAACTAAGTAACCTAACCTTATAAGAAGAACATACCAAAATATTAACATTGTATACAGGAATTTCCGACTCACAATAGGGTTTCAGCTGATTTCGAGTAGTTTTTTGTGCTGTTTTTTCGGTGTAGTCTCAGTAGTCCGGTTAAAATTATCTCAACCGGACTACTGAGTCGATCGATGTATCAGTAGTCCGGTTGAATTAATTAACCGGACTACTGAGACTTTTTTTGCAACTGTTATTTCGATGTTGATGATACATTGCCGGCTCAATGTACTTATCGAAATATTTTCTTTTGATCAAGTGATGGCAGTGCTGGATGCGGCAAGCTGCAGACAGCGCGTTATGGCGCTCACTAGGGGAGGCCTATGTCAGGCAGTGGACGAATATAGGCAATGATGATGACGATGATGATGAAGTTCACCATCATCATCATCAATAGCAAATGTCAAATGTGACAGCGAATGTCAGAAGTGACAGCAAATGTCAAAAGTGACAGCAAATGTCAAAAATATAGAAAATGACAGCGAATGTCGGAAGTGACAGCAAATGTCAAAAGTATATAAAATGACAGTGCTTGTATGAGTATCTAACAAGTGTATATAGAATAGAATAGAACACAAATAGGCCATAGGCTCGGCATCAAACACTCCATATCTCGGAAACAACTTGTGCTAGACTTTCAGTTAATGGCTCAAATGAAACGAAAGGATTTCGATGACAGCTGTCAAAATTGAAACGGCCAAATCTTTTGCAAGACTCTCAATTAATGGCTCAAATGAAAGATGGGAACAAAATCTAAATTTTCGATGACAGCTGTCAAAATTGAAATGGCCGTATCTTGGGAAATACTCGTAATAGACTCTCAGTTAATGGCTCAATTAATGGAAATTTGCTGTCACTTTTGACTTTTGGTGTCTTTTTGACAGCTGTCATTGAAAATTTAGATTTTGTTCCCACTTTTCATATGAGCTATTAACTGAGAGTCTAGCACGAGTATTTCCCGAGATAAGGCCATTTCAATTTTGACAGCTGTCATAAAAATTTAGATTTTGTTCCCACCTTTCATTTGAGCCATTAACAGAGAGTCTAGCAAGAGATATGGCCCTTCCAATTTTGACAGCTGTCATCGAAAATGTAGAGTTTGACCTTTCCGTTCATTTGAGCCATTAACTGAAATTCTAGCACTAGTAGTTTCCCAGATATGGAGTGTTCGATGCCGAGCCTATGTCCTATTTGTGTTCTTCTTCTTCTCTGTCGTATTCTTCATTGCTGAAGGTCGTGCCCGTCCTGAAAAGCTTTCACGGAGACGCTGATGAGCTGCTTCCACACCACTCTGTCTTCGGCCTGTCTCAGGGCTGCAGGCAAAGTGAGTCCCGTTATTGTTCTTATTTGGTCAGACCAGCGGGTTGGTGAGCGTCCTCTTGGTCTTTTTCCCTCTACCTTGCCTCTAATTTGTGATCTATTCTATTCTTTATACACTTGTTAGATACTCATACAAGCACTGTAATTTTATATACTTTTGACATTTGCTGTCACTTCTGACATTCGCTGTCATTTTCTATATTTTTTGACATTTGCTGTCACTTTTGTTATTTGCTGTCACTTCTGACATTCGCTGTCATATTTGAGATTTGCTATTGATGATGATGATGGTGAACTTCATCATCATCGTCATCACCATTGCCTATATTCGTCCACTGCCTGACATAGGCCTCCCCTAGTGAGCGCAATAACGCGCTGTCTGCAGCTTGCCGCATCCAGCACTGCCATCACTTGATCAAAAGAAAATATTTCGATAAGTACATTGAGCCGGCAATGTATCATCAACACCGAAATAACAGTTGCAAAAAAAGTCTCAGTAGTCCGGTTAATTAATTCAACCGGACTACTGATACATCGAGCGACTCAGTAGTCCGGTTGAGTTAATTTTAACCGGACTACTGAGACTACACCGAAAAAACAGCACAAAAAACTACTCGAAATCAGCTGAAACCCTATTGTGAGTCGGAAATTCCTGAATACAATGTTAATATTTTGGTATGTTCTTCTTATAAGGTTAGGTTACTTAGTTGTGTTACACACACTTGTCCTAACTTTCTTTGTATTATAGATTTTGTTTAAATAAAACAATTAGCTAGTACTTCACTGATTTTATAATTTCATTACTTCTCCTTATCGGGCAGAGTTACCCCTAAGAATTTACTTGAACGACTGAACCCCCGTTTTGGTCGGATTCCGGCTTTTTAAAACGTTTGTTCCAACGACTTTTCTGTACTGGTTTCTGACTCCGCCCAATCGACTCGCAAACCAGTTGAGTCAAACCAGTGACTGTTTCCACTACCTGATTATGGGAGTATTAGTGTAGAAATGTTACAAAAGTAAATTCAGCTTCTTATTTACAAAAATGATGGCAAATAAATATAAAAATGTATGCGAGGCATCTAAAATCAGAACAATAATTTTAAATAAGCTAACAACTCGTCCATCCTGATAAAGTGTTCGCGTCCTCGTGAACAATACATTTTTATAGGTAACACAAAAAGTCACATTCTTAGTGTCTAAATCTTAATCTATACAAGATCAATGTGCACATAGCACCTCTAAAGTATGTGAATCCCGTGCACATTGCACTCTAGAAAAGGTGAATCCTGTGCACATTGTCCTTCTAAAGTAGGTGAATCCTGTGCACATTGCACATCTAAAACTAGGCGAGTCCTGTGCAATCTGCACTTCTAAAACTAGGCGAGTCCTGTGCACTCTGCACTTCTAAAACTAGGCGAGTCCTGTGCACATAGCACTTCTAAAACTAGGCGAGTCCTGTGCACATAGCACTTCTAAAACTAGGCGAGTCCTGTGCACATAGCACTTCTAAAACTAGGCGAGTCCTGTGCACATAGCACTTAAAACTAGGCGAGTCCTGTGCACATAGCACTTCTAAAACTAGGCGAGTCCTGTGCACATAGCACTTCTAAAACTAGGCGAGTCCTGTGCACATAGCACTTCTAAAACTAGGCGAGTCCTGTGCACATAGCACTTCTAAAACTAGGCGAGTCCAGTGCACATAGCACTTCTAAAACTAGGCGAGTCCTGTGCACATAGCACTTCTAAAACTAGGCGAGTCCAGTGCACATAGCACTTCTAAAACTAAGTCACGTGCACATAGCACCTCGTGTGACTTCATGTGCACATAGCACCACATAATATTCAAGTTGTACATCGTATTTTTTTACATAAATAATAACTGCACATCGCAGTTTATAAATAAAATGATAGTATGATTTAAAACATTTTGTACATAATCAAGGTGGTTTCATAACCGTGATTTTGTTATTTACTTAAACTAAATCATCATGTGCATTTTATATGATTTCATGTGCTCATAGTACTACATAATATTCAATTTGTACATAGCATTTCTTACATAAATAATAACTGCACATCCCAGTTTATCAAATACATACAACAATAGTATCATTGGAAACTTATTGTACATTTCAAGGTGGTTTCACAATCGTAATTATTTTAGTCACAATCATATAAACTACATTTTTCACAAGTACATTTACCATCTGAATTAAGTACAATAACAAACAAGTAAGATTCCAATGTGTTGTGATACCTACTTATGAATGATTCATTACCATACCAGTCATCAACGTTTTCGCTACCCGACCGCGCAACGAGGAGGGTCATGATTCTATGGTGACAAACCTTTGACTAATTTTATCAGTGAAACATATACTTCTTTATTTTTGTAACTGGTTTATACCCCAAGCCGACATTATAAAAAAATTAATAAATAAGACATTTATTTTCAATTTACAAAAGGAACAATATTTGTATACATAATATGTGGTTGGGTATGCCCTCAAGCTCAACATTCTGGCAACAATTTCCCACTTCTTCAGGTACTTATCTATGTTTTGTCTGCTTTACTAACTAATCCTCACATTTTAATGGAGCATTTTGCATTTATCCTCTTTTTATCAACCCATTTGAAGAACCACTAAGATTTCAAAATTATTTCAAGACAGTACACGCAATAAACCTCCATTACTCTAGACGAACAACCACTTCGAGGTTACCTCATCCAACCCTACAAGATACTCAAAAAGTGACTCAAATAACATAACACTGTGCAAGATAAACCAATCGGCCTTTTGACTGAATACAGGTTATTATAATAAGGATTATAATATATTAATTTTGTTATATTTAAGTTGAATAATTTTATTATTATTTTATTCTTATAAGAGTTCATTATTTTTGCAAGACCATAGGTACTCATTTTTCGCATAAAAACATGACATATAGGTAACTCAAAATACTATCAATTAATCGAGCTGATCAAAACTAGCTTCAGCTTCAGAAAATCGTCTTAACTACACTGTACCTTGTCTATTTCGCAAGATAAATTATCCCTTTTTATTCCGACAGGTCTTAGGCCAATTTAATCTTTAGAAGAAGCTAATTGTATCCTAGTTAATGGTGATATGACCCCTCATTGTACTTCTAAGAGTCGGTCGTCCCACGATCTTTACCATAAATTTTGAGAGGCTATCATCTGGATTGGTCCAGTTGTAATTTTCTTTTGACCATTCGCTCTAGGCGAGACATCCTTATCGATAATATGATGTACAAATATTGCTGACAAAACATCCCATAATTATTAATCGTTTTGGTAACCTGAATGTCCCTCAATTGTGTTTTAGTCATAGTATCTCGAGACAAATAACTAAATAATGGTGAACAACCCACATAGCATTATGTAGACACCCAGGCCCGAAACAATACCCGCAGATCGTACTAAACCTCTCACGAGGCGTGAAACGAACCCGCAACTTCCCGGGTTGCAGGCGGACCTCTACTTGCCCCACGACTGAGGTCGTCTAGGAGACAGATCTAAAGTTCGGGGTAGTTGATGCGAATTTCGTATTTCATACCTCCCTTCAGAACAATTTTAAGTTTGGAAACAGTCTTTACTGGAAAAGTGCTACTACTCTTTTGAGAATATAACTATTATAACGACAAAACACATCAAGCAGAAAAAAGAGTTTTTATTTAAATTTTAACTCGATATTAGCTATTTTTTTACACATGTATTGTGTAAAGTAGGTAAAGTACCTAATTCGTGTTCTAATTTAATTTATTCTGGGTACGTTAATGATAGAAGGAGCTTCCAAATCATGCGCTAAAAGGCTAAAAAACAATCTCTCCAGGTGACTTCTGTCTATTATAAACGTTTATATTACAAGCGAGATTTTTCATGTGTTAAGCGATCAGGTATATTGGGACAGTTACAATTCTTTTCACATCCTGCAAATGAGCTGTTTCATGACAGTATATAACACTACGGACAATAATATTATTTTTCTTTGCTTTCGTTTTGTTTCTGGAATAATATAAGTAGTACGTCGTAAGTAGGTACGTAGTACGTCATGGTTCTTCAATGTCCACCAGCTTGTTTCATGTCTCTCTAATAGCCTAATAATAACACCAATGTAAAAAACCTTTTGCGACTACGTGAGGTTGCGTAATTCTGGTCGAAAAAGTTAATTGCAATAAATATCAAAAAATCTGAATAAAAATTAAAATTTACACGAGTCGAGATAAGGATAAAGTTGTTCTGTTGGTAATATTTATTTAAGAAAGGATCTCAAATCGGCAAGTATAGGTACTTTAAATTGTATTCGATAATTAACACCAAGAAAGTTTATTTTAGGCCAAGTACCCGCGAAACTAACTTTTTTTTTTAAAGGTAATAAAAATAAATCGGTTACACAGTTTTGACTTCTATTCCTTAAAGTCGTAAACAATGCAATTGACGGCATTCCTATTCCTGCCTACAATAAACCATACCAATCTACAGACACCTCAATATTGGTGCAGTTTGTTTGCACGTTCGTTCGTACGGGTACTCGTAATTATGGCATTGGATTATGGAGTTTGTCTTAAATTTTACACAGACGTATTATTCTAACTAAACTAAAACTAAAACTAGAAATGACAAAATAAAATGAATGAAAAACCTAGGAGTTGTTAGAAAGTGAACGAATGCTAGAATGCGCTGATGAAAATTTAAAACCCACGTGTTGGAACGACCTCCGTCGGTCATGGTGATTCAAATAATTGCATTGTAGGTAAGAAAGAGAGAGGTTTACACTGAACAAGTGATTAAATTATTGGTATAAACAAATTTTAATCGAAACTTTATTAAAAGGAAAAAAAAACCAAACTAAGTCCCCAGCGTTTAACTCTTTTTTTTTTCAATATGATACGACGCGAAATAGAATCCTATCCAGAAAAATATTTAAATATCTCTTTCATTCAAATCGCTTCAACCGTTTAGAGGCTTTGAAGTTAAAAAACATAACCCGCACCCGGCGGCCAAAAGACGGAGTGCGCGTCTCTTACATATTGTACTTGTACCCACGAATTTTCAAGTTACCTACTACCGATCCTTACCACGACATCCTCATGGATCAGGATGGATAACTAAATAATTAAATACTCCATCCTTTTTTAATTAAATTATCGAAAGGTATGATAATGAATACTTAATAACAATTCATAAATAATAGTATTCGTGGTCTGAGGCTGTGGCGTCACAGACCGAGGTCTCTCATTGCGTTGATTTGTTTATTTTTTTTTAATAGAACGTTTACTACAAGGAATCGGACTGCGACGCCTCTGCCTTACTATCAACATCAATAGTTCTATGGGTTTGTTACTAGTCGAGACTTATTAAGTACCTGACGGGTGACGGTATTGCGCTGTGCTACTGATCGGTGGCGGCTGCGTAGCTGCAGCCAGCGATGACTGCGTGGCTGTGGCGAACGACAACTGCGTAGCTGCAACGACTGCGTGGCTGTGGCGAGCGACAACTGCGTAGCTGCAACGAGCGACGACTGCGTGGCTGTAGCGAGCGATGTCTGCGTGGCTGCAGCGAGCGACGACTGCGTGGCTGCGGCGAGCGATGTCTGCGTGGCTGCAGCGAGCGACGGCTGCGTGGCTGCGGCGAGCGATGTCTGCGTGGCTGCAGCGAGCGACGGCTGCGTGGCTGCGGCGAGCGATGTCTGCGTGGCTGCAGCGAGCGACGGCTGCGTGGCTGCGGCGAGCGATGTCTGCGTGGCTGCAGCGAGCGATGGCTGCGTGGCGAGCGATGTCTGCATGGCTGCAGCGAGCGACGGCTGCGTGGCTGCGGCGAGCGATGTCTGCGTGGCTGCAGCAAGCGACGGCTGCGTGGCTGCGGCGAGCGATGTCTGCGTGGCTGCAGCGAGCGACGGCTGCGTGGCTGCGGCGAGCGATGTCTGCGTGGCTGCAGCGAGCGACGGCTGCGTGGCTGCGGCGAGCGATGTCTGCGTGGCTGCAGTGAGCGACGGCTGCGTGGCGAGCGATGTCTGCATGGCTGCAGCGAGCGACGGCTGCGTGGCTGCGGCGAGCGATGTCTGCGTGGCTGCAGCGAGCGACGGCTGCGTGGCTGCGGCGAGCGATGTCTGCGTGGCTGTAGCGAGCGACGGCTGCGTGGCTGCGGCGAGCGACGGCTGCGTGGCTGCGGCGAGCGATGTCTGCGTGGCTGCAGCGAGCGACGGCTGCGTGGCTGCGGCGAGCGATGTCTGCGTGGCTGCAGCGAGCGACGGCTGCGTGGCTGCGGCGAGCGATGTCTGCGTGGCTGCAGCGAGCGACGGCTGCGTGGCTGCGGCGAGCGACGACTGCGTGGCTGCGGCGAGCGATGTCTGCGTGGCTGTGGCGAGCGACAACTGCGTGGCTGCAGCGAGCGATGTCTGCGTGGCTGTGGCGAGCGACAACTGCGTGGCTGCAGCGAGCGATGTCTGCGTGGCTGTGGCGAGCGACAACTGCGTGGCTGCAGCGAGCGGCGACTGCGTGGCTGCGGGCGGCGAGCGACGACTACGTGGTTGTAGCAAACGTCGACAGCATGGCTCAGTTGGTGCATCGACCTGAAATGTTTTCAACAGCGAGTACACCATTCGAAAAAACATGTTTATTATTTAGCCACAGGCTTGAGCCCACATCATAATATTTAAAATGCCCATTAAACTACTTCTTGTCTGAAAATCAGCGCTGATACCAGCTTTGGCTTGTAGCGGCATAATGCTGAGACACCGACCTTTTCTCCCCATTATATAACAAATTGTCTAATTGTTTCTGTTTGTACCTACCTATCTGTATTCTTCTTATGTACATTTTTGTTTTCTGTACCTTCCTATTATTTGTAATATGTCGTGTTATGTGTTCAAATAAATTAAATTTCTACCGATTTCTAAAAATTCCTCACGCCATCTTATTTCTTGAGCTAACTAAAAGTATTAAACTAGGACTTTTTTTAAAAAAGGAAAGACAACGTGGTATTTTTTTTTATATCCGGATACTATAATTGTGCTTTAATACTGTTTTTAATTTGTAAAAGGAATGCAGTTAAGGCAATAGGTACTTATTAGAAAAAAAAACATGCTCACCTACAAGAAAAGATTATATGAAGGTAGGCATTCCAACGTGGTTATTATTGCTTATGGTTGAAAATTCACAGTTTGTAGGTAAACGATTGCTAAAATGGCCAAAATCATTCTTTGGAAAAAAAACCGTCAGTATTATGGAAAGATTTCACAAGAAAAGGTTTCTATCGCAATTAAATGTAGGTAGCTTAAATGAATTTATCTTTAGTTACTATTACTACTACATACTTTTGCTCAACTTTTTGGAAAACATAATGTCTTTTGTAACATGAAAAAGTTATACTCCAAAATAAGCTAACAATTGAAAATTATATCGTAAATACATATTATAATTGTAAATTACATACCATTGTTTGCCGTGGGCGTACGGTCACACCAAGGTGGTATGAATACACCAGAAGTCCATGGTGCATCCCTGCTTCTGATTTGTTACACACACTTGTCCTAACTTTCTTTGTATTATAGATTTTGTTTAAATAAAACAATTAGCTAGTACTTCACTGATTTTATAATTTCATTACTTCTCCTTATCGGGCAGAGTTACCCCTAAGAATTTACTTGAACGACTGAACCCCCGTTTTGGTCGGATTCCGGCTTTTTAAAACGTTTGTTCCAACGACTTTTCTGTACTGGTTTCTGACTCCGCCCAATCGACTCGCAAACCAGTTGAGTCAAACCAGTGACTGTTTCCACTACCTGATTATGGGAGTATTAGTGTAGAAATGTTACAAAAGTAAATTCAGCTTCTTATTTACAAAAATGATGGCAAATAAATATAAAAATGTATGCGAGGCATCTAAAATCAGAACAATAATTTTAAATAAGCTAACAGTTGTTTGCATTTGATTATTTCAAGAACGAACAACTAATAAAAAAAATAAAAAAAACTAATAAACGTAACTTACGTTACGGTGTAAATAAGTGGATCAGGGGATTTCTGGAACTCTTGTCCACAAATCCCCTGCGCCTCTTCTCTTTGAACCGGCAGGGGATTATTGGACAATAAGTCCAGAAATCCCCTTCGCAGGGGATCATGGCAGGGGATTATTGGAATAAGCCATTCCAAATGGTTAGAGTGTGTGTTTATGGAGCGTGGCACTTCTACAAGCGTTCTTATTCAAAAACTAAAGGATATATTTTCTAGATTCGGCGTGCCTTGTGTTATTGTATCAGATAACGATGTTAAAATAAGCTCAGCCGAATTTCATGATTTTTGTAATGTAAACGGAATCCAGCATATAACATCACCTATATATCACCCGGCTAGCAATGGGCAGGCGGAAAATTCAGTTAAAACTTGTAAGAAAATGATAAAATGTGTAATTTTAGAATGTAATAACCAAAAGGAAATTAATAATAAATTAGAAAGCTGTTTGTTTGTATTTAGAAACACAGTACATTCAGCGACCGGCGCCACGCCGGCTATGTTGATGATGGGTCGTAACTTAAGATGTAGGTTAGATTTAGTTTTGCCTGTTGATAAAAATAAAAATGTCAATGAACAAGTAAACCTAAAACCAAGTAGACGTTGTAATGTTGATGAGACTGTATGGGCTCGGGGGTTTGTTGCACGAAAAAGTGTTTGGTGTGTAGGTATTGTTAAAAAGATAATAGGAAACCGAATGTTTGATATTTATTTTATAGATTATGATACTAACTGTAAAAGGGACGTTGATTAGATAAGGAAATATACCAGTAATAGTAATAATATTGCCAAATGAAAATGTGTCTGTGGTCAGCACCGGTAGTCCGGTAATGTTAGACCCGCCGCCGCCGCCATCGCAACCTTGCACGCCGCCGCCACAGATCTCCTCCGATCGCCGCCGCCGGTGCCACTGCCGCCGGCGGAACCTTGTAAAATCGTAGAACCGGCATCGCCGCCTTCAATAACTACTGTTGAGGAGGTAATAGAGAGGTCGGTCGTAACCGCCCAGCATAACAGTCCAGTGTCTGATAGGGACGAGTGGGCGGAGGCCTGCGAAGTGATGATGGACGAGCCGCGGCCGGCGGAGCTGCATCAGGTCAGTCCTAGTGTTGAAGGTATGAACCCGAATGAACCCGAGCAACGCAAACTCCAGCCCGGCCGGCCGCACTAGGAGACCGCACTAGAAGCCTGTTAACTATAAACTCTTTTGTTAAGTTAGGTAATTAACTAATTAACCTTTTATCTGCGTATGTGCAAAAATGCAAAATGGCAGATTTGCGGGGGGGGGGGGGTCGTCGTGGGGCCTTCGTGGGTGGTCCGCGCGTGCCGGCCGCGTGGTATATGATTGATGATTTCTTTATATTTTACTATTGTAACAATGTAGTATCCATACCTTCATGAAATCGGCTTGAAATAGTCTAACTCACCAAACAATAATAATTACTTGTTTACTGATGAACACATCGCTACTCGAAGTCAAAGATTGAGAAAGCGAATGGAGTACTTGTAACTATTCAGTAATAAACTAGCTATCGAGCAAGACGGACGTTTCATTACATACCTATCGATATACCAGAGAGACGGGTGAATGCCGCTCTCGCGCATGTACAGAAGTGGGGTGTCCAAAATAAACTTAAGTTCGCTCCACAGAAGACCAACGCCATAGTGATTACAAGGAAACTTGAGTATGACAGGCCAAGGCTGAGCAGAGTATGGGCGGGATCGACACTGGCATGTCACAGGAGATCAAGAGATCAAGATGCTGGGGCTCACGAATCACGATAGACAGCAAACTCACGTTCAATAGCCACGCATATATATATATATATATATATAATGAACCTTTCACGGTAATTGTTGATCCAGTACGATTTCTTAAGAAATGTTGATCCACCTATTTCAAGTGTACATTCGACTCTAAACCTAGTAAACAGATATACTTTGATCCACATTTGAAGAGCACATGGCAACGCTAGATCTACATTAACTGGTTATCGAGATACTCGCATTCAAAATATCCCAAAATATCAAAATTTTGTTGATCCACTAACGGTCACAAATTTTACACTAAAACGTCTTTTTCACATCCGTTACATATTTAACTACGCGTAACATTAGCTTAGACAATGTTGATCCGCAGACTTTGGAGCCACAAATGACTACTTCGTCTGTTTTCAAAGCGGCAACGCCGCAACGGCGCGACTGTGAAACTGACAAATTACATGTTTAAGTAGTAATAATAATAATAATAATTCATTTATTTCAGGCAACATTAGTCTAAGTACAGGATGTAAAATACTTAAAAACTACGGCCCATATAAAATATATACCTTAGTCTAACATACATAGTATAACATACATAGTAGTTCCGACCACTTTTGAGTAGAACATGTAGGTACCTATAGTTATTGGTTATGAGAGCGGACGTGAGGTGAATGAACCGTATGAAATTAACTTCGGCTGAATTAAGCCATATTTACTAATAATTCGGCTAAAATAAATTCCATACGATCTTCACTGATCATACCCCAACTTAAGGTAGGTTCATCATCATCATCATCTACAGTCCACTGCTGCACATAGGCCACCCCTAGTGAGCGCCATAGCGCCTGTCTTCAGCTTGCCGCATCCAGCATCTACTTGCAGTCTTTCGCAGATCGTCATCCCACCTGGCTGGAGAGCATCCTACACTACGTTTGCCGAGTCACAATCTCCACTCAAGGACACGTTTACCCCAGTGGTTGTCGGTTCTTCGCGAGATATGGTAGTTACCTTTGGTTCTCCCTCAGATGTTTTCGTTACGAATCCTATCCTTCAGAAAGACTCCGAGCATAGATCTTTCCATAGCTCGCTGAGCGGCTTTGAACTGGTGGACCAGCCCTACCGTGAGTGTCCACGGCTCAGCTCCGTAGGTCATGACGGTTATAGGAGGCACTGATTGAAAGCTTTATCATTCAAACATTGTGGTATGGATGACGAGAAGTTTCGACATAGTTTTCCATACACTGCCCACCCTAGCTGGATCATCTCCTTGGCCTCCTTCTCAAAACTATTTTTACATGACTGGAGGCCTGAATTTCCCCTGATTGCAGAATTTGCCCAAGATAAGTACACTCAGAAACAATTTCGATAAGGTGATGGTCTGTAGTTATTCAGGAGAGTTTTCTCAGTCTGTTCTTTAAGATGGGTATCTCTCCCTTCTTAAACAAGATCCGCCTCGAGGTGGTTCGAGAAAAGGGTTCCTGGTGGAGGTTGTGTACTCCACACGGTCCACTACTGTGGGTCCTGATAGGTGTAACGTAGATATTTAGGCGAAAACAAAATGAAATTAAATAATTTATTTGATACATAACAATTACAAAAGCTATAAAGAAATAAAACGATACGTGCGAGTCGAACTCGCGCACTAAGGGTTCCGTTTAATTGTAAGACCTTGTTTCTTGCCAAATATCATGATTCTAGGTCAACATGAAGCAGGTACCTACCCTGTATTTTTTGGCCGAGGGAGAGAAACAAAAATTATAAATATATACAATCCACAGCGAGAACCAGGTGACTGCGCTACTTAACTCAGCGTCGTCGTGACTTATCTTATTTCCCGGAATAACTAGATTCTTAAATATTAAGTCTAATACAATCAGAAATCTGATTTTGATGTTGTATACGCAAACACACGAAACTCCAGTATTCTCGCACACAACTCAACAAACAAACAAACACACACAATATACTCACTTACACATACATTTACGAAGATTAATAACTCTGGAAGGATTTATTTACATATTAATTTCAAACACAGGTGCCTTTTTGACAATGATTGAAAACATTCTTTCAAAAAGTTATGATGGATAATCCCATGAATATATTACATGAAATCGACGATACTGAGATTGCAAATTCTTTTACATGTAATATAGATAAACTATCACACAAATTACCTAAAGTGGAGACATCTGACTTAAGTATTATATCGCAAAATATAAGAAGTATTTATGCAAACATAGATGATCTTAACATAAATTTAACTAAACTTAATTTTGAAGTCGACATTTTATCATTAACAGAATGCAGGTTAAAAGATTATAAACCTATACCACCGGTTGCAAATTATAAATCTTACGCATCCAAAAATAATCTTAATCAAAACGACGGTGTCGCTGTGTACATTAAAAACAGTCATAAAGCTATTGTCAATGAAATTATACTTGAAGATGCATCTTGTCTACAAATAAATATTTACGATTCGGTTATATTATGTATTTACAGATCACCATCTAACCATAACGCTGACAAATTTATAAATTCATTGAGTGAACACCTAACTAAGATTAAAATGTATGAACAAATAATAGTGATCGGAGACATAAATATTAACCTAACTCCAAAAAGGGAAGAACGAAACAATGAACAAAACAACAGGCTAAATTATTTAAATGCGATGTCCATGAATGGCTTACTACCTGGTCACTATCTACCTACCCGAGAAAAAAACTGCCTAGATCATTGTATACTTAAATTAAAGAGAAACATAAATGAAGCTACAGTAGTTGTTTTGCAAACAACCATAAGCGATCACTTTATGGTTCTTCTCATATTACATAATAATACTAACCTAACATGCACACATAAAACTAAAACAAATATAAATTTTGAAAATGCTATAGAAAGCCTACAAGGAAACCTAAATGATCTACTTAACCTAGATAATCCCGACATTGTATGTAACATGCTTATAAGTAGAATACAGAAAAGTTTGAAAGAAAATACTAAAATAGTCACGATACCTAGGAGTAAGCGAATAATAAAACCATGGATAACACACGGAATCCTACGTTGTATTAATAACAGAAATAGCATGCAACGAAAGTTACGAAAAGACCCCAAGAACGAAATACTAATAATAAGTTATAGAAGATACCGTAATTTTTGCAACAATCTGATAAAAAAACTAAAAAGACAATACGAACAAAAACTACTACAAGAAGCAACGAAAAATAATAAAGAACTTTGGAAAACCATCAATCATCTAACTCACTATAAGCCTGTAAAAACATCAAACAACCAACTTCTTAGTATTAAGCTTTCCCCCGAAGACACGGCAAATTCTGTAAACCTATATTTTGCAAATATTGGGAAAAACTTGGCGGAAGACATAATTCAAAAAACTACAGTACAGAGCAGAAACTCTCTTGACATATCTTTTAACCATAGCTCATCTTGTGTTCTTTTAGAGAGTGACATAACTGAAATACATAGAATTATAATGAATTTGAAATCAAAAAGTGCCCCAGGATGGGACGGTATTTCCACCCTATTTCTTAAATTATCATGTAAATCTATTGCTCCTTTCATCTGTCACCTTGTTAACCTGTGCTTAACACAGGGATACTTTCCTACTATTCTTAAACAATCAATTATCACGCCTGTGTTCAAGAATGGTGATAAAAATGAAGTAAGCAATTATAGACCTATCTCAGTCTTACCCGCAATTTCAAAAGTTCTAGAAAAAATTATTAATAAAAGAATACTGTCTTATCTTGACAAATATAATATAATTTCTAAAAATCAGTACGGATTTAGGAAAGGTCTCTCTACGGAAGATGCAGTTTCAGCATTATGTGATCTCGTAGTATCCCATGTGGATAAAGGAAGAAAATGCCTAACCGTCTTTCTTGATCTGAAAAAGGCATTTGACACTGTTTCAGTTACTATCCTCACACAAAAATTAGAAAAAATGGGAATAAGAGGTGTACCACTTTGTCTATTAGAGAGTTACCTTCATGGGCGTAAACAAAGAATTAAGATTGGGGAGGTAGAAAGTGAAGACACCGATATTAACTATGGAGTCCCCCAAGGGAGTGTTCTAGGTCCAACATTATTTTTAACATATATAAATGATCTTTGTGAGCTAGACATCCCCGACGGTAGCATCTTTTCTTACGCAGACGATACCGCTGTTGTTTTCAAAGGGTCATCTTGGGATGAAGTTAGGATACGGGCTGAAATAGGTCTCGAAATTATTGCCAATTGGCTAAAGGTGAACCTACTTTCTCTCAATATTGATAAAACCAACTTTATGTGTTTTACTATGTACCATCGTACGCAGCCCCCTTTTAATTTTAAAGTTAAAATCCATGAATGTGGTAGGAGTAACGACTTGTGTTTTTGCTCAGAAATAAAAAAAGTAGAAACCACTAAATATCTAGGAGTCATTATTGACCAGAGGCTCTCATGGTATCCACATCTTGAACAGCTCATGAGCAGAACAAGGAAGCTCATCTGGATATTCAAAAACTTACGCCATATAACAACACAAGATCTTCTGCACAAAGTATATGTTGCTCTGGCACAATCGATATTAACATATTGCATACCAGTTTGGGGAGGAGCGATCAAAACAAAACTCATAAACTTAGAACGAGCACAGAGATCCCTACTAAAAGTTATGTTTTTTAAACCCTTTAGGTACCCTACTGAAATGCTACACTCAATAAAAAATACACTGTCTATTAGAAAATTATATATACTGCATTCAGTTATCAAGGTACATAAATCTCTTATATACGACCCTAATATCATAAAAAATAAAAGAAAAAATAAAAACGTAATTAATAAAAAACAGATTAAATCGACTTTTGCCGCTCGTCAAAACGTAGCTAAATCCGCACATATTTACAATAAATTAAATAAAATTCTAAACTTTTATTCTATGAACAAACTCGAATGTAAATCTAGTATAACTAAATATTTACTTGATCTTAACTATGATAAAACTGAATCCATTCTAGAAATAGATAAATAAAAAAAAAAATGTGTTTTATGTATATAAGCTATATATTTATAATTAGTGTATTCAGTAAAATTTATAAAAGTACAAAATTTAACTCATCATTACATAACTTGCACACAACACACTTACATCAACACACCTATACATGCATTACACAAACATACACTACACACACACTAAGTAGGTAGCTCCTGTTGCCCGGACTCTTAAGAGACCGGTGTCCTCAGAAGCACCTGAAACACACATTCACTACACAAACACATCTCGCATCCACTTACACTTGTACCACACAACATCATGAACTAACGTTAGAATTAGGTTAACAGAAACCTACCCTCAACAAATTTCTAAAAATAGTTATTCACGATTCTGTTTACATTAATTCTGAGAAATGTTTTTGAAATAACATATTGTTTTACTCATAATGTATGATAAGGAAGAGCGTTACCTCCTAATACAGGTATTTTATACTTAAAAGGAGGTCTCGAACACTGAACAATGTATTAAGTAATTTAAGAGAACAATAATAAACATTTTTTGATTTTTGATTTTTGATTTTGATTTTTAAATTTTTTAAATAATAAACTACATACTTACGGTTTTCAGATTTTTCTCGTTATTTGTGCTATATGACCTTGCATCTTACCAAATATTATGATTCTAGATAAGCAGGAAGTACCCTATAGGTTTTGGTCTATAGCTAGAATCAAGTTTTTTTTGTGAATTAATTAAAAATTTCCTTTTTTCGGATTTTTTCCTTTATTTGGGCTACATCTTGCCAAATTTCATAATTCTAGGTCTACGGGAAGTACACTATAGGTTTTGGTCCATGGCGAGCATTAAAAGTAATTTTTTTAAGTGAATAAATTACAAATTTTTGGTTTTCGGATTTTTTTCATTAGGTACTTGTGCTATAAGACCGTGCTCCTCACCAAATTTCATGATTCCAGGTCTGCGGGAAGTGGGTACTTCCCGCAGGTATAGGTTTTGTGTGCTTGTGAATCCCTTGTAAATCTCAAAATATTCGGACATAAACGGCTGCAACTTTTGAATGCATTGACTTAGGAGTTTTATTTATATCACGGCTTCAAGAAGTTACGAACTGGAGTATTTGACGAAAATTTCAACTCGATACGTCCACGCGTTCCTGAGAAAAGAGGGTTGACAGACGGACAGACCGACAGACAGACAGACAGATGGACAACAAAGTGATCCTATAGGGGTTCATTTTTACCTTTTGAGGTACGGAATCCTAAAAACTAAACAAGGTACGAAATACCAAGAAATAAATCACAAAAAACTGTTTATTTGGTTATAGGTTTCAGTTAGTAACACAAACAAACAAGATTCGTCAAGTGCAAGCGTAATTTGCGCGCCGAGGGTTCTGAACGTTTGTTAATTATACAAATATGTGGGTACTTAAGGTACCGGTTCTACCTAAAAGTAGTAGCTACCGACCGACCTACATTTAAGATGGATCACTGTGCATACTTCGGAGATTAGGGGGCTATTTTCAATTTTTCGACTTTTCTCAAAATATTAAAAAAAAAATGTTACCTACAGAAATTTCCAGAACGGTTCTAAAATGTACAAACCGATACCTTTCATTTGATACACCACTCGGTGAGGTAATCCCCCTTTAAAAAATTATTCCCCCCTTTTACCTATTTTAAGAAGTATAAAACCTGCAGAAATTTTAATACTCTACAAAACGATACCTTTAAAAAATTTCATTATTTTTTTTTTATTTTCGTTTATTTTTCTTTATATCTGTTAAGGTGCACAGATGTAATATTATTTTAATTTTCAAGTTAATAGCTGCGGTAGTTGCTGATGTATTAAAGGGAGAAAAGGATAGACAAAACGAGACCATGAGGGTTTCGGAACCGATCTCAAAACCCTAAAAAACAAAATAGTTACATAATCATCGCTAAAAAGTATTGACGGATCAACATTTGACCGTAGAAAATTGTACGCAATGGATTTTGAATAATTAAATAATGACTAGGGAACGCGATGTCACAATAAATAATAAATGTAATGGAACATGGCGTTACCTAGTCAGTACGATTCTACACGAGTCGACCCCTCCCCCAGACGGAGCGGCAACGTCGCAGCCATTTTCGACCAATGCTGCGTTCTGATTGGTTCATTTGAATCGGATCAACTTGTGCAAAATGGATTTGTATATTGGATCAACAAATGGTATCATAATGCCTAAGGCTACGGGAGGTCAAATGTTGATCTGGTCGGAGCCACACTTGTTCCTGGAAATGAATAATAGATCAACAAAAGAGGCTCGGATCAACATGTGTTTTTGGATCAACAAAGTACTCGCCGTGAGTCGCGCCTGATCAACATTTACCGTAATGGTATCTCTATGTATATATATATATATATATATATATATATATATCTGTGGGATTTGGCCAATTATCGGTGAACCTATGTAGTGAAGCCACCACATCGCGTGAAAGCCGTCCGTGCGCGCCTCCGCGAACATCCCCGATGCGCTGCAAAAGCGAGGCAGCCGCATCAGCATCCTGAAGATATTGTTGTATTGGACTCGCAGAGAGCTGGCAGCCCGCCGGGTGTGGTTTATCCAAAGGCTGCTCGAGTAGAAGGACTGGCAGTAAGCCCTAAACAGAGTGATTTTCACTTCTCTCGAGCAGCGAGCGAACCTACGTGCGAGCATGTTACCCCGGACTGCCAGCGCTCTGCGCTCCCTTTCAATGTCCTCATCATCTTTTAAATCTTCAGTGACAATGTGCCCTAAATATTTAAAACTTCTAACCACTTGTAGAGCCGCACCATTGAGCATAATTGGCGGAACATGGATTGGTCGAACTCTGCCACTCTTAAACACGAGAACTTCGCTCTTTTTAGAGTTATACGTCAATCCATGTTCAGCAGCATATGCCTCACATGTCTTTACCAGCTGGCGTACAGATCCCACCGACGGTCCCAGCAGCACCATGTCATCTGCGTAACTTAGGTTGTTTACGGCAACTCCATCTACAAAACAACCTGTGTGGGTGCTGCTGAGCTCGCCGATGAGATCATCAACATAGAGGTTGAACAGCAGAGGAGATGTTATCCCGCCTTGACGCACACCGCACTCCATGCCGTATGCGTCGGACAACGCACCCGCCCATCTTACCTGGTTTCGCTGGCAGTGATACCAGTTTTTCAGAATGGAGACGATATCAGCCGGCACACCCGTTGCCCCCAGCCTGTACCAAAGCTTATCATACAGAACCGTATCAAAAGCCTTGGACAGGTCCAGGAAGCAAGCATACACCGGCGTCTTCCTCTCCGTGTAGTACTTGACAGCCTGCTTAAGACATAAGATCGCGCTCTCCGTCGAGAGCCCAGCCCTGAAACCGAACTGGGCATCGTGAAGGTGGACGTGTCGCAGCATTACGTCATTAAGCAGGCTGTCTAGGATCTTTGCCATTACGGTCGCTAGTGAGATGGGCCGATAGTTGTTTTTGTCCGACGCATCTCCCGTTTTGCATTTAACAATCGGTACCACTATAGTTTTTGTTAGCTCTACCGGTAAGTACCCATGACACAAACACAAATTGTAAAACATGGAGAGCACGTGCGGCAGATGAACACCCGCATATCTCAGATGCTCAATGCTGAGACTATCATGCCCAGGAGATTTGCCTCGTTGCATATTTTGAATAAAGTTTTCTCACTTCTTGGCTGTA
This sequence comes from Eupithecia subumbrata, assembly GCA_949316285.1. Lineage (NCBI taxonomy): Eukaryota > Metazoa > Arthropoda > Insecta > Lepidoptera > Geometridae > Eupithecia > Eupithecia subumbrata. The sequence continues at coordinate 30,095,791 of OX438644.1, read as the reverse complement.
AAACTTGTGGTTCTCTCGTGCATGACAGTCCCAACATCGATCACCCCAGACGCGGTAGAGTTTGACGGCAGATTTACATTAAAGTGATCTTTAAAAAGATTAGCGATCACTTTATGGTCACTCACATCATTCACACTCACAGGAAGGCCAGACTTAGCATTCATTTTGTTAGTTTGTTTCCAAAAACGCTTGAAGTCTTTGGCCGTGTGTTGAGAGGCAAGAATATCCATCTTGATCTGTTCTTGTCTGTCTTGACACCACTTTAGTTGTTTTTTAAACGATTTTCTGCTGTCACACATATCGTCGTAAACTCTACCGCTGATTGGCTTACCGGCTTCAATCCAGACCAAAAACTTCAGCCTGGCCTCTCTGTGAAAAGCTGCTACATGCTTGTTCCATCCAAGAACATAACCACCTCTCCTCCGCGTTCTGCCTCGCTCATAAGAAGATGCTGCGGCTTCTGTAAGGATACTAACTATCTTAACATACATATTATCCAATATAGTTCTATGTTCTAGGTCATTACAAAGTCCGTCACAACAATGGGAGAGCTGTGCTGGAAAATCTATTTGTTTCAGTCGAGAGTTACATAAATGATGATAATAATCAATCTGACTAGTGTTACGCTCTCCCCATACAACTTTATTAACAAACGATGTCAATTTTAAATCTATCTTAGCATATAGCTTACCTAAGTTACATTCCACAAAGAGTGGGAAATGGTCAGACCACTGCACCCCGTGCTCTACCCATACTCGACCGACAGAGGGCAGCGCAGCGCCAGTCACGACGCAGTGATCCAACCACCTCGCACACCCGTGAGCCTCACTTACAAAAGTATAGGTGCCTGACTTAGTGCCTAACAAATTCATGTCTACACACGACCAATTTTGCTCCGAACAAAAGTCTAGTAATTCATTACAAAATAGCTCCTTTGGGTGTGCATTAAAATCACCCAATATGTAGATAGCGTCCGTGTCCCTTGCATCTTCAATAATTGAGCTTATTTTACTTAAACATTGAGTAAAGTCCGGTAAGTTCTCGTAGCAGTCAGTCGGCATGTAGACACTAAATATCATCAAAGATCTATCACATAATTTAACTTTTATTGCTGTCAAACGCACATCATCGCACTTCACTACACTTACTGACCGAAATACACTTTTTCTCCACAGTAGAGCGACCCCGCCGTAGGGCCGTCCTCGTAGTAGACCGGCAGACGTGTCGACCGCAGAAGTCCCGGTGCCCCCGAACTCGTCAGCTATAGTTGTCAACATAGATAAATCATGCGGCAGCAACCAAGTCTCCTGCAGTGCGATAACGTCCGCCTGCCTGCAGAGACTTCGAACACCATCTATGGATCGCTTGAGCGATTTACAGTTGAATGAGACGAACTTACTGTAAGGCGTGCTACCCATTTTGAGCGCTATGAGATTGCTATGAGATTGCCTCTCTCCAGCAGGCATCTGCTGGCGGTACTCGTTCGGCAGGTTTACGAAACGCCTAAACGAAATTCCTCTCGGCCATAAACTAACATCGAGAAATGTTTGCACGTTGTGTTTGCTAACAAAAAACTTGTAGGCGTTGTAATTTCGCTCCCTAACCATTTTTATTTTGATAGGAAACACTTTCTCTTGTGTTTTTGTCAAAACGTTTTCGACAATGTCAGCCTCTGTGACATCTTTATGTACATTTGTAATAAATAACGGAATTTTAGTATCAGCAGCTTTAAATTTGCTATTTTGCTCCAAACTGGCCTTTCCCTTACTCGTAGTAAACTTATTTCTCAGGCGCTTTCTCTGCACTAATTTCCATTCTTCATCCCTTTCCGGTACATGCCATAGACCTCTTGCTCTTGCTGTCTCAGCAAACGAAGATTTACTTTTAGAAGAAATCTCCATTTTCTCTTTATCATTCTTCACGTTCACGCTTAAATTCGACTCATCTTTACATTGTGTCCCACTCGGTAATGCGGGCCCTGACTGTGACGAAGTTAACTCATGCACAGCATCTTCCGTGGCGGCGGCGGCGTCGGCAGCGGCGCAGGTCGAGCCTAAGTGACTCACAAGCGGCAGCGCGCTCTCGCTGGGTGTAGCGACTATGTCGCGCGCTATGGTTCTAGCGCCGAGGCTTGTCGAGCCGACACGAGAGCGCTCCCAGCACGGTCGGGTCGGAGAGGGTGCAATGACCGGCGGCGGGGACAATGACCGCGGCGGCGGTGGTGGCGGGCTGGCTGTCTCGGTCATAGAGGCGATGGCCATCGGCCCACTATTTAATAGATTCGCGCCGCGCGCGCGGGTAGAGACAAAATGGTCGTAGCGATTGTGAATAGGCGTGTTAACTATAGAGTCATATCTATTAGAATGCAACTTAACTTCCAAATTATGTAGCTGGTCAGTAGTGACGTACGTGTTTTTGATACTTTCAATCTGCGCTTTCAGTAGAGTTATTTTATTTATTTTTATTTTATTTTATTTATTTGGGAAACAAAAAGCTTATGTACAGGTAACAATAAATTCTTAAACTAGAACAAATGAAGCTAAAGACAGTTTCCACTCATAGTTATGTCAGTTATGTCCTTTAAAAGCGCAGAGCAATCCAAGTGATCAAAAAGCACAGGAGGTAAACGGTGCAATTCTTTGGCCACAAAAATTGGTATAGACTCGGGATCTAGACTTTTAAGAACTGTTATAATATCTTCTAAGTCTCTTTGTGTCTTCCCCTCGATTTTCTTCTTCCTCTTTACATTCCGTATGTCAGTAGTGATGGAGTCGAACAGAAGATTTTTCGACTTCTCCACCTCCTCCATTTTAAAAGCCGATACACAAATGCGCACTAGACTTTCTTCGTCCATAACATCAATTTTATTGGTAATAAACGCTAACACTTCGTTAATCACTACATTGCAACTTGCACATTTTACTGTGCTCGACGACATGATTACGACCGACTCTGTACACGACCGCTCAGTAGCAATGCGGCGCGCAGACTGGGTTATGGGTACTAGATTACTGATATACTTAATACAATACACTACATACATACCTAGATAGATATTTTTTTTATTATACATAGAAAAACATTCAGAACACCCTGAACAAATATCTGCAGATTGTACAAATATTTGTCCCAATAGTTGTTTGAGGCGGGAATCGAACCCGCAACCTCCTACGTCGCAAGCGGACCTTCGCCCGCTGCGCCACAGAGGTCGTCATGAGATGGCGGTGCTTCTTAAAATAAATCTAAACTATATAATAGACACATAATTATTACATTACATACCAAACCTGGTAATATCTACCTACACTAATAGATACATGCAGCAAGTATGATTATTTTAAGAACGAACAACTACGTATGGTCATGGTGTAAATAATGTTGTCCACAAATCCCCTGTGCGTCTTCTCTTTGAACCGGCAGGGGATTTTTGGACAAAAGGTCCAGCAATCCCCTTCGCAGGGGATTATGGCTGGGGATTATGGGAATAAGCCAAATAATTATACTTTGTACCTATATTGGACATGCTAAATAATAATTAGTGTGACGTGGCATTTAAATAGTAATTATAGACTTTTCCTTTTAAAAGCGTGATGTGATGTGAACTTGCCGACTGCATTTTTATTTGAGTGTTTATTTTGTTCTGTATGGCTGCGCGATGCGCCTCGCGCCTCGCTTCCTGTTTAACAATGAGGGTAGCAAACAAGTCACGCCTTTCTGATGTGAACGATTGAAGCGAAGTGCGTCACCTCTCGGCCCCGAGCTGACTGCCCGTCACGTGACTGTCCAGTGTCTCCACTGTCCGGACTCACTCCACCGTCTAGAGGGCATTCTCCGTTTCCTGCCCATCTCACTTCCTGAAGGCTACTATGTTTATTGTAAGTACTTACACCGCTCCAGCTCTCTCACTACTTGCTCCTCCCTTGCTCCTCCCTTGCTCCTCCCTTGCTCCTCCCTTGCTCCTCCCTTGCTCCACGGCTCCACGGCTCCTGGTCTATCGAGGCTCCTTACGTTCCATGATAACATTCCGAATCGAGTGTCCATTTTTTGAAGTGAGAATTAGATCGGTTTTCTATTCTTGTCGGTTTGGAAACGTTACAACGTTACGCGGACTAGCAACCCAGAGCCGAGAGCCGGCGAACAACAACCCCCTGTGACGCTGGAGAACCACACCTTCGTTGGTCAGCGAGTCCCCGAGTCCTCGAGTCCCCGAGTCCCCGAGTCCCGCCCGCGAGGTGGACTCGCTGAGTCCGATCACTTCGCCGGTAGTCTAGCCGGCCTGTGCTACCGACAGCTCCCCACTCCCCTACGCCATCAGGGATAGCGCGAGGTTCATAGATATTTATTATTTTAACCATCCATAGAATAGAACACCCGGAACAAATCGTACAAACATTTGTCCCGCCCGAGGCGGGAATCGAACCCGCAACCTCCTGCGTCGCAAGCGGACCTTCGCCCGCCGCACCAAATCAAATCAAAAACTCTTTATTTCCATAAATACAATAAATGTACACTTAGAAAAGGTCAAATTATAAAACTAAACACCACATCGATCTTCAATTACAAAGTAGATACCTATCTACTTTGTAATTGAAGATACATTTACCTACAACGTGGTTTTAATACCTACCTAGGTATTAAAACCACGTTGTAGGTAAATGTATGTATTGCAGCAATCATTACAACTTCCCAACTACAATGTTGAAAGTGCTCGCCTACCCTTGGTACCCTTGGTACCCTTGGTACCCTTGGTACCCTTGGTACCCTTGGTACCCTTGGTACCCTTGGCACGGCTCCACTGTTATCTATGTTTTTGTTGTGATTATAATTGTTAGATAATAATGATTCCACGAGTGACGAGAGCGGAGCGCGGCAGTGCTGCAGTGGGGTCTGGTGCGTGTGTGGAGAAGCACGCGGCAGGATGTTCATGTATCTGTCCATCCTTGTGCTCTTCCTGACTTTCCTCCATCTTGCGTTTAATTACAATGAAAAAGCCCGACTGATTAGGAGAATTCCGGGACCGAAGGATGCATTTATCATCGGAAATGCACGAGAAATTATGGTTACCAGTCCAGGTACTTTCCGTTGATTTTTTTATATTTTTTTAGCCTCTTTCGGAAAATGTGTTTAAAACGAACTATTTTATGTAGGTATTAGGGATTGCAATCCAGCAGCTGGATTTATGCTGGTTCCAAGCAAATACAGCAGGGTTCAGCTGGATCCAGCACATATACATTTTTCTAGGAAATATAAAAACATCAACAACAACAACGCAACCGTGAAAAAAATCAATTTGTAAAAATCAAAAGAATAAATTTATGTAAAAATAAATGAAACATCAAGTGCGAGTTAACTCGCGCACCGAGGGTTCCGTATAATTATAAAACATTGCTGAACGGGAAGTACCCTATAGTTTTTAGTCCACGGCGAGAATCGAACATTTTTTCGTGAATAAACTTGCCAAATGTTATGGTTCTAGGTCAACGGGAAGTACCCTATAGGCTTTGGTCCATGCGGCCATGGCGAGAATCGACAAGTATATCGATAAGTATATATAAAAATATTTATTCACATGAGATCAAATCTCATGTGTCTCATGGGTTACAAAGTATGAACTTACAATCTATGTCATATTAGATGTAGCTAGTTTCCTCCTTCATTACATTACGTACATACCTATGTACTTGTAATGAACCATTCAGGGTCAAAGATAATGACACCTCGCTCTGCCTAAGTTGGCTAACTTGTATTATTTATACACGGGGGCTCGACCCTCTGACTTCGTAGAGGCTTAGGTACAAATAATTTCTAAAATATAAATTTAGTTACAGTAGTGAAACTTGAGAAAAATATACCTACCTATTACTTCACATCACACAGCGTTATCTAGCCCCAAGCTAAGCAGAGCTTGTGTTATGGGATTACTAGATAACTGATATACTTAATACAATAAACTACATTTATAGATATTTTTTATCATACATAGAAAACATCCAGAACACCCTGGACAAATACCTACAGTTCGTACAAACATAAGTCCTGGGGCGGGAATCGAACTCGCAACCTCCTGCGTCGCAGGCGGACCTTCACCCGCCACGCCACATCGGTCGTTAAATGTTATCTAATTAATAAACATAAATTGTTACTACTACTATTAAACTACTTCGATATAAACTTTAATCCTTATTAATGAAATAGATAGGTATGATTATAGATTACAAAAATACAAGTGAATAAATGTACAAATTAATAATTGTTTAATGTGAATAAACTGCGAATTTAGTTTTAGGATTTTTCCCTTTACTTGTGATACCTTGCTTCTTGTCAACATGGTTGTAGGTTAACGGGAAGTACCCTATAGGTTTTGTATGTATGTGATTCCCTTGGAAATTTCAAAATATTCGGACATATAAATGGCTGTAACTTTTGATTGCGTTGACTTACAAGTTTTATTTACATCAAAGCTCCTAGAGGTTACAGAGTTAAGATTTGAATTTCAACTTGATACCTCCACGCGTTCCTGAGAAAAGGGGGTCGACTGACGGACAGACAGACAGACAGACTGAAAACGGACAAGAAAGTGTTCCTGTAAGGGTACCTTTATTCCTTTTGAGGAACGAAATTAAAAAAAAAACATTTTACCAAAAGCAGCTCTTTTTTTAAATGTCAGCTTTGTCTTCTTTTGGCACTAAGTATAGGAAAATTGAAATGAAGCCAACCATGAGGACGTTTGTCTAAACGCCATTAACTCAAAAACAGCCAAACCTTCATACGGGCTTAAAATTCATTCACGAAAAAGGTTTAACATATGGATTGGGGTAAATTCCTATTGTTTAACAATTTATTATGAAAATTTTATATGTTATATCTAATGCTGGGATGTTGAGTGATCTGTCAAATCATTTGGTATTTATAAATAGTTGAATATGTTGAATATGTCGGAAACAGTCACGTCGTCGCGTCGCCAGGAGCTGTGTAGCGTACGCGTACGTACGTACGGCGCGGGCGTACCGTACGTACGTCTAAACCAAAACGCATTTTAGAAATGTTTCTCCAAAAAATATCTAAATCCAAGTTATTTTTCTTTCTATTTAAAATAAATGTTGTTTGATTCTGACCTTATTACTAAAATAAGTAATTACATACATTATAACAATAATAATGAAGTACATATTTAAATTACAGTGGCGTTGATGAAACTGGGAAGAGAATACAGCGCTAGATGGTCCGGGATCTATAGATTTTGGAGTTTTCCCTTCGGCGCTGTCAATATTTTTAATCCAAATGACATTGAGGTGAGTCCTCTTAAACTATATAATTATGTATTAACTTAACCTTATATGGCTAATTGCTACCTAAAACTACACAGCAAAGTTGAGCTATCTGCAGACTGTTGCAATCTAAAGGGAACTCAACTTATTCAACATCAATATGCATTAGGGTACACACACATACTAGCCCACTGACCATTGCTGGACACAGGCCTCCTATATGATATGAATCACGAACGCAATCAATGCAAGAAGCAAAGGAGACAGAAGACCTAAATCAAAATATTTATTCTGCAAAATATAATTTATCTATACTCTAGCCATTTTAGTAATATTCTTTGTAGGAAAGATCTCAAATCAACTAAGTAGTGCAAATTTAGTAAAAAAATCAATGGCGAGAAAGTGCTTGTTTAAAGTTTGACAAATATTGTATTTTAGGTTGGCTCAAGTACAGTAAGTGCTAAATTTTCTTTTCACTTAGGTACTCCAATTATATACTAAGTCGGTCATATCCAGAATAAATAAAATAATTCCTAACTAAAATGTGACCTAGTGAGTACTACGAGTATACCGAACGAGGTTTCCCAAAGCGCTGCAGCGCTGGCTGCACACTCTGCACAGAGCCGCGCCCGCGCTGTCACCTAAATCTGTTTTCAGGTTATGATATCGAACACGACGTATAACGATAAAAGTCTCCTTTACCACTTTCTTCACCCTTGGCTTCGTGATGGACTCCTCGTCAGCAATGGTAAGATTCATTTTAGCCCTCCAAAGGTTCCAAAGGTCATCGAGTCGGCTCTCCGAGTCATCCATCAGTAGGTAGGTATGCATAGCGCAGCGCCCTCCTAACTCCGGGTTGCTGCTACTGTGAATTGTTCTTGCACAAAAAACCCAAAAACACAAAACTTGGCATTAACTTATTCTACGGCCCATCGTTGATTTCGGTTCTTTATTTATCAGAAATCATAGAAAATTACGGTAACAGAATAAAACAATATATTATAATATCCCATCGTTGTATAATATATAATACTTACCAATAATAAAAATAGCAAACATATCAAGTTAAACAACGATCACCGAAGTTATGCAACAATCGGCGCCCCCCAGTAGGTACCTACTCGGAGGTGACCGCGTCACGTCGGCTTTTTACTTTTGAACCGACGAACAACGGAGGAGGTTCTCAAGTCGACGCGTATTTTTTTTAGCCCCCGACGCAAAAAGGGAGCAGTGTTATAAGTTTAACGTGTCTGTGTATCTGTCTGTGGTAGGTACACTAGGTACCGTAGCTCCAAAATGAATGGACCGTTTTTGTTTAGTTTTTTTGTCGTAGATCATTTTATCCCATGAGCAAGAGCTCTCTACCTTTACAGATTTTCATGAACATGGCTAAGAAGCCATGTTCATGAAAATCTGTAAATGGATTTTTAAATTTTTAGGGTTTTGAAGATCGAAGATCGGTTTCAAAACCCTTACGGTCCTACGGGACCCTTATGGTCTCGCTTTGTCTGTCCTTTTTTCCCTTCTCAATAACTCAACATTTTGTACATTTCAAAATATTTTTTTTAATTTTTGTAGGTTTCATACTTTTTGAAATATTTTTAAAAAAGTTGAAAAAATACCCATTCCCCCCCATCCCCGAAGTTTGCAGAGCGATCCATTTAAAATGTATGAAGCGTTTGTAGATATAGATCTATATTTTACAGGAAAAATATAGAGAAGTCTGTAAAAAGAACACTTTTTGAAAATGGTCAAAAAGGAATAATTTTCAAAAGGGGGGCTACTCCACCGAGTGGGATATCAAATGAAAGGTATCGGTTTGGACATTTAAAATCAGTTTTTCAAATTTCTGTAGGTTTCATAATTTTAGAAATAATTTGAAAAAAGTCGAAAAATTTACGATTACCCACCTTTGACCGAACCACCCATTTAACCGAAGCATGCAGAAAGATCCATCTGAAATGTAGGTTGGTACCTACTATTCTTAGGTATTCGTTAAACTGCGAAGTCTCTAACCGGTACTTTTGGTACATATTTGTTGACAAACGTTCAAAACCCTCGGCGCGCGAGTTACACTCGCACTTGACGGATCTTGTTTTAATTTTGTTCTGTTATATATTGTATGACCACGCATAACTTTTTACAGAGGAGTCCGATTTTGATAATTCTTTTTTTATTGGAAAGGGACTACATATACGTCTCTCTTTGGGCGGGACAGTGCCGCTTTCAGGTTGACCGTCCCGCTGTCCCCAGCGAAGGCATAAAATTCTCACTTTTACAAACTGATAATTAAACCAATGGGGGAGGCGCATTAATGAAATAAGAAGTATTTGATTGAATTTGTAAATTTGACGAAAAAAACTACATGAGACACACAGGGTGTCATGGATTTATTGATCGCGCGAGAATGTATTTGTTAGAATCTTTTCGACGAGTTTCGCTTATTTCTAGCTTTACGACAGACCAAAAAATCAGTATCTGGAAAGCTGAGAATTTGACTGCTAAAAACCGTTGGGTGGAATTATTCCAGCATTTCTGTGCAAACAATATCCACTTAACGAAATTTTCAATATATATATATATATATATATAGCCCCGAACTAAGCATAGCTTGTGTTATGGGTACTAGATAACTGATATACTTAATACAATACACTACATGGATAGATTTTTTTTATTATACCTACATAGAAAACATTCAGAAGTCCCTGAACAAATATCTGCAGATCGTACAAACATTTGTATCTAATAATACCTATTTGAAACAATATTTTATTGAGTACCTACATCTTGTGTCTGCCTGGAAGTAACGCATCCGTCGAAAGAGTCCTTTCTCAAATTAACAAAATATGGACGAGGGAAAAAACACAGATAAGCGTCTCAGGTATTGAAAGCCATTTTGATTACAAAGATTTACATAAGTATGAATAAATCGTGTATTGAGGTCTATTCTTACCTAAAAACAAACCAGAGGTTTTAAAAAAGATTTGTTCATCCGATAAACATTAAATACTTACTGCCTAGGTAGAGTAACGTAACTTACTTTACCCTTTTTAATAAAAAAGCTTGAAAACAATAAAATATTTTAACATAATTCCACAATGTCCATTGTTGACCCTCTTTGACAAAAAATAATACGGCCACGTTAGTTATACCCCGAAATTGGTCCCATATAAATTAAAAAATAAACAATCCTAAGGGTAGGAAATCAGGGGGTGAATGATTGTTCACTCACTGATTGTAACGTATGACCACGCATAACTTTTTACAGAGATATCCGATTTTGATAATTCTATGAGGTAACTCGGGTATACCTCGAAGTTGGTCCCAAAAAATTCTTACTCTAAGGGTTGGAAAATAGGGGTGATTTATTGTACACTCACAGATATTTATGCCAAGTTGTGTATTACAATAAAAACTTTAAAAAAAAATTAAACCGCCTAAAAAACTGACAAGCAAAAAATAATAAACCTTTTTTATTTAACCTTAGTAACTAAGTTCTTAAACTTTTTTGGTCTTTTCTTTAAATTAATTTGGTTATTTCTATAAATTTAAGGTAATTAAGTGATCTTTGTTTTCTGATGTTACTTACATACAACTTATTACAACATTAGTTTAAGAATAAGTTATTTAAATAATGTAAGTATATTTTATAAATAAATAATTATTTATTTATAAAATTTTGTATTTCTATCAACTTCATGGAGCCTAAACATGCAAAATTGCTAGTCTGTAGGGTTTATAAGGCCTCAAATATAGACGCGAGCAAAAGCGTGCCTGATGGGCGATGGCACATCCCAGCAGAGTGCCAAGTTACGATTTTTTGAAATTGTTTTTTATTTGTTTGTTTTTTCTTCCTGTTCGTGTTTTTAACACGCACTCTTGCATTATTTGACATAAAATATTTCACAAATGTTTACCAAGCAAATTTTTTTTTTCTCCGCAAAAGCTGTGTTTTATTATGATATTATTACAAAAAATCTAAAACAGATACAAATGCTTTGAAATTTCAAAATAATAATAATGTACGAATACATGTGAAAGTACATGAAAATTAAGAAAAAATGTCGGATTTTTTTTCAAGTTCGAAAAACGTTCTGTATTTAAAAAATCGTTATTCACAAGTTGATAGCCTCGGGATATAGAAACACCCCATTTCGGCTAAGTACACGTGTTACGTGTCACCCTGTATAACATATATAAATAATTCTGAACATGTGACACAGCATCATATAGCTACAAGGTTAGCTATAAGATAGACAAGCAGAGCTTGTGTTAGCGGTACTAGATGACTAATAGAAAATACATAGTACAAGAACACCCGAATCAAATATTTGCTGTAAAAACATTTGTCCCATGGCGGAAATCGAACCGGAACTTTCTGCGTCGCAGGCGGACCTTCGCCCGCCGAGCCACCTCGATCGTAATACTGTGTCAGACGTGATATCTATTATTATTTATTACATATCACAAATCTATTTTCATGGAATAGCTGTAATAGATAAAAATTTAATTACGATGGGTTAAGATAATTATTACAAATTACAAAGATAGGTACCGACCTAAATACTTATCAAACCAAACCAAATAACACAAACATTGTCAATTTTGAACATTTTCAACTTATAATTAAACATTTATTTGTGTAGTAATTAAACTGTTTATCAATGTACATATTTAAAAAAAGACTAAAACAATATATATATGATAATATCTTTTAAGTTAGCGTAACGGTACCAACCATTAAGGTGAAACCTGCTACGAATATTATTAGTAAAACTTCTGTAAAGTAATATTAATTAATTAAGATAGTAAGTAAGGTTATTGTATGTACTCATTTAAGTGAACATTGTTCTTTTGAGTAAATAAATTCGTTAAACTGAAACTGATTTGAAACCCATGCATTCTACGTACATCAATTTATGGGTAGCAGAAATACAAAACTAATAACATTAAACTATTTTAATTGTTATGAATGGAATATATATACAGGGTACCACGTAACATGTTGTAAGGATACCGTAATAAAACATGGTTTAATCTTCTGATTTTAATTCCAATTTACTAAATTAATAACTGATTTTATAATCCATCTAAGTCATGAGAGACCTGAACTTCAAGTATCCTTGTTTTAAGGATACCGTTATTAAAAATTATTTTATACCTAAATGCTATTTTCTGATTTTCATGAATGATTTTATGTGATTTGATCATAAAAGAAGATGTTACTTCCGGTATCTTTATAGTGTTATTTAAATGGTAAAATATAAATATATAAAAACAGTTTTATATTTAAATTATTAAAATATTTATTTATCAAAGTTAATTGTTCAATCGATTGTAATTTTCATCACTAAAATGTTTTCAAGTACTGCGTACTTCCGTTTGACGGCCATGTTGGCATACGTCATTCGTTCATTTCGCTTGGTAAAGAAAAATTGGACAGTCTCACTCATTCTTTATTTCGTCGAGGAAAGACCTCAAACAAGTGAAGGTGATAATAATTGGTGTCCTGTTGGAAATACTTACTGTAAAGGTTAGTCATTGTGTCTTTATATTTTACTTTCGTGGTTCCAAATACTGAGAAAAGTAAATAAAGTGATTTTGAGCAGCCTTAAGTCTTTTCCGTTATAGTTTAAAAACCTATCCCTTAAAATGTGTACTAAGCTGAAATGGGGCGACTCTAGACCCCAAGACAGTAACAATACAATAAAAAATACAATGCAACCTCACATTTTGGGAATTGGAATTATTGAAATCAGAAGTCAGAAGTCAATACTTTATTTCTTTATGCTCACAAGATAAAACAGACAAGTATAGCCATCAATTACTATCAAATAAGAAATAAAGTGTTATTGAAATTCTCTTCACTTCAATACGACCTCCGTGGCGCAGCGGGCGAAGGTCCGCCTGCGACGCAGGAGGTTGCGGGTTCGATTCCCGCCTCGGAACAAATATGTGTTTGATCTGCAGAAATTTGTTCCGTTGTTGGTCTGGGTGTTTTCTATGTATAATAAAAAATATCTATCGATGTAGTGTATTGTATTAAGTATATCAGTTATCTAGTACCCTTAGCACAAGCTCTGCTTAGCTTGGGGCTAGATAATTCTGTGTGAATTGTCCAGCATTATTTATTTATTTGATTTATTTATTCAATCTTTTGTCCACTAGTGGAAGAAGTGAAAAAGAAACCACCAACACATTTATATAATCACATAAATGTCTAATACCTACAATGTTCCTTATAAAATAAAAGCAATAAACCATACAAATAGAAACATTCTAAAAGGATAGATAACCTTATAATTTAATCTTGACTTCTAATAATTTCAGCGCTAAAACAAACTAGGACACATCTAAAAAAAGGTTCTACAATGTAAAACATCTTACCATAATAAATAAGAGATGCTTCCAACTTACAGGGTCATCCAAGAGTGGCAGAGCCAGCTCACCATCTAGTTCCAACGAACGAACAATTCCGCCGTTACATTTCGAGTGATCCCGCCAAAAATCGGCTAGGGCGTTTCGTGAAAACATTTCACTACTAAATACATTGAAATATCTTCTAATATGATAAAATATCCATGACAAATGTTCTTAAATATAAATTAACAATTAAGATACTTAGTATATTCAATATAACGCAATATGAAATAGCCTAATCATTAAATGAATCTGATTTGTCCTAATATTTGTATTTTAGCGGGGAAAACAAGTAGGAAATCAGGCCGGTTACGTTTTATAATTGAATGTCTTTGGAAACCTTATTGGTTACCACTACATAATATTCTTGTTTTATTATAATTAATTAAATTAATGACAAAATCCCGCACACTCATGGCATATTCAAAATTATAAAATACTAGCTGCTGCCCGCGGCTTCGCCTGCGTAGTTCCCGTTCCCGTGGTAATTCCGGGATAAAACATAGCCTATGTCCGTCTCCTGGTTCTAAGCTGCCTCCCCACCAATTTTCAGCCAAATCGGTTCAGCCGTTCTTGAGTTATAAATAGTGTAACTTACACGATTTTCTTTTATATACAGGGTGTTTGGTGGAGCGTTACACAAACTCGGTGGGTGTGTAGGTGGACCTATTTGTGAAATACAAATTGAAGGAAAAGACCCTAACTGTTTTAATTTTTTTTTAATCCTGTGTTTTGTATTTTTTTTAGATTTTCCGAAATTTTTCCTCTCTACCCCTATAACTTTTTTTTGGAACATGTTTTCGAGTAAATTTTTTACTTGCTTTTGGTCTCAGATGTATCCTTCGTCTTTTGAAGGCATTATTTATTTGAAAGAACGTGTAAATAATTAGTAATAAGCTCTCAAAGTTAAGAAAAGTAAAAAAAAATATGAAGAAGGACAACTTTGCATCGTTTTTTTTAAAAAAAAAAAGCGATCGAGAAGTTCAAATGCTCTTAAAAATTTTTCTAAGCATCGTTTATTAGAACGGTATACCACATGTAGCCAAAAAGTCTATAAACTTGGCAAAAATTAGCACTTATAGGGAAAATGGAGTAAAAACGCTAAGAATAAAACATTGTATTAAAACAATTTTGGTTCAAATATCACTTCCCTATTTCAAATACAATGGTAGGAACGCTAAATTAATTTAAAAAAAAACCTTTTTTATCATACCTAGGTATCCGAATGATTCGAAGATTCGAAATTCGAAATCAGAATTTCGAATTTGAATCAATATTTGCAATCGTAAAATTTCGTTCTTATTTTGGTTATTTGTTATGTTTTGATAAACTGTTTGTTTTTCTGTTTTGTTATCGTTGTTTTTGTCACAATGGTGGAATTCAGCATTTAAGAATACGCTGATATTATTTATGCGTACGGTCGATGCGATGGAAATACACGTGCAGCACAACCCTCCACCAAACACCCTGTATATAGGTTTCACAAAATGTTGCTGTGCTTGTTTTTTCAGCAAATCCAGTGCATTGTCATGAAATTATTAAAAAAAATATGGAAATCTTTTGAAATTTCAAAACATTAATAATAATGAAATATATATAAAAGTCTCAATGTTTTTTTTCAAATTATAGTAAAAATTATTGAAATTCACAAAATCGTAGAACAAAAGTTGATCCCCTCGGGGTCCAGCCAGGGGCCAGGGTGCCTACTCAGAAAACGAAAAATCGAAGATTTGGTTTCATTGTCGTGCAAAACCAACTCTTATGTCGTCGCTTGCATAACATTAGCGTTTGTACGAAAACGAATCAGAAACTTTGGATTCGTTTTTAAGAGTACGGGCCTGCAGTCCACGCAGTGTCAGTGAATTGCCCTGTATAGATATAGATAGCTAGCTTCTGCCCGCAACTTTGCACGCGTTTTCCGGAATAAAAAGTAAAATAATTATTAGGGTGATGTGATTTGATTATGTTAAAAATCCCATTGTGAAGAGGAAATAAATAAATACACATTAATTTTTTATTTTTAAGGTGAAAAATGGCAGCGTCGCCGAAAACTTTTAACACCGGCATTCCACTTCAACATTTTTCGAAAATTTTTCGTAGTTCTAGAGGAGAACACGCAGCGAATGGTCAAGTTGCTGGCTACAACAGGCGGGGAAAAGGTCGACGTTGTACCGATACTGTCAGAATTCACTCTTCACTCTATTTGTGGTAAGATCTCACTGTAACTGCGACGCACTCGGTGCATTAGTAGGTAGGTACATTTCGCTGCGCAGCGACGACGCGCCCCTCTGGGTCGCATCGCTAGCGATTGCCAGCACCCAGTGAACGCGCTAAGAACTCCTAATGGTTTTTATATGCCACAAAGTCGGCAGACAAGCGCGCTCGACTGATGGTAAGGGGTTTCCGCAGCCTATAGACGCCTGTGACATCAGTCAGAGACGTTACTGTCTGTGGGATAAACCTCGGCAGGGAGATCATTTCACAACACAAATTTATATGTTTAGTACTCGAGCCCTAGCCTGGCTAGACCAGTACTAGATGCTATGCGATTCCTTTACCTACGAAAAATACCTAAAGATGATTGTTACAGAGACTGCAATGGGCACCCATCTAAACGAGGACGATGCCTCGGACGCAGGCCGGTCGCGGTCGTACAAACAAGCCATCCACGGTCTGGGCCAGCTGTTCGTGTACAGGTTCCTTCGGGTCCACATGTACTCCAATCTCCTCTTTTACGCGTCCTCTGTAGGAAGAAAAATGAAACACTACCTGTTCACAGTGCACGAGTTCACTCGACGTGTAATAACAGATAGAAGGGAGTATGTTAATAAGTATGGCATAAAAACTGATGACTTTGAAGAAAACGATGATGAAGTTGTTTATAAGCAAAGGACTGCTATGTTGGACTTGCTGTTGCTGGCAGAGAAAGATGGCTTGATTGATGAAGTCGGCATTCAGGAGGAAGTCGATACGTTCATGTTTGAGGTAGGTCATTGATAGAAAGTACTTTAATAATAACTTTAGTGTATGTACCAAATAAATAACAAAGTGAACGGTTGATGATGTTCATGATGATGGGCATTGAACTGCTTGCAATCTATATTGCGACAGCTCAAAGATTCAAGGTCCATAAGAATAGAGAATCAGCCTCATTATATTAATGAAGTCGGTATAAATAATGGTTCTAAAGCATTAGCAATAATGCTCGTGGTAAATAATTTCAGGGTCACGACACCACAGCATCAGGCCTGAACTTCTGCCTGGTGGAACTGGCGAATAACAAAGATATTCAGGTAAACCAGCTTACAATGTACCTACTGTGCTTTTACAATAACGATAGGTAATGATACACGCCGACTTTTGTGTGCACCACAAGGATTGTTGTGTTTAATTTCGCTTTTGAAAGCTTACTCCACAAATACATTAACGCGCAAGTCAATAAGTACCTGCGTGCCGAACAACATGGCTTTAGAATCAAAAAGTCAGTGAACACCAACTTATTGACATTAGTTGAATACATCTCTACACGCCTCGACCGCCGACCGCCGACCGCCGACCGCCGTACTCAAGTTGATGGATTGTATTTTGATTTTAAGAAGGCATTTAATAGAGTCAACAACTGCTGACGAAACTCGCAACTATGGGCTTCGCCCCGGGTCTTCTCCGGCTTCTTGCGGCCTGCGGAGTGCGGACTGTCTCCGTGGTCGTCAGCAGTTCGTAGGGTATGTGTGTATGTGTATACGAGTCACGTCACGCACGGCCCTCGGCCCTATCATACGCGCTCAGGAGTGAGTCAAGGTTCTCTTTCGGCCACTACTATTCCTGTTGATGATTAGGGGTCCAGCGACGGATGAATTTCCCATACAAACGTAATACCAAAATTATTTTTAATTTGAGCATATTTTCACTGTGTTCTGTTATTATTTGTATTAAAATAGTTTTGTGTGTAGTGAGTGTTGTAATAAACAATTATTTTTTTTAAATACCTTTATGAAATGAAATTAAACCTAATCGCATTTTTACATCAAAGAATGAATGTTGTGTTAGTAATTGTGTAGATAAGTATTTTGAAAAAAATCTTATGGCAGGAACCTAAATAAATACTATTCTAACACAAATAATAGCAAACCATAATAAAATAAATAAAATAGCCTTTTATTTCTTGTCATTCCTAATACATTTTTATAAGTTAAAGATTAATTATTGTCATACTATTTAAATTTTAATTCAACATTTTATTTAGCAAATTAATATAATAATAATCTATATTATGTCAAATTCAAACAAGAACCCCTCATGTAAGGGTGAAGGCCTCCTCCAGACTTCTCCATTGGTGTCTGTCAATAGCTTCTGCCATCCAGTCTTTAGTCAATTTTGTGATTTCATCATCCCATCTTGTAGTTGGTCTGCCTCTTGCTCTAGTGCCTCCCGGACCAGACCAAGCTGTCAGTCGCTTAGTCCATCTGTTGTCTTTTATTCTGGCAACGTGTCCCGCCCACCGCCATTTAAGCTTCATTGAGTATGTTACAGCGTCAGTTACTTTTGTAGTCTTTCTTATGGCGGTGTGTGGAATTTTTTGCATTTTTCTGATATTTGTTATACTTCTTTCCATACTTCGTTGACATGACCTTATTTTGTTTTTTACTTTCCTGGTATAGTTCCACGTCTGACATCCATAAGTGATAGATGGGAGTAAGCATGTATCTAGAACTTTACTTTTTATTTTCATAGGCATTGAACTCTTTAAGATCTCTTTTAAGCTCCAGAATTTCCTCCAAGCTCCGGATATTCTTCTATCCACCTCAAGTTCGTTGTTTAGTTTTGAAAAAGATATTTGTTTGCCTAGGTATATGTACTCGTTTACATACTCCATTGGAACTCCGTCTAGTATTATTGGAAGCCGGTGATGGTTGGTCATGACTTTTGTTTTGTGTAAGTTTATTTCTAATCCAACTGCTTGGCTTGCTGATTGCAGAGTGGTAATCATTGATTCTATTTCTTTTGAACTTTCTGAAAAAAGGGCTATATCATCAGCAAAACGTAAATGGCTGATATGTTCTCCATTTATATTAAGACCACTTTTGTCCCAGTTCAGCTTTCTGATTACAGATTCCAGCACGGCTATAAAAATCCTTGGTGATATTGGGTCACCCTGTCTTACTCCTCTTCTAATGGGAATTGGTGGACCAGATGACTCTAACTTTACCCGGCTCTGGCAGTGGCTGTAAATGTATTTCAAGATTTTTATATATTTTTCCTCAACATCTTGAGACTGTAGGGCCTTCCATATCGCTGAGTGTAGAATAGTGTCAAATGCTTTTTGATAGTCTACAAAGATGATATACAGTGGTCTCTGGAACTCCCGGTACTTCTGTATGATGAGTTCTATTGAGTGAATATGGTCTATCGTAGAGTATCCCCTTCTAAAGCCTGCCTGTTCGACTGGTTGATGCTTTTCTATGCTCTCATTTATTCTTTTCTCTACAAGTGATGAGAATAGCTTATAAAGAGATGGAAGTAAGCTTATAGGCCGATAGTTACTTATGTTTTTTGGATCACCTTTTTTGTACAACAGAATCATTTCAGATTCCGACCATTGTTTTGGAGTAGTACCGGTAGTCAAGATCATATTGAATAGGTGTTTCAGTGGGCTAACTAGGTGTATTTTGGCTGCTTTTATTGCCTCATTTGTTATTTGGTCTGGTCCTGGACATTTCTCGTATTTGAGTTTGTTTATTCCTGTGAGGATTTCTTCTTCGTTAAACATGATTACATTATCTGCATTTCTTTTGTCTTCATTTTCATATGTACTTTGGTTGTATGTATCTGATGTGCTGTAGAGGTCTTTGTAGAAGTTAGTTGCAATTTTGATAATATCTGTTCTATTGTTTGAGATTTTTTCTCCTTGTTTTAGGCCTTCGATCCACAGTTTGTGAGTGTTTAGTTCCTTGTAGGCTCTTTTTAGACTTCCATTAGTTATCATATGTTTTTCAATAGTATATGTTCTATAGTTTTTGTAGTCTCTTCTTACACAGTTACTTATCAGCTTATATAAGGCTTTCAATTCATTTTTTATCATGAGTGATTTAGGCTTTATTTGATGTAAATCCCTTCTACGTTGGATCAGCTTTCTCGTGTGGTCTGATAAAACACAGTTCTTTTTGCTTGATTTTTGTATATAAGCTGCTTTTAGGCTCCATTTAATGGGGTTTACAATATTATCATAATGGACTTGGACTGTATCTGCTTGGCATTGTATGAGATCAGTCATGAAACTACCCATGGATTCATCATATTTATTAATTTCTTGTTCAGTTTTTAGAGTGCTATTCATAGTCTTATTATTTTGATTATACTGTGATCTGCTTTTCTTATAGCCTTTTAATTTCATTGTTACTCTCAAAAGTCTGTGGTCGGTAGGGAAGTGAATGTTTATAACCTGTATGTTTAGAACACTTTTGTCTAAGTTGGTTAAGATATAATCCAGTTCATTTCTGGTCACCCCATCAGGAGATCTCCAGGTCCACCTTTGGTTGTTTGGTTTTTTGAAGTAGGTATTTATTATGCTCAGCTTATTTTCATTTGCAAAGTTTATGAGCCTTTCGCCTCTTGAATTTCTTGTACCATAACCGTATTTACTCATTATTAAGTGTTCTTCTGGTTTAGGTTGCCCTACTTTGGCATTGTAGTCTCCCATCACAATAACGTTTTTTTCAGAGTATTGCAATGCTTTGTTTATAGTGTCGTAGAAAGATTCAATTTCGTTCTCACTTGCAGCCTCTGTCGGAGCATAGACTTGTATAATGTCAACTTTATAACCGTAAACTTCAAGTTTCAGTAGAGCCACTCTCTCTGATAGTCCAGTGAAACTTATAATGTTATTTTTAAGTTGTTTTTTCACAATGAAGCCGACCCCATACAGCCCTTTTGTTTGTCCAGTATAACAGAAGATGAATTCATCATGCTCCTGTATAGAGGTACCAAGTCGTCTCACCTCCGACAACCCAATGAGGTCATACTTTGTATTTTCCAATGAATCCATCAACTCTAATAGACGTTGTTCAGTTGATAATGTTCTTACATTAAAAGTTGCTACATAAAACAGATCTTTGTTTAATTTTTGTGTCGAATATTTGTCTGGAGGGTTGCAGTCTACTTCTCCCTTGGTGACCAACCGAGTTGGGAGAAGGGGAGGGGCCTGTGTTGGTTGCTATACATTGTCAAGATTGTTTTGGCGGATTGCAGCTTCTTCTTCCCGGGATTGTCTGTCGTTGTCATTATCTCTGCAGGTCGTAAAAAAGTTGGCAATATTTGCTTTACTTCTTTTTTTTGGCTGTTCTGGATTTTTTTGTATAGTTTGCGTTTTGTGCGTTTTTGGAGGTGATGATACTGGAGATGGTGGTAAGGTTCTTTTTGGTTGTCGTTTAGAATTCCTTTTTTCTAGTATAATGATCTTGTCGTATCGAAGTACGGCTTCCTTTCCTTGTTGTCTAAGTTCTTGTACTTGTGACTGTAGTATTTGCGTGTATCTCGAATTTTTTGTGGGAAGTCCTCCTTTATGTAGAACGAGGAGTTTGCCAAGCACTTCTTACTTCTTAAGATTTCAATCTTTAGTCCAAAAGTTGAAAGAGTTACTAGGACTGGTCTTGGCTTTTCACCTTTTCTTCCAACACGTCTCAGTGCCTCAATATCGTATCTCTCGCAAGGTATTCTCATGTTTGTTGATATCAAGCTTATTAACTTCGCCTGCAACTGTAGGTAGTTGTTTTCTTCGTCAGGTATTCCGAAAAAAAGCAAGTTTCTCTTTGTCGTTTCTCTTTCTAGGTAGTCAATTTGTTTTTGTTGTTTTTCCAGTTTATCGCTCAAATTTTTATATTTTTCCTCTATTTCGATGAATTTCTCATTAATATTTTTGTTTATGTCATTGGTAATATTAAATTGCACTGTCTTTAATTCTTCTTTTTGTAATTTTATTTCGTTTTGGATTGTTTCCAGCATTTTCATCAAGGTAACATCCATTTTGTTTGTTTTTGTTTTCGAAATTTCGTTCGATAGGGGCTATTTCAAGAACCAACGTTACAGTTCTGGCTATTTCGCCGGTATGGTTGTAGGTCGTGTCGGAAGGTTGGATAGGCTGAACGTGTGCGGTAGCCTTAACTTTTTTGTCTGTGGAAGATGTGTACTCTTGTCTTAGCAACACGGAACGTAATCCTTGCTTGGTAATAATTATGACGTCACGCTATGCAATGAATATGCACTTTTGTACATTTCGTTTGGGAAATAAAATGAAGCAGGATTTTGGAGAACTCTTGCGCACACGCTAGCTTTACACAAATGTTATTGATTCACTGTAGTTTCGTTTGCCGTTCATGCTTTGGTCCCCTCGTAAAGCCCGTTACGATCGAGCGGCTGGGTGTTGTTTTTTCGTTTATTTCACTGTTTTAGACTTTGACCTTCTGGTTTATTATTACGTTTCACTGGTTGCACTTTTATTTCGCGAATACAATAGTTTTTCCTGCCACTTGTAGCTTATTACTAATAAATACGAATTTACAAATACGGAGCAAAACAATGATAACTTTGACAGCGCGATGGCCGATGCGATGGTAATTGTGTAGATAAGTATTTTGAAAAAAATCTTATGGCAGGAACCTAAATAAATACTATTCTAACACAAATAATAGCAAACCATGGTGAAAGCATTCTCAAATTACAAATCATTTTGGTACTACGTTTGTATGGGAAATTGATCCGTCGCCGGACCCTTAATGACCTCGCATCTTGTGCATCCTAGGCCAAAAGTTTATTTTCTGCGGATGTCCTAAACCTCTTTAGTGAGATTAGGTCCAAAGCGGACTGCTTGGGCTTGCAGCGTGATGTTGAAGCCATCTGTGAGTGGGGTGGTATATTTTTGTAAATAATCGACAATATGGGAAATAATCTCTAATTCGAATGGGAGTTTCTTCACAACTAGTATCCCGCGTAAGAATAAGAAGTACCTAGCTGTCACGCCCACGAGCACACGAGCACACGACCACACGAGCACACACAACAAACTTGGCCTATTTGTTGCAGTTGGCTTGCAGTTTGCAGTTTGCAGTGCGACGCTCTTCATTCTTCGACCAACTTGTATACCTACATAATCAAATCTTTGTATTTTATAAATTGTTTTTGGGTAAAATATATTCTCATTCGATGTTTTCAGTATTTCAATTTTATTTTACTTGTTTCAGGCTAAAATTTGTGACGAATTGAAAGCAATTTACGGTGACTCTACAAGGTCAGCAACCCCGGAAGATTTGACGAAGATGCGCTATCTAGAGCTTTGTATAAAAGAGTCGCTGCGTCTGTACCCTCCAGTGCACTTCATCGGTCGCAAAATTGATGAACCAGTTACTTTGAGTAAGATTCACTAATACTAACAGAAAACTTAAATAGATAAAGATAGCCTAGGTATGTATGCCCCGGTATACTGTATGCTACCTTCCTGCCAAATTTTTTAAATTATCGTTTAGCCGTTTAACGATGACAAGGTACATACAATACAAAAATGCTTTGAACACCATAAAATAACATTACATACAAGAAAAGATAACTGCGATTGGAGTGAACCGCGGAATTTCTGTTTTTATTGTTTGAACAACAAAACAAAAGGGAAAAGACCAATGGGGGCTAGCAGAGACAGCCGTGACAATTTTGAGAATTGTT
Organism: Eupithecia subumbrata; assembly: GCA_949316285.1. Lineage (NCBI taxonomy): Eukaryota > Metazoa > Arthropoda > Insecta > Lepidoptera > Geometridae > Eupithecia > Eupithecia subumbrata. The sequence continues at coordinate 30,072,392 of OX438644.1, read as the reverse complement.
GAATAGCACTAAAATAATCACGACAAGCGAAGTAACGCGAGAAAGCGAGCATAGGATAAAAAAATTCAAGGAAATAAAAGCGAATAGAGAAATATTTCGCGGTTGACGTTAAAAGTTACCTTCGATTTTTTTTGGGAATTATGGAACTAAAAACAAAATAAATAAAAACAACGGAAAACTGGAGCAAACGAAAAGTTTTAGGACTTTTAGCGGTTCGACATAAACTTTTACGGAGCCAAAAACAACCAAACAAACTGCGAGCGGAGTAAGCCGCAATTTTATTAAACCTCGCGACCTTTGCAGTTTATATTGTAAAATTCTCAAACAGCATGTTCGATGATTAAATTCAAATAAATTAAAACAACTGTATTCTATGAAAGCACCGCAGAGTTGAAGGGGGCATCGAGCGCCGGAGCGGGGATGGTCGTTGCGGCGACGCGGCCGCTCGGCGCCCCCCCAGGGCCCAGGGCCCGTGTGCACCGCACACTCTGCACTGCACACCCCACACTCTGTACACCCGTACAGTCGGTACAAATAGCGTCTGTCGCAGTAGCAGTGGGTGAAACGTAGGCTTCTAGAATCTTTGCAGTAGGTGGATCTTACAATCGCTAGACACTAACCACAAAATCAAAGTTATTACTTATTTTATGTAGGTTAGCTGGCAATGTATGTAGGTACCCCTTCGTTCTGTTGTGTCAATTATCTAAGGCTACATAAACTACTTAGAAATAAAATAAACTACCTAGTTATCCATTATGTCTATTATTAAAAATACATGTAATAATACAAAAAATACAAAATAATACAATTAATGTATTATATTGACCAATAAACCTCCACTCCCTCCAGGCATCACGATTACTAGTTAATTGATCAATCATATCCCTGATTATGATTGTAAAACTGTCGGTAAATTGAAACCGAAACATTTATATTTTCAGGTGGATACTCGGTCCCGGCCGGTACGTTATGTCATATCAACATCCTGGATTTGCATCGAAACCCTGAACTCTGCGAGGATCCCCTGGTCTTCAACCCAGAGCGGTTCCTGCCTGAAAACAGCGTGGGCAGGCACCCTTACGCTTACATTCCGTTCAGCGCTGGCCCCAGGAACTGCATAGGTTAGTGTTATAAATAAATAAAATACCTACTATAAACAACCAAAAACCGATTTCAAATTCGATGTGTCAGAAAATTGGGGTTGGCTTTTCAGCGATCTAATTTTTCTGTGCGTCATTTACGTAAAATTCGAGGATCTAATTTAGTTTGATGGCACATTATGGATGCCACGACTAAGACCTCTTTCCTGCGGCACGCGCTCCTTCCTCCGTAGACCGAGACACGTCCTCGGTGACCCCGTCGACCCAGTCACCGCCGCTAGCCCGGAGGTGATGGCAACAAGTCCCGATTCACTTCAGTACACAACCGATGCGGGGTCGAAGAATTCCTCGCTTCCGCCCATAGGTGCATTCGTGTATGGGCAAAACCGCCATTTCCTCTTATAGCATTTGGCAACAGCCCAAGCCGAGGCTCGCACTGAAGTGGGGGCCCTTGTGCGTGTTGCCCAACCTGACTTTACAGGCGAGGCGCTGCGACCCCCAAAGTGCGGCAACGCTATCGTCGGCATTATAGTCTTGTTCGTAGCAACTTTCAGCTTTAAGCGAACTTATGTAAGCCTAGATGTCTATCAGGAGCATTGATCAAAAGGTTGACAAAAAGGTATAGTTAGCTAGGCAATAAAAATATTAAACCGACTGATCTAAAAATATGGTTTATGAATCCGAAAAGATTTCCCTCACCCATTTGTTTCCTAAAAATAAAGAAGAATGAAGGGAGGTCCTTCGATGACTGATTTCGTTGGTAACTCATTCCTGCCATGGAACTCATCGAAGTGCCTGACACTAATAATAATCTGTGTTTTTGTTTCATTACAGGTCAAAAGTTCGCCATGATGGAGATGAAGCTAGCCATTTCAGAGATGCTGAGGCATTTCAAACTTGAACCGGTGACTCGCCGAGAAGATGTACAATTTACAGCAGATTTAGTCTTAAGGAATACAAAACCCTTATACGTGTCATTCGTAAGAAAATCAAATGAATAATGATTTACTGAGTGTACCTACCTCTTACACAAGAAGTATTACAATTACTGAAGAATAGATCGGTATTAAGTGTAGAAGATAGTCGGGATATAGAAAATACATTGTTTTTAGCTCGTTCGTTTTTATTATTATTTGTACAATAGTTATATAGGAACCTAGGGCACGAAAAATATTTTATAATTTTTTTATAAACGTAAAAGAAAAAGGATGTTTTGATTAGGAGTAGTAACTAACCTACTGTTTTCATGAACACCCTAGTTTACATTTACTTGACCTGTCTTTGGCCTGCACTGAAAACCAGCGCTGGGTAGACACATCAGGTCTAGCCAGCACAATGCTGAGTGTATTCCATATTTGTGCTAAACTACGCACAAAAATTGGGCAATTAAGTCTAAGATTTATTTAGTGTCTTAAATTAGTTATTGTGTTAATAGGTTTTTAAATAAAACATTACGTATGCATCCATCGTGATGTTCATGTTTCTTCACACTGCTCACACACTGGAAAACGCATTTAATACGTCATGTCATGTCATGTCATGTCATGTATCTCCAACCGGAAGCAACTGATTATAGCTCTGTTGGCTGAAAAAGGTGAAAGTTTTACCAAATTCAAACAAATTCAATAAAGATCTCATTATATTTGTTTGAATAGGGTTATTGTGGTCAAGGCTTAGCTCGAGTCTCCTTTGTCAACAGTTTCAAGTTCAAGATTCAAGTTCAAGTTTCAAGTTCAAGTTTCAAGTTCAAGTTTCAAGTTCAAGTTTCAAGTTCAAGTTTCAAGTTCAAGTTTCAAGTTCAAGTTTCAAGTTCAAGTTTCAAGTTCAAGTTTCAAGTTCAAGTTTCAAGTTCAAGTTTCAAGTTCAAGTTTCAAGTTCAAGTTTCAAGTTCAAGTTTCAAGTTCAAGTCTCTTTCATAGAAATTACCCCGAGCGACTGGGACGGCCTTACGCACTATAAAAAAAACCCTCTAAAACCTTATTAACATATGTACCTACTACACTAAGAAAATTACAATAAAATAATAGAAATAAATTAGAACTAGTTTTTACAATTGAATCAATTGAGCTAACTGCAGACTGTTGCAAACAATCTACAGGTAGCTCAACTGATCCATATCAATAGCAGTCGTCGCGTCCCCGCTACGCCGCGCCGGCTGCATTGCCCCGCTGTATGACAATGCTGATGCGGTGTGCCAGAGACTGACCAGCTCTCGGGTACTACACTTACTTAAAACCTTTTTACGTCCATGCCATAGCTAGCGCATAGTTACCGACGACAATGAGATCTTGTTCGAGATGCGAATGACGATAAAGGTCAGTTGCCTATCTGAACTTCGCCTCGACGGTTAGGTAGGTATTTGAAGGGCATGACCACGTAGTCCTTGTAGTTGGTACTTTTTTTCAGGCAAGACTGTTTGACCATGACAGAAAGTGTACCTATCTGAAGACCTTTAAACTAGAAAGTAAATATGAGCCCAATCAATGCTAAGCCGTCGATTGTTCAGTTTAATGCCCACTCGTAATTATTTGGTTCCTAACTCAATTACATTTCTCGAAGTGAGTAGGTACCTACTTTTGAATTGAGCCTCAGTTCTTTTGAAATCGTTTTAGTTTTCTCTTTTATAAACTTTTTTATTTAACCATGTATTTAGCAGCTGCTCCGTTAATCAGAGCTAATTTAACCCTGTACCCTGTACCTAACAATATTGTGTTCGACGGAGAGCCTTCGGGCCCACCCGGCAATATCAACGATGTTCTGTTCGAGAAGTTCAAAAATAAAGACACAGGTCCTGTACCCGTCGGGACGTTTCTGCACGTACTTAGTAAGTGAGATATCAAATGATACGATTCTGAAACGTCTAAACGTTAATTCAACGTCTCCAATCCAAGCTCAATGTTTGGTATTTTGGACAGTGGAACTTTAGGTGGAGAGGTCGACATGAAGATATAAAAATCGCAGATGAACTCCGACAAATAGGTTTTGAATTAAATTTTTCAAAGTGCGATCTTTTTATTTCGGGCTCTTGTGGGGACACAAACAATATCATTGGAAAATTCAACAATTTGGCCCCTGACATTGCACTTGTATTGTTGATAAATGTTCACTTGGTCACCTAGCTTCACCAATTCTTAATAAGTCTTTTCAATCATTTGTTGATGAAAAATCTATCAAAATTATAACAAAACGTCGGACAGGCTACTCAATTTATTTATTTATTTATTTATTTATTTAAGGACTCCCAACAGAAAAATCACATCACATACAGATTATCAAATAAAGTGGTCTTAAGTCTAGTGATTTTCTAAATAAAGGGGCACAGCGTGAACAAATTAAGGGTTGACTAAACATTACTACAAACAAATATTAAACTATATAAAGTTTTAACAATATAAATTTAAAGGACAAAATAATAGGCAATCAGTGGTAAAATATTAAAATATTAAAGTTACAGAATAAAAATATCAGACTAAAAATATAGGAGGTTTGCTTTTAATGATCAAGCGTTATAGTGCTTAGGAACTGGAGAAACTCAGCAGCTCAACATTAATAGCCATAATGGCTTCTTGACGACAAGGCATGGTCGCAGGCCTCCCTGCCTGACAAATTGGGAGGCTTAGGTATTCGCCAAATTTCAAGTGTAGCCCTACCAGCGTTCCTCTCTTCCATCTACAGCTTTAGTTCTTTAGTTAAATTTTTTTAAAGTTCTCGTTTAGTCCGACTTGGAGTTTCATTAAAAATTTTGTTTTTAGACGAAGCTCGAACGGCTTGGCTCAGTGCCCGGACGCTGCTCCCCTAAAATCTCTTTTATCCCAACGCTCAACGGCAATGGGTGGGACCTCTGTGTGAGTCGACACGGAGTTGTTTGTTACGAACGTGCTCCAGCTCTGTAGATCGTGCCCGTCTCATGGTCATTTCTAAATGGAAGTCAGGACATTGGTTGCAAGCACTTTCTTCATATAACACTTAACTTTCCGCGATAAGTTATGGGTAACCGCCGGTCAGATATCTCGCTATGCCAGCTTTAACGATATAATCCGGCGAGCCTTTGTTATCGCTAACGTACCAGCTATTCTCGAACCAAAGGGTCTGTTGCGTGACGATGGCAAGAGACCCGACGGTATGACACTAGTGCCATGGGAGTTGGGGAGGCCCATAGTCTGGGACGCTACATGCGTCGAAACACTTGCTCCTTCCGATCTTCCGATGACGTCCGTGCGGGCTGGCGGGCTGGCGGGCTGGCGGGCTGGCGGGCTGGCGGGCTGGCGGGCTGGCGGGCTGGCGGGCTGGCGGGCTGGCGGGCTGGCGGGCTGGCGGGCTGGCGGGCTGGCGGGCTGGCGGGCTGGCGGGCTGGCGGGCTGGCGGGCTGGCGGCGGGCTGGCGGGCTGGCGGGCTGACGGGCTGGCGGCGGGCTGGCGGGCTGGCGGGCCTGGGGCAGCGGCAGATTGTGCCGAGGATCTTAAGAGGCCTAAATATGTAGGTCCCGAAAGATCATAAGCATTTGCTACCTTTTGTTTAAAAAAAATCTGAGCGTCTAGTGGAAGCGAAAATTTGCCGGAGAGCTGGCGCAGCGCGTCAGCATTGCTATACAGCGGGCCAATGCAGTTAGCGTCTTGGGGATGCATCCGACTTGTATTGATATGGATCACTTGAGCTCTCTGTAGATTGACCATAACATAAGCTCTCCTCAGCTTGGGGCTAGATGATGCTGTGTATTATTATTGTGATAATTGTTTCTGACAGTCTGCAGTTGTATATTCCTTTTTTTTCTCAAAATTTTATTTTTCAAACTCAGCATACATAGGTTCGACAGTCAATTGAGGCTTTTTACTCCTTACCTGTTAATCATATTGGTTCCCACAGGCCCAGCCTGGTGTGGGAATCGTCATTTGAGTAAATAAATCATCTCAACTTACACAGAAATGATTTTATTACCTACCTAGATATAATTCTGTATTAACCATAAACATATATTTGATTTTTTAATTTTTCATTGTAATTTTGTTTGTTAATAACGCGTGCGGCGAAGTGAATCGAAGTGGCTAATTCAAAAGATTAATTTTAAATATCTGGTTAGTTTTCTTGCACTTGCACAAGACAAGATGTCCGTCAAGTGTCAAGTTAGCAGCCCCGCCATGGAATTTGGTGGTTTCAACTATGCAAATAAATGTGTCATCAAATACCTAGTGATCCTCATGCCCTAAGTAAATATATAGTGCCGCAGTAGTTTAGGAGATATTTAGGTATTTCACAGTGGCTGCTATCTTGACGTCAAGCTGGCAGCCCGGCTGACTTCGACGAATCTATAGCGAGATATGAATCATGAACTATGCCATGCCAATGAACTGTGCCATACGGTATTTAGTTCTCCTCAAGACTCTGTAATAGACCTGCGGTTTAACAGATATTTGGCTCTGAACATCTGCAAACATTTTAAAGTACAGACGAGTACAAAAGTGAATTGTTCTTCACACGTCGATTCCCGTAACGCCGATTCTTGTATCTTGATGATTTCGGGGTCACTATTTCATGACACATTTATTGTCATTGTTGAAACCAACAAATTCCATGGCGGCGCTGCTAACTTGGCAGACACAAGATAAGTATTCTTGTTAGTTACTGTGCTGTTATCCAAAGGCCTTGAAAACAAAAGGAATTAGAAAGACCGACTTGCGAATAAAGAAAATCATGGTCAACCTATGCAAGGTTCATAAGAGATCAGAGCTTGAAGGTGTTTCTCCAGAAACTCTGAAACTAGACAAAGAAACGTTTATGGAAGTGATCCAACCAATTTTTTTTTATTTTTTTTTTTATTAGCTTTTTGTGGCTTTCGTGTCACTGCGGCCATGATAGGCCTATTGTGATCGCCACTTTTTGTGTTCCGCCTCTAAGCAGCGGCGTTCATAATTCGCCACTAACCCTTGCAGCTGCTAGGAACTGTAGGATTTTCTTAGGGGTGGAGTCTCTTAGCTCGTCTGGGCTAAGCAGGTGCTTGCCGAGATGGATACTACGTTTTTGCATCAGTGCTCCGCACTCTCCCAGGATATGGAGAGGTGTTTCCTCTGCCTCCTCACTAAACCTGCAGGATTGAGTGTCGCTTAGCCCTAGTTTGAACATGTGCTTGTTGAGGCGACAGTGTCCAGTTAGGGCTCTTGTCATGATGCGAAGGTTGCTTCTGCTTAGCGCTAGGATTCGGTTAGTGAACTGTTTATCGAAGGCTTTTATTAAAGATTTTGAGTGGCTCATGCCCGAGGAATTCTTCCAGAGTTTGGACGATTCCTCGTAGCAGGAATCCAAGAGGGTTCTGCGAGCCAGGCTTTTCGGTATGCCGCAGAAAGGCTCGGGGCCCACCCGAGTCCCCTTGGCCCCGGCACGCGCGAGTTCGTCGGCACACTCATTGCCGTTGACTCCCGCGTGTCCCGGTACCCATCTAAGGACGACTCGGTTTTTAGAGCCCAGCGCGTTTAGGCGCGACAGACAGTCCTCGACTAGCCTGGACGTGATAACCTTCGAATCCAGTGCTAGGAGAGCCGCCTGGCTGTCAGAGTTAATGTAGATAGTTTGGTTGGTGTAGTGCTTTCCCAGATTTATATCGGCGCATTCTAGAATGGCGAATACCTCTGCCTGGAAGATAGAGGCGTGATTACCTAGGTTTATGCTTTTGCCAAACCTGGGTCGCTCTCCATACACTCCACAGCCTACATCCAGTCCCATTTTGGAACCATCCGTGTACCAGTTTAGGCACCCGTCCTTGCAGAGTGGCTGGCTGTTTAGCCAGTCTTCTCTGGAAGGAAGTTCCACTGTGTAGTGTTTTACAAACACATGTAGTGGGAGCCTGACATCCGTTGTCATGCTCAAAATGGGCGATTCCAGAGTTGAGTCTTGCAGAGATCTCATTTTCTGGGAGAGCCAGTTCCTTCTGCCCAGTGTGCTGGCCCTATACATACTGGTCTTTGCCTCCTTATGTATGTACATGTCGAGCGGAGGGAGTCCCAGCAATGCATTTAGTGCCAGTCCGGGGGAGGTGGACATGGCTCCCGTGGCCATAAGGCAGGCAGTCCTTTGTAGGCTGTTAAGTTTGTTGATTGCGGTCGACTGAAGGGCCTTGTCGTACCATACCAAGGAGGCGTAAGTGATGATCGGCCTCACAATGGCAGTGTACAGCCACAGGGCAATCCTGGGGTTGACGCCCCAGTTGTTGCCCATTAGTCTGCCGCTTGCTCCTAGTGCCATCTTAGCTTTTTGCAAGACGTTGGCTAGGTGTGTATTCCACGTCAGTTTTTGGTCGATGGTAACGCCCAAATATTTTACTTCCGAAGAAAAGGTTATGATTTTACCGTTAAGTTTAGGCTTCACGAGCTTGTCTAGCCTTCTCTTATTGGTAAAGGGTATAATCACAGTTTTGTCAGCGTTGACTGAGAGTTCACTTTCGCTGCACCAGTCGCTGACAGTGTTGAGAGCTCGCTGCATGATGCTTGAAATAGTGGACTGGCAGAATCCTCGCACGACAATCACAAGGTCATCTGCGTAACCTTGCGCATCGATATTGAGGTTCGCCAGTCTGCACAGGAGCTGGTCCACAGCTAGGGTCCATAAGACAGGCGATAGGACTCCGCCTTGGGGGCAGCCCCTGGCCGTGGATATCTCAATGGTTGTTTGGTGAAGGGCTAGTTTTGCTCCCCTGTTTGTGAGCATATCCTCTACCCATCTGGTGGTGGTCGGGTCGACATTTTTATTTATCAGCCCGTTCACCAGCAAAGAGGTAGGTGAGTTATCAAAAGCCCCTTCAATGTCAAGGAAAGCACAAAGTGCGATTTCCTTGTCCTCCATGGCCTTCTCCACTCTGTCAATGAGGCTACTCAGCGCCGTCTCTGTGGATTTGCCCTTGCGATAGGCGTGTTGGCTATGGTGGATGGGAGATGCGGCTAGCGCCACATCTCTGATGTGTCTATCAACCACCTTCTCCATAGTCTTGAGAAGGAATGAGGAAAGGCTTATTGGTCTGAAGGACTTTGGCTGGCTGTAATCCTTCTTTCCAGCCTTGGGTATGAAGACAACTTTGGCATTAGTCCATAGTTCTGGCACGCATCCCCAGGCAAGGCTTGCCCTAAAGATTTTTACCAGATATGGGGTGAGAACGTCGATTCCCCGCTGTAGGAAAACAGGGAGTATTCCATCCTCACCACACGCTTTGTTTGTCTTGAGAGAGTTAACGGCCCACCTTACCTGGTTCGGTCTAATAATCCTGGTCGCCCTGTTCCAGTCCTCGTTCCGAGGCTTAAAGGGGTTTGCAGATTTCGGTCGATGCGAGCTTTTGCCCTGCGAACCAGGAAAATGGGTCGAAGCCAGCAACTCTAGGGTTTCCTTTTCGTTTGTAGTGAAAGAGCCGTCCCCTTTCTTGAGGAGACCTATTTGATTAGTTTTGGCTTTAGAGAGCAGTTTGTGGAGTCTAGCACTTTGCGGTAGGCTTTTGATTTCCTCGCAGAGCTTCCACCAAGATGCCCTCTTAGCCTTCCTAATCTCTATGTTGTAATCCGTTAAGGCTTTATGGTAGGCCTCCCATACGCGAGTCCTTTTAGCCTTGTTGAAAAGTTTCCTGGTTTTGCTTCTAAGCTTACTTAGCGTAGAGTTCCACCATGTGACTTGTCGCTTCGTGGTCTTGGACTTTAGCGGGCAGCTCTCCTCATAGGCCATGCAAATGCCTTTTGAAAGGACGGCAACCGCTATCTCAAGACTGTCGCGGGTCTTTATACTTTTTGGGCAATCTTCGAGTGTTTGCCTTAGTTTGTCGTTAAAGACATCCCAGGCCGTTGCTCTTGGATCCCTATAAGTTATGATTTGAGTGTCAAGGGAGGCCTTTATCTCAAAATTTATGTGTTTGTGGTCGGACATGGAGTTTTCGCTACTGACGTGCCAGTCTTTAATATGCCTGGCAAGGTTGTTAGTAGCGAAGGTTATGTCCAGAACCTCTTGTCTAACCCGGGTTACAAAGGTCGGTTCGCGTCCTATGTTAAGAGTGGTTAGATTGTTAGTTAGAAGAAAGTCATAGAGTAACTCACCTCTGGCGTTGACGTCCGTGCTCCCCCATGCTGTGTGGTGTGCGTTGGCGTCGCATCCAACGAGAAGTTCGGCGTTGTTCTGGGCGGCGTAGTCGACCACCCTCGCCAGGTCACCCGTTGGGTTGTCTCTCTCTCCGGGTAAGTAGGCAGAGCACACAATTACCCTCGCACCACTCCATCCTTTGAGATCGACGAACGCGGCTACCAGGTCGTCATTACATACCTCTGTGACAGGCAAAAAATTAACATAGTTATTGAAGATTATGCACGCTCTGGGCCTTGTGCCATTATTATTAACTAATAACTTACCGGCAGCGTCGAGTCCCAGAACCTGAGTGTTGGCTACCCAAGGCTCCTGGATCAAGGCAAGGCTGACTTGTCCTTCGGACAGGCAACACTCCATTACCGCGGAGGCTGCCGCGGCATGGTGGAGGTTGGCCTGGAGGATCCTCGCCGTCCCTGCCTGGGTAGCCACTACAGGTTTCCCCGCTGGTAACGAGGCTTGGACCTAGCTAGCTTCGGGCGCGCTCCGCGTCCCCGACTAGTTTCGGTCAGCCTGTCACCCGCTCCTCCTCCCCTTTGACCCCTGCCGCCCCGGCCCGGCAGACCGGACCTGCCCTGGGGCACTGAACCGGAGGGTCTTGCCGCGACGGATCGCGGCCCCGGACCGCCCATGCTTCGCCCCGAGGCGCTCGGTCCGCCGGACGTGGACGGCAGGGGCCCTCTTTCGCCCTGACCCGAAGGTCCAGCCCTACCCAGGGGCGGTACATTGGAGGCCCTTGCCACGACAGGTCGCGGCTTTGGTTCTCCTGTGCTTCGCCCCGAGGAGACCGTTCCACCGGATCTGGGCTGCTGCAGGCCTGTGTCCGCCACCGACTTCGTGTCGGAGCCGCCTTTGATCTTAAAGGCTATCTTTTTGAAGCCTAAGGCAGCCTGAAAGTTAGTGGCTCTGAGGGCCTCCACAGACAGGTCATCCAGGGAAAAGGTTACCACGAACCCATTCCCCTCAGATCTGCTGTGCAGGACCTTCCATAGGTCGGTGCGAAGTCCCACGTTTTGTGTCCTCAGTAGTTGGACGGCCTCGTCGACTGACGCAGCCTCGATGCTGGGAACAAACGTGACCGCAACCACCGGCTTGGGCAACTCGCTCTCGGGGATGACCGAGAGTTCTGCCCCAGCCCATGGCTTGATCTTGGGGACCTCGCTTTCGAGCCAGGCTTGGCTCTCCTGGTTTTCGCATGTGACCAGGATCCACCCAGGTTTGTGTGTGAAATTGGCAAACCTAGGCCCCTTTCCGCTGTTACATGGTATACGCAGTATCGCCAGGGTCAGGGAACGGTGGACCTGCCTCATTTGGTCGTCGCTCATGGAGGCGGTGTTGCGAATACACACTCGCTTCGCCTCCGCGACCTGCTTGAAGCTCGGTCTGACTTCTGACTCCTGGGTCAGCTTGGGGGCCTTTCTAGGCTGCTCCTTGGGTGATGCTTCCTCCGATCTTTGTCTTTTCTTGGGATCGGGGGGAGCGTTCAGCTGCGGGATCTGGCTCCAAGGCTTTACCGCCAGTGCTCGTGCCTCTGCGAAGCTTACATTGGCAGCCATCAGCCTTCGGAGCCGCTTCCGGGCAGCGCCGCTCAGTCTACCAGTGCTTTTGCTTGGAGACGTTACCGTGGCAGGGGCCGCAGCTTCAGAGCCGCCGACCTCCGTAGGGTCATCTGCCAAGCAAGGCACTGTTTGCATAGGCTCTGGAGAGGCCAGTAGGGCCTCCTCCATCCTATTGTTGGTTTCTCCCGAAAGGGGAGAAGATGGTTCTCCAGAAGGAGAGGAAGATTTGATAGGTTCTATTGAAAAATCCATACAAATCCCACGAGAAGCTAGGGAAATAAAGCTACCCGCCAGCAGAGCCCCGCATGCCCACGGGTGGGCTGAGATACTACTCCGATTCGCCCTGTTTTCGGAGAGACACCGTTAGCAACTGAGCAACCTACAGCCATTCATCCCTCGGCACGGTACGTATGACACCTTAGATTGGGTTTGTCGGATTATTGGCCGCCGCTAACAATATCCCCGGAGAGAGAAATCATTAACGGTGGGAACCGAGGTGCACCGGCCCGCCACCTGCTACCGTTCCCTGGGACGAATCCCTAAGGACAGGTAACAGTACGGGCTCACGAGGAGGTTATCCGACCACGACACCTCAAAACCAAACATTGCATTGATCGCACGCGCCTTCCGAGGTCAATTCGTCATTCCAGACTTCCAGGGTTTCAATAAAGAATAATGGCAAGAGGAACACCAGCGGCGTAGTGGCCAGCTACATTCCACAGCTTGCTGAGGCGAGCGCTGACAGTTGGGGGCTCAGTGTCTGTACGGTTGACGGACAACGTTCTAGTTTCGGTAAGAGTTTAAACATTACTTTGCCATCTTCTTAAATATTAATAGGAGATTTAAACGAAGTTAATGTTATATATGAGGTGACACGAACAAACTATTCACTGTACAGTCGTGCAGCAAGCCGCTGACATACGGCATGGCGCTCGAGACATAGACCCTGAACTAGTGCACAGGTACGTTGGCGCGGAGCACGGAGCCCGGCGGACGTGCTGGACTATAACAGTAGGTATGTACGACATCATTACACATCAGGTAGATATGTACGTCAGGTATCCTCAACCTCAACCTCAACACCCTGTATTGGCCCACTGCTGGACGCAGGCCTCCCCCTGATAAGCGCCTTATTGGCTTTTATCACATGGGATAGTGTCCATAATCCCCACGCTGGGCATGCGGCTTGGGGATCATAGTTCGGTGGTTGAATTGTTCTGCAGGGGGCGCTGCTGCCCGCCCCCGGTGGATATCCCTCAGTCGCCTCTCGAGACACCCGCGGGAAGAGTTGGGGTCGTCAGGTATACCTATACCTATATCGAGGGTTTCTAAGTCTAGCGCTATCATTATCATTCTAGCCACTGCTCCCGTATCACCCACTGCTGGTTATAGGCTTTCTTTCGCTTTTAACGGAACGTAGTTGCAAAATCGAGTGATTTCTATTTCGAAATAATCGTGACGAGAAGTTTTTATTTCATTTTCTAGAACTTTACTCTAGAACAAGTAAACTTAATACTCTACTTGCAAACATTTCTAGGAAGGCCACACAATCCTATGATTAATGCTGGACCTATTTTGATCTGACTTTGGATAAACCAGAAATGACACTCGCTGAAAAATTCGACGACGTAATGTCATTCTTCAGCCGATTAGCATCGAGGGCGGCAACGAGGCTCTTAGTTTCAACAACGCCGTTTATTTGTCTGAAAGAGAGGCAGCTGACAGAAACTATAAACTTGGCTACTATATGCGAGGTTATAAATGCTTCCCCGAAAAAACCATTCTTCGTGACTGCATGGATTTGTATTTTCAGGTAAGGTCCACACTCCACACAGGCCACAAAGCCAAATGGCTCCTGTGTATTTATTTTCCATCGTAGGTACACTTGATGTTACACTTTATGTCGTTACATTCTATATTTAATTCCAATTTAAGAATAACACACAGGTATTTCGCTATAGGAAACACCATATGGTACAAAGAAAAAAAAAACAGACAAACATGACTGAAAAAATTATTAAAAATAATTAATTGAAATCAAATAAATAATAAATTAATTAATTAAAGGGCACATCAAAGTATGCTGCTGTATAAGGGCACTGTCAAACTATACTAAAAATAATATACAATAATACAATCATAATAAACTGAGAAAATAATAATAAAGATAATAAGATAAAGATAAAAGCATTTATTGTTGTAAGACTAGGTGTAACATTAGGTATATTAACATTGGTATTAGGTCAAATATAAAAAGTATCTCTAGTCTGCCGGTTAGGCTTACAACAGATTAGTAAAGGTACATAAAAAACATTGAATTTAACAACGGGTTACAGAGAAGATTATAATAAATAAAAAAAAGGAATTGTGAATTAGGTATATAAACATAATGTCCAACTTTAAAAGTATTATAATTTATCATTAAGGAAATCGTCAATTGTATAATAAGCCTTTTCTTCGAGTAGTTTATTTAATTTGCCTCTAAATACGTTCAAATTACATTCGGAGCGAATTGACAAAGGGATCTTATTGTAAATTATAGGAGCCATGCAAAACACACTCTTCCTAAGTAAGGCGGTCTTACATGGGTGGTGTGGTGGGTGGTGCAGTGTACCCCCATTGGGATCTACTGGTAACTGTAAGTAAAGTCAAAAATACCTACTATAGATTACTTAATTATTAAACTTTACTTTTAATTGTATAGAGATTTCATTAGGCATTTATTTGACTAAGTAACATTTTATGTAAATAATAATCAGCCTCCATACGTAATAAAAAATTTAACGGAACGTATCATCGATAGACAGAGCTCAATCGGAAAATCGAATAATCGATTTTGCAAATTAAAATCAATTAGGTAATTAATAAATTGGCTATAAAGAACTAAATAATTACGAATCAAAACAGGTCATTTCAATAGACAAGTCATTTCAATAGACCTCAGGATCTGAGATCTCCACCAATGTAGGTGCAAAACATGGCTTATTCCAATAATCCCCTGCCATGATCCCCTGCGAAGGGGATTTCTGGACTTTTTGTCCAATAATCCCCTGCCGGTTCAAAGAGAAGAGGCGCAGGGGATTTGTGGACAAGAGTTCCAGAAATCCCCTGATCCACTTATTTACACCGTAAGTAGTTGTTCGTTCTTGAAATAATCAAATGCAAACAACTAAGTAACCTTACCTTATAAGAAGAACATACCAAAATATTAACATTGTATTCAGGAATTTCCGACTCACAATAGGGTTTCAGCTGATTTCGAGTAGTTTTTTGTGCTGTTTTTTCGGTGTAGTCTCAGTAGTCCGGTTAAAATTATCTCAACCGGACTACTGAGTCGATCGATGTATCAGTAGTCCGGTTGAATTAATTAACCGGACTACTGAGACTTTTTTTGCAACTGTTATTTCGGTGTTAATGATACATTGCCGGCTCAATGTACTTATCGAAATATTTTCTTTTG
The DNA here is from genome assembly GCA_949316285.1 of Eupithecia subumbrata. Classification (NCBI taxonomy): domain Eukaryota; kingdom Metazoa; phylum Arthropoda; class Insecta; order Lepidoptera; family Geometridae; genus Eupithecia; species Eupithecia subumbrata. The sequence continues at coordinate 30,057,171 of OX438644.1, read as the reverse complement.
ATCAAGTGATGGCAGTGCTGGATGCGGCAAGCTGCAGACAGCGCGTTATGGCGCTCACTAGGGGAGGCCTATGTCAGGCAGTGGACGAATATAGGCAATGATGATGACGATGATGATGAAGTTCACCATCATCATCATCAATAGCAAATGTCAAATGTGACATCGAATGTCACAAGTGACAGCAAATGTCAAAAGTGACAGCAAATGTCAAAAGTATATAAAATGACAGTGCTTGTATGAGTATCTAACAAGTGTATATAGAATAGAATAGAACAAAAATAGGCCATAGGCTCGGCATCAAACACTCCATATCTCGGAAACAACTTGTGCTAGACTTTCAGTTAATGGCTCAAATGAAACGAAAGGATTTCGATGACAGCTGTCATAATTGAAACGGCCAAATCTCTTGCAAGACTCTCAATTAATGGCTCAAATGAAAGATGGGAACAAAATCTAAATTTTCGATGACAGCTGTCAAAATTGAAATGGCCGTATCTCGGGAAATACTCGTAATAGACTCTCAGTTAATGGCTCAATTAATGGAAATTTGCTGTCACTTTTGATTTTTGGTGTCTTTTTGACAGCTGTCATTGAAAATTTAGATTTTGTTCCCACCTTTCATATGAGCCATTAACTGAGAGTCTAGCACGAGTATTTCCCGAGATACGGCCATTTCAATTTTGACAGCTGTCATCGAAAGTTTAGGTTTTGTTCCCACCTTTCATTTGAGCCATTAACTGAGAGTCTAACACGAGTATTTCCCGAGATACGGCCATTTCAATTTTGACAGCTGTCATCAAAAATTTAGGTTTTGTTCCCACCTTTCATTTGAGCCATTAACTGGGAGTCTAGCACGAGTATTTCCCGAGATATGGCCATTTCAATTTTGACAGCTGTCATCGAAAATTTAGGTTTTGTTTCCACCTTTCATTTGAGCCATTAACTGAGAGTCTAGCACGAGTATTTCCCGAGATAAGGCCATTTCAATTTTGACAGCTGTCATAAAAATTTAGATTTTGTTCCCACCTTTCATTTGAGTCATTAACTGAGAGTCTAGGAAGAGATATGGCCCTTTAAATTTTGACAGCTGTCATCGAAAATGTAGAGTTTGACCTTTCCATTCATTTGAGCCATTAACTGAAATTCTAGCACAAGTAGTTTCCCAGATATGGAGTGTTCGATGCCGAGCCTATGTCCTATTTGTGTTCTTCTTCTTCTCTGTCGTATTCTTCATTGCTGAAGGTCGTGCCCGTCCTGAAAAGCTTTCACGGAGACGCTGATGAGCTTCCACACCACTCTGTCTTCGGCCTGTCTCAGGGCTGCAGGCAAAGTGAGTCCCGTTATTGTTCTTATTTGGTCAGACCAGCGGGTTGGTGAGCGTCCTCTTGGTCTTTTTCCCTCTACCTTGCCTCTAATTTGTGTTCTATAATATTCTTTATACACTTGTTAGATACTCATACAAGCACTGTCATTTTATATACTTTTGACATTTGCTGTCACTTCTGACATTCGCTGTCATTTTCTATATTTTTTGACATTTGCTGTCACTTTTGACATTTGCTGTCACTTCTGACATTTGCTGTCACATTTGACATTTGCTATTGATGATGATGATGGTGAACTTCATCATCATCGTCATCACCATTGCCAATATACGTCCACTGCCTTACATAGGCCTCCCCTAGTGAGCGCCATAACGCGCTGTCTGCAGCTTGCCGCATCCAGCACTGCCATCACTTGATCAAAAGAAAATATTTCGATAAGTACATTGAGCCGGCAATGTATCATCAACACCGAAATAACAGTTGCAAAAAAAGTCTCAGTAGTCCGGTTAATTAATTCAACCGGACTACTGATACATCGAGCGACTCAGTAGTCCGGTTGAGTTAATTTTAACCGGACTACTGAGACTACACCGAAAAAACAGCACAAAAAACTACTCGAAATCAGCTGAAACCCTATTGTGAGTCGGAAATTCCTGAATACAATGTTAATATTTTGGTATGTTCTTCATAAAAGGTTAGGTTACTTAGTTGTTTGCATTTGATTATTTCAAGAACGAACAACTACTTACGGTGTAAATAAGTGGATCAGGGGATTTCTGGAACTCTTGTCCACAAATCCCCTGCGCCCATTATCTTTGAACCGGCAGGGGATTATTGGACAAAAAGTCCAGAAATCCCCTTCGCAGGGGATCATGGCAGGGGATTATTGGAATAAGCCGCAAAACATAACATTTGCATGATATTTCATCGTAAATTCATTTCGATATAATATCATGCTTGCGAGAAAACCATCGACATAATGCTAAATTTTATGTAGTCCCAGTTTTTACCTCGGGGGTTCCATGAGTACCGAGATCTAGTTTGATTAACAAAACCTGCTAGGGCCCTCTCTTAATTATAAGCAAGTACAAGATTCATTGAGTTGCCAATTAAAGCCTTTACATTGGTCATAGACAAAACCGCTTTTGACCCCATTGACATACTTTTATGAGCTATCAAAACTCGACAGCCCTATTACCGAGTTTTGATAGCTCATAGAAGTAGGTATGTCAATTGATTGGTGGTATCAACTAAGTATCAACTAGACAATCCAAGAACGTGCGGCCCGCAGTGATCCCTCACATGGTGCTACGTGGCCCTCGACCAGAAACGTGTGACGACCAGGACTGCGAGAGTATGCCCTCTCTCCATTCTTCTCTATGTCTACTCGCAGTTCACAACGTAGACCGAGAATATAGGCTTTATTCTCAGACTTTCTTCCAGTCTACGCTCTACAACAACTTCTTAGAACTTAGCATAGAGGTAAGATGTAGAAGTAGAAGCCACAACTATATATACCTTACCGATATTGACAACAGAATATTGGTTTTATTATCTTTGGACAGGAGTATTTATGTTGACAGGTGGTGGTCAACGACCGGCAAAATTTTATAACAAATTTCTTTAAAATGAAAAGCAAATACAATATAATGTAAACAAGCGATTTCAGCCAATCATACAAAAATGTAACAAATCACTCTTTAAATAAAAATATGGTGTTCACCTTCCAAGCGCAGGAATGGTTGCGATTTAGCGGTTAGGATCAAAGAAGTTTTCGTCGTAATCAACAATGTTGTAAGTACAATAAGTAGGCACCAATACCTATTAGGTATTACCTAAGTACCTAATAGTTATATTAATTCATAAAGTGCCGCGTCCCGGATCGGGCAAATGGTCCCTGAGATAGTTATTCGCTCGGTTGCTAGCATAGGTTGCTACTGTACCTACTCGTAGGTAGAGATGCGAAGTTCCTCATGCATAGGTTGGTAGTCTACTCCTAGGTAGAGATGCGAAGTTCCTCATGCATAGGTTGGTAGTGTACTCGTAGGTAGAGATGCGAAGTTCCTCATGCATAGGTTGGTAGTGTACTCGTAGGTAGAGATGCGAAGTTCCTCATGCATAGGTTGGTAGTGTACTCGTAGGTAGAGATGCGAAGTTCCTCATGCATAGGTTGGTAGTCTACTCGTAGGTAGAGATGCGAAGTTCCTCATGCATAGGTTGGTAGTGTACTCGTAGGTAGAGATGCGAAGTTCCTCATGCATAGGTTGGTAGTGTACTCGTAGGTAGAGATGCGAAGTTCCTCATGCATAGGTTGGTAGTGTACTCGTAGGTAGAGATGCGAAGTTCCTCATGCATAGGTTGGTAGTCTACTCGTAGGTAGAGATGCGAAGTTCCTCATGCATAGGTTGGTAGTCTACTCGTAGGTAGAGATGCGAAGTTCCTCATGCATAGGTTGGTAGTCTACTCGTAGGTAGAGATGCGAAGTTCCTCATGCATAGGTTGGTAGTCTACTCGTAGGTAGAGATGCGAAGTTCCTCATGCATAGGTTGGTAGTCTACTCGTAGGTAGAGATGCGAAGTTCCTCATGCATAGGTTGGTAGTGTACTCGTAGGTAGAGATGCGAAGTTCCTCATGCATAGGTTGGTAGTGTACTCGTAGGTAGAGATGCGAAGTTCCTCATGCATAGGTTGGTAGTGTACTCGTAGGTAGAGATGCGAAGTTCCTCATGCATAGGTTGGTAGTCTACTCGTAGGTAGAGATGCGAAGTTCCTCATGCATAGGTTGGTAGTCTACTCGTAGGTAGAGATGCGAAGTTCCTCATGCATAGGTTGGTAGTGTACTCGTAGGTAGAGATGCGAAGTTCCTCATGCATAGGTTGGTAGTGTACTCGTAGGTAGAGATGCGAAGTTCCTCATGCATAGGTTGGTAGTGTACTCGTAGGTAGAGATGCGAAGTTCCTCATGCATAGGTTGGTAGTCTACTCGTAGGTAGAGATGCGAAGTTCCTCATGCATAGGTTGGTAGTCTACTCGTAGGTAGAGATGCGAAGTTCCTCATGCATAGGTTGGTAGTCTACTCGTAGGTAGAGATGCGAAGTTCCTCATGCATAGGTTGGTAGTCTACTCGTAGGTAGAGATGCGAAGTTCCTCATTTTGCTCACCATCGCATCGTGTCCAAAAAGAGCAACTTCGAATCTCTGCTACACCTTCACACTAATATTATAAATGCGAATATAATATGGATGTTTGTTACCTCTTCACGCAAAAACTACTGATCGAGCTGAAATCTTGCACACTGGTAATTCTAATTCTGGAATCAAACATAGGCTACTTTTAACTCATAAATCAGTTCCCATGGGATAAAAAACGTTTCCATAGGAACAACGCGTGCAAAGCCGCGGGTTGAAACTAGTAGGTACACAATAAAACTTTTACAGAGGCATTCAAAATAAGCTTATGATAGGTATCACAAACAAGCAAGTTCAGTTTTTTTAAAATTCCTTCGTTTATCCTACTTATTAATAAGATAAATAGGTGGTGTGGTGATGCTGATTCGTGTCGGGTATGCTCCTTAGAGCGAGACCATTGGAGTCGGACGGAAGCTTTCATTTGTGATGCAAAACTGTTTCAGAATACCTACCTACTTATTGACTCACTGAATAACTTATTTCCAGGGGGCGCTCGTCTCGCGACGACAACTTCAGCGACATGCTGTTTGAAATGCACGCACACAAGGATCTTCTATCTATAGGGAAATTTCTGGAAGTAAGTCAATCAAATAGATTCAGGCTGGTGTGGCGTGTTAACTTATTATACTTTTTTCTCAGCACATGTCCTCTGTTACGATAAAAAAGCATTCAAAAAATTTAAGACCGCCCTACGGTAAATTGGCCAATACGGTTCTTATCGTTTGAAATCTTCTCTAAAACGAATCTATTCAAAGTAATGAAACAATTCACGGAATATGACCAATATCATATCACTAAAGTCATAAATAACGGGATATTTCCCATGATTTGAATTTTGAGTTTTCCAATATTTCGGCACAGTTTCATGCGCCATGATCACGGAATAAAAAAAAAATATCATATCAATCAAGGTTTCAATTCTTTTGGAAAAATATTAACTTTGCTGCAATTTTTCCGCAAGTCGCTTCACAGGAATAATATTTTTGGTGTTTTATTATTATTGTATTTAATCTAATAATAATTACGAAAATCTGTATAATTTTAAGGAAAGACATTTAACTGAAATAGTAGTTTTAATGATTTCTTTTCATTTGGTATTTACTGTGAGGGTTAAAACCCCGCGCAATTTTGTATTTTGTACAGTAATTATAATATAAAAATAAAAAAATATTGTAGAACAAAATATTTTATTGTGTAGAACAGATAATTGTCATATTTTGGGATTTATTTCAGTAGGAATATTAGATAAGAAGCCCCCTCAAGAGGAGCGGAAGTGGTAATGCCCTTCATATTGCCACTTCCGCTCCTCATATTTAGTCTTCATGATATATGAGGAAGTTTTTTATCCCAATTCTATGCCCTGTGGGCAATAGCTATGGGTTTCATAAATAATTAAAAACATAATAATTATTATGCTGCTTACATCCACAGGCCTTAAAACAAAACGGAATAAGAAAGACTGACGTGCGAATCAAGGAAATCATGAACAATTTTTACAAAATTCACAAGCAATCAAATCACGAAGGTGGATCTCCTGAAACACTGCAACTAGACCGAGCCACGTTCAAGGAAGCCATCGCGCCAAATCTCACTCTCATCGCTCGCGCATTTAAAAGCCAATTCATCATTCCAGACTTCCAGGATTTCAATAGAGAAATTGAGAAAATATATAGGAATGCCAAGAGCAACAAAAACGGCGCGGTGGCCACCTACATCCCACAACTCGCTAAGGCGAGCGCTGACAGCTGGGGGGTCAGCGTGTGCACGGTTGACGGTCAACGATCAAGTATCGGTACCTTCCTACTTAAATAAATAACATAACTTATCCATTATGTAGTGTTTAAGAAGTTTGAACCGTATGATGGACATACATATTGTTCACCAGGTGATGTGCACACACCGTTTACTATGCAGTCGTGCAGTAAGGCACTGACTTACGGCATGGCACTCGAGGCTCTTGGTCCTGAGGAGGTGCACAAATATATTGGCACGGAACCCAGCGGGCGCAACTTCAACGAACTCGTCTTGGACCCTAAATGTATGTACTTAAGAGAAATTAACTGCTGCTCGCCTCAAATCACTTTTACCTCAACGGTAATCAGACGGGTCTCTGTGTGAGTTGACATGCAGCTGTCTGTTCCAAACGTACAGACGGGTCTCTGTGTGAGTTGACATGCAGCTGTCTGTTCCAAACGTACAGACGGGTCTCTGTGTGAGTTGACATGCAACTGTCTGTTCCAAACGTGCTCCAGCGGCAGCGCTGCAGATCGTGTCTCCTGACCGTTTTTAAATGGGAGTCAGGCAGGACATTGGTTGCATTGCAATCGCTTCCTTCGTATAACATTTGCTCAACGCGAATTATCACCGGTCGGATATCTCGTCGTGTCAACCTTTTTTTTATTATTTTTAATAAAATAAACTGGGTTTAATCAACAATTACTATGCCAGCCTCGACATCCAAAACACTGTTGACTACACAAATAGAAAAAAAATCAACATTGTGCTTATTACAAAATTCAAATCTTTCCACTTCGTTTCGGACAAAATCCATAACAATATGTTACACATCTTCTACTACGTCACATTCGGTACAGTTCGGTGAACTAGTTTGCGCACAAGGAAACCAAAACGATTGAGAGGAATCTGTCCCGATCGGAGCCTCAACGGTAACGATGACGGACCTGGCCATTTTCGAACCATAGGAGTAGGACCCAAAGGCTTTAGGTAGTGTTGGTTGTATGATCTTATACCAAATACTTTTACTCGACGATCTCTCGAAGTTTAGACTTCAAAATCCGGTTTTATATTGGAAACGTAAACACTGTTAACCCATTTAATTAATAAAAATACAGCATTTCTACGAACTGATTCACTCGGTTTCCTTCAGGCAGCCTTCTTCCTCATCATCCTTGTAGCGGCGTTTCAGGCGGTATGCCGATAGAAGCTCAACTTTTCCAGCACAGGATATATTTTTGACAATCTCACCTTCCTCCATATCTAAGTCTACATTTTTGATAATGCCGAACGAAAGGTTTTTCTCCTTAACACGATGAATATGGTAGTCTTTGTCTAAAAATTCTTGACAGATTTTCAATTTAGAATCGCTTCTTCACTAGTAACATCCACTCGAATGTTGAAAGGGTTTATAAACTTAATATTCAGAATGGCCAGGCTTCAAGTCTTTCGCAAAAGACAGCTTTGGCATCTTCTCATTACACGCAACATAATGTAAATCTCTATAATTTATAGTATGTTTAACATCTACTCTGTATATTCTACTGTATTCCAATCGGGTTCAATTTCCTTTTCAGATGACTCATCTTCTATTTTCCTTTTATTTTCTATCTTCTTCTAAATTTCACTAACTTCCATCTCAATTAGGTAGGTACTTATTGTAGTTTCGGTACAACATTCTTATCTTTGTCTATTATTTATTAGGCAATTTATCGCTGCGCATCGTTATCGGTGCACCCGGTAGCCAGATAGGTACTCCTGGCCCCTGGCACACACAGGCGCAGCGCGCGGACAAAAGGATCCGAGCGGTCGGCGATAACAAGTAACTGCTACGAAGGAACACGGTCAACTCCATCGAATGCCGAGACGACGAGACTGAACAACATCTTAGCTCAACAACATCTTCATCATTATTGAACCGAACGGTCTGATGCGTGAAGATGGTAAAAGGCCCGATGGTATGACACTACTTTCTTGAAAACTGGAAAGGCCCATCGTGTGGGATGTGCGTCGACATACTTATATCTAACAAGGACAAAGGACAACCGTGTTATTTGGTGCGGCGGCACATCTGGCAATGGATCTCGAGAGGCGCAAATATTCTCAGGTCTCGACAGAGCCTACGTATTTGCTCCCCTTTAAGCCGAGGCCCTAGATCCGTGGAGAACCGCCAAGGCTCTCCAGGTTTTCAAAATTTTATCAGACGTCTGGTCGAAGCGACGCGGCGACGCATGACCGAAGAGCTGGCGAGTATCTGGCGCAGCGCAATGCATTGCCATACCGCGGGGCAATGCAGACAACGTCTTGAGGGAAGCTTCCAATTGGTACTGTTTTGTATCAGTTGAGCTACCTACCTCTTGATTGTTTGCAACAGTCTGTAGTTAGCTCAAATGTTTTAAGTGTAAATAGGTACTAGTTGTAACTAATTTTGGTACTACTGTAGCGATATTAACATTCAGGCAAGATAGTGGAATCCCGTAAAGAAGAGCACGTGGAATTTGCACAAATTTTTCTAAATGGTATTTATATTTTCCAGTTAAGCCTCACAATCCTATGATCAACGCCGGAGCTATACTGATCTGCTCTCTACTGAGGACCCTAGACAAGCCAGAAATGACACTCGCTGAACAGTTCGATTACGTAATGGCATATTTTAGTCGAATAGCAGGTAGAGAACCGTTGGGTTTCAACAACGCCGTGTACTTGTCCGAGAGGGAGGCTGCTGACAGGAACTATGCAATCGGATATTACATGCGAGGATTTAATTGCTTCCCCGAAAAAACAAACTTTCTTGAGTGTATGGATTTCTATTTTCAGGTAGGACAACGAAGACGCAGTCGAATACCTACAACTGTTTACCTTTTCAATTTTACTTTACTAATCGAGGGAGTTTATTGTGGTGATTTTATTTTATATTTTCAGTGCTGCTCCATGGAGGCGAATGCCGAATCCATGTCAGTAATAGCTGCTACACTTGCCAATGGGGGCATATGTCCCACCACTGGAGAAAAAGTACTTCATCCAGATGCTGTGCGCAATGTACTCTCAATGATGCACAGCTGTGGAATGTACGACTACTCCGGACAGTTTGCATTCAAAGTGGGTCTGCCGGCGAAGTCAGGGGTCTCGGGGGCTATGCTGATAGTGGTGCCCGAAATTATGGGCATTAGCACCTACTCGCCACCACTCGATGTATTTGGAAATAGCTGCAGAGGAATACAATTTTGCGAGGTCTGTTTTAGCGAACTTACATTTACTTATTTATCTGCTTTTTAGGGGAAACCCAAAACTCGAAAGAGATCAGTTTCGAAACCCTTATGGTCTCGCTTTGTCTGTCCTTAGTTCCCTCATTAATAACTCGGCAACTAACGCAGCCATCGACTTGAAATTTAAAATAAGAATACATCTAGTGCAGCTATACAGATTTAAAGACAATATAAATAAATTAAAAGTTAAAATTTTCCACACAATTTGTGATGTCAAAATCCTAAAAGAGACCTACAAGGTAAAGTGGGGTATCAAATGAAAAGTATTAGTTTGCACATTTCAAAATAATTTTTAAAAGTCCCGCAAAGCTTAAACACGGAAAATATTATGGAATTTAAATTCAGTATTTAGTTTTTCCAAAATAATCAAATTATGTTTCAGGAACTCGTCACAGTCTTTAATTTTCACATGTATGACAATGTTAGCACCGCGAAAAAAAAGAAGGATCCTCGCCGAAACAAATTCGACCTCGTTAGCAATAACGTTGTCAGCCTCTTGTTCTCTGCTGCAAACGGCGATGTCAACAATCTTAAAAGGTAGGTATAATCATTTATTTTCTCCAATATTAAAAAGTACAATACAAAAAAGATCAATAAAATGATTTTGGATGAATAATAATGACCTAGTAATTAGCGATTAAACTTTTTAAAACCTTTTTAAACTAAAAATGAACCGAACGTGCAAAACTGGTGATTGTTTTGCATTTAGGCATATTTTTAATCGTTCGATTTGGTCACCCACTCCCAATCTCAAAAAGCTACCCGTATCTAGGGTATATGAATGTTTCAAAGTTCGACAAAATTCAAATGCCGTGAATGCCTGCAATGACTAGTTTACCGGGTTCTTCATATTAACCCATAGCTTGAGCCCCATGTTCTTGAACATTCCTCACAATATGCCCCTCTTCCGTCTTTGTTCGGGTGTGTATATTGTCAATCGACTTTTTAATAATCTCGCAATAGGCGAGCTAAAATAACAATATATTTTCAGGCACTATCTTTCCGGAATGCACATGGACGTCGCTGATTACGATGGTCGTACAGCTTTGCACTTAGCCGCGGCAGAGGGGCATCTTTCCTGCGTTGAATTCTTAGTGAACAAATGCAAGGTGCCCACTGACATAAAAGACCGCTGGGGCAAAACCCCACTCAACGAGGCGGAAACATTTGGACACATGAAAGTAGTAAAATTCCTCAAAGAATCGGGAATCCCGCACCAAGTCAGAGATAAAAGGAGTACCGTGGATAAAAGCTTAGACACGAAGTTCGAGCATAATGAGCCTTGCAGGGGTTGTTCTAATTGTGAAACAAATTGTGACACTTAAATTATTTAAGTTTATTTTTTCATTCTTGCCTTTTATACTATTTTTCTTACTATTCCACTGAAGCCCCGTCTCCTCATCACACTTAACTGGCATTCGTCAACGATATGCTTGTTCTTGGAGGTGGTTTAGTTTAGTTGTGTTAATCTATACTTTTACCCAGGCAGCGACATATTAATAAGCATTTTAATAAACGTTTAGACAAAAATAAAGCTATATTTGTTATTCTACTTCTGCCACTATTTTATTGTAAATTGCCAGACCAGGGCTAGGAAGGTGCTTACTTTTCTTTGTATTTTTTATTTTATTTTATTTTATAAGTTTATATATGGTGGAGTCTTGTAATTGCAACTGTCTGGTTATATTGCAACTGTCTGGTTATATTGCAACTAACTTAAACAACTCCCTCTATGATCACTGTTTTGAACAACGACAGGCGTGATATTATGGTTCTTCCTTCGATCAAGTATTCCGCGGCCTCCCCGTAGCACAGATATACCTAATAATACTATTACCCGTAGATACCTAGAACCTTACAAAAATGACACTCAAATTGTCTACGACTTGTTTTAACGCAGATAGTTTGCGCAGAGCCTGACAAGTTTTGTGCATACCGAACAAGAGATTAATAGAGTCGATTTTATTTTATTTTATTTTGTAAGTAGGTACCTGAAAATAATATACACTGTTTATTTTTTATAAGAATTATTAAATCAACAGAATTCAGATGAAGATAACGAATCGTTTATTGATTAAATAAAAATTGGTCTCAACATTACCATTTACAAGTAGTATATACAAAAGGGTCATTTCGGACACACAATCATTTAAATAAGTTAACAAAAGTTAGTGAAACAAACTAAACTACAAAGTTCTGGCAGGCACTTTAAATTAAAAAGAACTAGTTTCTGCCCGCGGCTTCGCACGAGTTGTTTCCGGGATAAAAGAGAAACTTTATTTCAAGTTTACAACATCTTATTAACTACTTTTACACTTACGCGATCTGAACACATAATTATTAACACCTACTATTTAATTGAAAACGTTTTTTTTATGAAAAATAAATAAACTCAAACTTACCACATAAAAAAAATAGAAACAATAGCCGCTCCATTCATCAGTTTAGAACAAAATAAATATTGTAACATACAACCAAAAAACAATATTTAATGCTGATTTCTTAAGGATATGGTATCACAAAGGTAAAAAATACATTAAATCTTACTGAAAATAAGAAATGACGTCATCCTTATTCTTCTGCTTGGACGTGTGATTTTTGCAGTTTTTATACGAGCAGTCATGCTTTCTGTCCGTCCGCTAAAATGACTAGTTGAAATCTTGTTTAAATGTAAGCATGACATGACAAAATACTTCTCTTTTGATAAAGACGGTTTCAGGGTGTGCATTGGGAATCTGGGGGCCGGCGAAAACCTTGATCGAGGGGTTCTTCTATATTATGTCTCGATAACAAATTATGGACGGCGCTGATAGGTAATGAACTGTGTGAATGACAGAACTCTGTCAAACCGCCATTTTTAGGGTTTTGATGATCGAAGATCGGTTTCAAAACCCTTATGGTCTCGCTTTGTCTGTCCTTTTTTCCCTCCTTAATAACTCAAAAACTACTGCAGCTATCAACTTGAAATTTAAAATAATAATACATTTCGTGCGCCTGTACAGATTTAGAGAAAAATAAATGAAAAATTAAAATGAATATTTTCCATACAAATTGTGATGCCGAAATTTTAAAAGATACCTACAGAGTCATATGGGGTATCAAATGAAAGGTATCATTTTGTACATTTCAAAATATTTTTTGAAATTTTTGTAGGTTTCATACTTTTGAAAATATTTCGAAAAAAGTCGAAAAAATACCCATTCCCCCCCCCCTATCTCCGAAGATTGCAGAGCGATCCATGTAAAATGTATGGAGCGTTTATAGACATTGATCTATATTTTACAGGAAAAATATAGAGAAGTTTGAAAAAAGAACACATTTTGAAAAATGTTCAAAAAGGGGGGGAATAATTTTCAAAAGGGGGAGCTACCTCACCGAGTGGGGTATCAAATGAAAGGTATTGGTTTGTAAGATTCAAAACAGTTTTTCAAATTTCTGTAGGTTTCATACTTTTTGAAATATTTTGAAAAAAGTCGAAAAAATACCCATTCCCCCCCCCCTATCTCCGAAGTTTGCCGAGCGATCCATTTAAAATGTATGAAGCGTTTGTAGATATGGATCTATATTTTACAGGAAAAATATAGAGAAGTCTGTAAAAAGAACACTTTTTGAAAAATGGTCAAAAAGGAATAATTTTCAAAAGGGGGGCTACCCCACCGAGTGGGGTATCAAATGAAAGGTATCGGTTTGGACATTTCAAAACAGTTTTTAAAATTTCTGTAACTTTCATACTTTTTGAAATATTTCGAAAAAAGTTGAAAAATTTACCATTACCCACCTTAACCGAAGCATGCATAGAGATCCATCTAAAATGTAGGTTGGTACCTACTATTCTTAGGTATTCGTTAAACTGCGAAGTCTCTAACCGGTACTTTTGGTACATATTTGTTGACAAACGTTCAAAACCCTCGGCGCGCGAGTTACACTCGCACTTGACGGATCTTGTTTAAATAGTGACGTCGAGTACCCGCGGGCGGAGCGTAATTTGATAAAAACATTTGTGTTTTGAGCTCTTTCGAAGGTTTATTTCACAAGGAGAGTGATTATCAATCACGGTAAGTTGCTTTTTACGTATTTCTTTCATTCTACGATAAATCTACTCCGATTTATGGGAGCAGTTACATTTACCAGACTAAAAATCAAAAAGGTTATTTGAACTGATTTTAAACAGGTAAGTTACAATTATCTGACGTTCGACGAAGGAGCTTTGAACGGGTCGGGGGGGGCGGGACGCTCCCGAGTACCTAACTAAGGCGGTGATGTATTCTACTCGGGAGCGTCCCTCCCCGTCCCGTCCCTTGCCCCCCGTACGATTGCTCTGTCAAAACCACGTCAAAATGCCTTCGTCGAACGACTGTGTGCATTTAGGTAGGCTGTGGTTTTTGTATGAAGCATGAAAAAACCAATGATGTGACAGTGAAAATGATTGTGTCGATAAATAATATTTTATCGAAAGGGTAGGTACAATCCAAACTTCCAACCAGCAATAAAAACGTCAAAGTACTTAAATATGATTATTATTAACAATAAAAGCGTTAAAATAAAGTTTTTTTTAGTAGGTAAGTAAAGATATCAGTAAAAAAGGCTGCATTATTACTACAATATCTTTTTATTTTTAGTCATAGCCGAGACGTTTGCAAGTTTAGATAGATATGACTTAGGTCTCGATGTATACAGGGTTACTGGTTACTGGTTAAGTCGATCTGGATCCTTGAGGGGGTTGTAGTTTCGATCTTTGCTGACTGATTTGATCAACATCATGAAACATCATACCCCAAACTCATCGTTTTCAATATATTAGACTAAAGTTTAAATAAAATGGCATTTTTGGTCCAGTTAACTACTTTTTTGTTATTTGTTTGCATATAGTTTTATTTATTTTTTACGATTTTTGTTTAGTAGGTAACTTGTTTTAAATATATAAACATGTATAAATAATAAGACACTTATTTTCAACACCAAAATTGCAGGTAAATAAATAAACTGGGTTGTGGTAGACGATGGATAGCATAAACAGGAAATATATTTCAATGGAAATATATGCAATATATATTTTTTTGAAGAAAAAAATAGGCAATTTCTGTTAAAAAACTTTAAAGTCTTTAAGTCTTTAAATCTCGAAAACGGTTAAGTTTGGGGAATAGTGTTTGATAGTCAAATCATTCAGTCATGACTCATGATGGAAAGTACAAACCCCTCAAGGATCGAGGTCGCGCGCGTCGAGGAATTCTGTCAGTCCGTGTACCCCTTGTGTACCCAGCACAGCACCGTGTTTACGAGTATGTATCATAACCAGTGATAGGAATAGGTAGGGCTTATTTACCTAAACTTCGAGGAACAGTGACAAGAATCGGAGACTTCCTTCCGACAACATTTTTTTCCGGTACAAATGTACCGGAAAAAATTCCGGACATTACTTAGGTACATTAAAAAATAATGTTATTCGAATAAGTAGTTGATCTATGTTTACCTAAAGTTCGCGACTAGACATAAATAAGTTGTTGATCTTAAAACTATCAAACAAAATCTTTGTTTAAGAAGCCGGACACGTTTTGAAGTAAATATCTGCTTTCTCATTCGCTCTCGACCACGTTTCTTAAGATTTCTAAAGTTGAACTTTAGCATATAATTAAAAAAAAAATCCGGTCATCTTTAAAACGATAAAACAGACATTTTTATCATTTAAGCAGTATTTTTAAGTACTTTGGATGGAGATAGAGGAATAATCATTTTTAAAAACGAAAAGTATTTGTCTTTTATCTTACTAAAGATCAAGATAAAAAAGTTTATTTGAAAATGTACATAATGTTATCAAAATAATGGGCGTATCACATGTTCAGTATCCTTCGAGATATTTGACCACGTGAGAACTGTGCTAAGCTGGTGTTCGTCTGAGCACATAAAAAATAAACAGGAAAATATTATTAATTAAAATTAATATCCAGAAATCACGATCTAGATAAAATTAGAGACATGTGACGCGTTAACAGCAGGAAAAGATGATCGGTCACACTATATTTACGTGCCTTTGACCTCAGTCGAAGTTGAGAGGTCGTTTTCAACTTATAAATGGATCCATAACATAAAATGAAATCGCTTGAAAATTTAAAATATAGAAAAAATATGATTGTGTATTTAAACTTAATTGACTCTTCTGAGGCAGAGAACTTCGGTTCTGACACTGAACTTGACGAATCGAATCAAGATGATTAGAGGAAAATCTGTATTTTTTATGGCATTTTCTTAAGACAAATAAAGATTTTCTAAATTCTCAGAAACCTTGGAATCTATTTGCAATAATTGGTTATGCAAACATAAAGAGTTCACTTTGTAATTTAAGTTATTCCGTCTGTACATTTCCTTTCATGTTTTCCTTTTATATGTTGATAAATTATTAAAATATAACCTGTATCTGTTACAACAATGTTCACTACGTTCTATTTTTCTTTTATCGTTATAGTTTTATGTATAAATAGATAAAATACTTTTCAATGATTTTTGTCACATTATTTTGTGGTTGTAACGACTCCCATGTTATGTTATGTCTAGTCGCGAACTATAGGTAAACATAGATCAACTACTTATTCGAATAACATTATTTTTTAATGTACCTAAGTAATGTCCGGAATTTTTTCCGGTACATCTGTACCGGAAAAAAATGTTGTCGGAAGGAAGTCTCCGATTCTTGCCACAGTGGCAAGAATCGGAGACTTCCTTCCGACAACATTTTTGACAACAACTGCAATGCAAGGAACAGTGGCAATGCCACTGTTCCTCGAAGTTTAGGTAAATAAGCCCTACCTATTCCTATCACTGATCATAACAAGTTTGTTGAAACAACCAACCTCATAACATAACATACTAGTATCTGTAGTAGGTACCTTCAATAGGGGTAAGAAACTGACCACAGTTGTGTTTAAATATAACCGGAAGAATTATAGGTACCTATCTAATTTTTTCATAAGGCAAACTACCTAAGAGAAAGAAGTCAAAACAGTGTCAAATTTTTGTTTTTAAAACGAGGTATCTGTAGGTGTACAACTATCTTTGCTGTACATCTATAATTAAGGCTGCACGAGTCGTCCGATCCAACACATCAGTGGGCGCGGCGTAAATGTACCATCTCATCTGGCATAATAGACAGGCGCGCTTGATGAAAGGCAAATAAATTTATTCGTAAAACGGCCACATAAAAAGATGGGAAATGACTTTTAGCACAAGGGTTATTTTATTATAGAAAATCTATTATGAGTATCATTTCAAAATAAATTTATTTCAACTTTTGAATAACTAAATTATGCCTGTACGGGCTTTATTTTAGAGTTTTCTTTCTCTGTATGTTATTTATTTTCGCCCAAAGTTGGGCTAAAATCGGTGTTGAAATACGAAAGTTTAGAAGCTTGTATTTTTTTAATTAATGCTTTTTTACGGTTTCGGGTGCATACTAACAGATAATGATGAAGGATGGTCTCAAACAGTGTAGTAGTTACCCCTTCCACGTTTGTATGGAGAGATGAGCGACTCGTTTAGCCTTAAGGCATTAAGGACTAAAATTTTCTGGCTCTATGGAGTCCAAGCTTATCATGGACAAATGAAATCAGCCTTTTCCCTGATTGATGAAGTACATCAAGTACATGGTATTGTATTGTAGGCTTCATTGTAGGTACCAAAGAGTAAAAAGTATAAAATTATTACTTGTTCTCTTTGCAATAGGTACCTCATTTTTGTTATTATATATTTGGGCTGGAGGTACCTAGCTTTTCTGGAAAATGTTTAGCATTTTCCATTCCGATGAATGTGTCCATGGAATAGAAAACCACTGAATCCATGGAATAAATCACTATACTTATTTATCTTCTAAATAAAAAGAAATATGGAGCTTGTCGAGGTCTGGGGTGGTTGCAATTTATTGACTAGCTTATTAGTTCACAGGATTTCTTCGTAAACAATGATGTCGTAAGTAACATTATTAATAAGGTAATTTAATCTGGGTCTCTGAACTCTATTAGATAAATGGAACTCCATTTTCGGTTGTACTTTAGGGAACTGATTTGAGTGCCTCCTCAAATATGTATCTACTAGGTGCTGCCCGCGGCTGCGCACGCGCCTTTCAAGTGGACAATGTCCGTCCTCGGGGTACCATTTACCACACTGCCAAATTTATTTAGGATCCGTTCAGCCGCTTAGGCATGAAAAGGCAACAGACAGACAGAGTTACTTTCGAATTTATAATATTAGTATAGATAGATGTGTTTCGACAGGGTGCGCTCAGGACAAAATGCAGTCGATGTTCTGTTTGATACGTTCAAAAATGAAGACACAGGTCTTCTACTAGCCGGGAAGATTCTGGACGTAAGTGTTTATGTTTTGTAAAAATAAGAAATACGTTCTTATTATTTACTTTATAGTTTATTTATACCGAGTTTTGAGTGAATCTAACCAAGGAATAATATTATCCTTATATACTTAACCACCCTTTTTAACCAACTGAGATTATTTTTTGAAAATTAGATTAATCTATGTGTTATTCTAGACCCTAAACTATCTAAACACCACACACACACACACACAGTCACACACACACACAAATTTCAACTGAATCGGTTTCCTAGTTACGGAGATACGTGGTAGCAAACATTCACATCAGCTCTTGCATTTATAATATTAGTAGGAAGTGTGATAAACGGACTTCGGCACCGAAAAAAAACTTGAACCAAACATGTAAGACAGAAATGAAAATGTTACAATCTTGGTGTCTTTCCTTTCTGCTAGTAGGTACTCCGTGTGATTAAACCTTTGAAACTACCTTTCTTACCAACCTATAAAAACCTTACAACTGGATAGACTAATTAGATTAAGAAAGAAAAAAAAAACAAAATTAAATTAAATAATTTAAATCAAATTGATCGTATTTTCTTTTTCAACCATCATTTTTATCAACCCTGGTATTAGATACGTTAGTTATAGCATACTTTTGATCTGTAATTAATATCAATTTTTAGGTCCATGTCTATTGTCCCCTCGTTCGACAATAAGCCTTAAGGCTTTATTTGCTATAGAGCCGTGACTGAAGCCAGTTCTACACAGTCGATTTCTGCCATCTTACTCAGCAAAGTACCTTGCTGAGCAACGTAACAGTAATACTCCATGAAGCCGGACTTGAGCTTGGCAAAGAGAAAGTACGAGAGTCAAGTGCATTGCTGCAATTTATTATCCTCTTTGTGCATGCACAATAAGATGTTATTCTGATCGGCTCTGACTTCTGAACCTGTAAAGCGCGATGATATCGCCTGCGTGGGTTTTATTAGGCAAAAATACCAGATACCAGCATCTGGTATCAGGTAGGGAAATCAAAATGTATTCGAACACTACCGAATATATCTAAATCGACCGTTTACGGGTGGCAGAAATAAATGCGTAGTAGGAAGAGACCTCTGAAGTACCCCGACGACGTTGATCGCCAATTGATTAGACGAACAGTCATCGATGACGAATGGAAGTAATAATACAATTTAATTTATATGATAAATACCGTGGGCTTACAAAAACACTTAGTCCTATTTTATATTTGACTTCGTTGAGCCTGGCCACCGTGGCTTAGTATTTGAATAGAAGGACATTAATTTGTTTATTATGTGGGTACGTTATAACTGTAATAAGGTGTTTCTAGATTGATGTTTTCGCTGAGAGGCCTCGAAAAACAACGGGAGCTCCTCGGTGTCACTCTTACAACAACTCTGAACTTCTTTACTTTCAGTGGATTAAAATGAAGAAACGAATCAAAGCTAAAACGTTGGCCGCGAAGCTAAGCGTCTCATACTATACGAGATCAGGCGATATTTCACACAAGGACAGCTACTTTCTCTTTATCAAGCTCAAGTCCGGCCTCATGGAGTATCAGCAAAGCATTTCGGTGTGGTGAGGCACGGTGTGGTAAGGCACGGTGTGGTGAGGCACGGTGTGGTGAGGCACGGTGTGGTGAGGCACGGTGTGCTGAGGCACGGACGGCGTCACGGCTAAAACGTTTGCAGTTGAAACGTTAGGGTGCGCGTTCACAGGCCGACATCGGACAATCCGCTGACAAGTGCGTCCACCGATCGGCAATCCGAATGATGTCATTCGCATTAAATGGAAAAGTTGCCTTCAAGAATCCTCGCCGGCATTGGCCGGCAGTGCGGTGCGGATCTTTTATGCCAAACCATTGATGGGGCCAGTGCGGATTGTCCTATGTCGGGCTGTGAACGCGCACCCTAACGTTTCAGTTGCTAACGTTTGAGCCGTAATGCCGTGCCTTACCACACCGTGATCGCCCTCCTGGTCGTTTTGCGGCATGTCTGCAGTTTACCTCTTGAGCATTAGGTTTCTACTACTACATATATTATAGCCAAATACAAAATAACTACAAGCTCGCTTATATTTAGTACCTAACGTTGCTGCTTAAATTCACAGGCCTTGAGAACAAGCGGAATATATGTAAACGATATGCGAGTCAAGGAAATCATAAGCAACTTGAAAAAAGTCTGTGAGCTATCAATGGTCCAGGATGGAGCACTAGAAACAATAAATCTAGACAGAGATACGTTCAAGCAAGTCATCGCGCCGAATGTTATATTTGTGTCATGCGCATTGCGCAGTCAATTCGTCATTCCAGACTTCCAGGGTTTCAATAAAGACATTGAAGAATTGTACAATAATGGCAAGAGGAACACCAGCGGCGTAGTGGCCAGCTACATTCCACAGCTTGCTGAGGCGAGCGCTGACAGTTGGGGGCTCAGTGTCTGTACGGTAGACGGACAACGTTCTAGTTTCGGTAAGAGCGAACTTAGATTAGACCTTCTTCGGTATCCGATTACGACGATCACCAATCCAAAGGACATCCTTTGTAATGTTAATGATGTTAGTGAGTGAGTATGTTAATGAGTCCTATAGCTCATTAACATAGCTCCATGCTTTAAGTTAAGCTAGACCGAGTGGTTGTGCGTCTTTCTGACACGAATCAAGATGTTATATGTTATTCAATATTGATGTTCAGGTGATGCGAGTTCCCCGTTCACGATGCAGTCGTGCAGCAAGGCGCTGACGTACGGCATGGCACTCGAGCTGCTGGGTCCTGCGCAGGTGCACAGATATGTTGGCACGGAACCCGGCGGGCGCGGCTGCAATGACCTCGTGTTGGACTCTAACAGTACGTACTCGTACCTACATTACATACCTTCCTTAAGTTTAGCTAAATACGTCAAGTGCGAGTTTGATTGCTACCATTTATTTGGAAAAAAATATCCTTACGATTTAGCCTTTTGATCGGTATTGTAAA
This sequence comes from Eupithecia subumbrata, assembly GCA_949316285.1. Taxonomy (NCBI): domain Eukaryota; kingdom Metazoa; phylum Arthropoda; class Insecta; order Lepidoptera; family Geometridae; genus Eupithecia; species Eupithecia subumbrata. The sequence continues at coordinate 30,036,346 of OX438644.1, read as the reverse complement.
ATTACGGGTGATTTTTTTTATAATTTGGCGGGTTCGATTCCCGGTTCAGACAGGTCAGACAACTGTATTTAAAGTAAAATCAAAAAACTTTAAATGCAGTTTGATTTGTTTGTAAAATCAAAATGAAGTCTTCTTTCAGTTAAATTGTCCATCTACAATATTAAGATACTTTCCCTCCATGTGGAATAGTGCATGTGGCATAGTGCATGTGGCATAGTGCATGTAGCATGTGGATGCCCTGTATAATGCATGTGGCATGTGGATGCCCTATGTAATAACACCTACCTTATGGTCAAATTTTCGACTATTTTCAACGTATTTAAAAAGTGTGAAACTTACAGAAATTTCGAACTGTTTTGAAATGTACAAACTAGCGATGATGATCCACATGGCCTAAATTTGAAGTCAGTAGGTAGCTGCGGAACTTGCTCATATATTAAAGAAGGAAAACAGGACCTTGTAGGTCATGAAATTTCAAACTCGCAATTTGTAGATCTACTAAAAAGAAAAAAAAAAATTTTTATTGTTAGCATATTTAAAATTATTGTTTTGATTTTAGATGCCTCGCATACATTTTTATATTTATTTGCCATCATTTTTGTAAATAAGAAGCTGAATTTACTTTGGTCATTATTGATCAGAGCGGAAACTCTCGATGTAACTCTCGTGAAATCAATTGTTAAATTATGTTTATTTTAGTTTATATTTTTAAAGTTACTATTACATTACTACCTACCTTAATTATTTCGTAGCTCAAACGACAACTGTCATTCCTTTCAAAAATTAGTCAGCTGACAGCTTGTAACGGTTATAACGGTAATTTTGTCGGCATCGAGTTTTTGGATAGGAAGGGGCATTGGTTGTTGAGCTACGGAACAAGAAGGTTGTCTTGGATCCGATATTGTAGCTTTGTGAAATTATAAAAAGTGAAATGTTATCTCGGACGTTTTTATTTCCCTGGCAAGTTGGAGTTTATCAAATCAGAAGCAGGGATGCACCATGGACTTCTAGTGTATTCATACCACCTTGGTGTGACCGTACGCCCACGGCAAACAATGGTATGTAATTTAAAATTATAATATGTATTTACATTATAATTTTCAATTGTTAGCTTATTTTGGAGTATAACTTTTTCATGTTACAAAAGACATATTATGTTTTCCAAAAAGTTTAGCAAAAGTATGTAGTAGTATTAGTAACTAAAGATAAATTCATTTAAGCTACATTTAATTGCGATAGAAACCTTTTCTTGTGAAATCTTTCCATAATACTGACGGTTTTTTTTCCAAAGAGTGATTTTGGCCATTTTAGCAATCGTTTACCTACAAACTGTGAATTTTCAACCATAAGCAATAATAACCACGTTGGAATGCCTACCTTCATATAATCTTTTCTTGTAGGTGAGCATGTTTTTTTTCTAATAAGTACCTATTGCCATAATTGCATTCCTTTTACAAATTAAAAATAGTATTAAAGCACAATTATTGTATTCGGATATAAAAAAATACCACGTTGTCTTTCCTTTTTTAAAAAGTCGTAGTTTAATACTTTTCGTTAGCTCAAGAAATAAGATGGCGTGAGGAATTTTTAGAAATCGGTAGAAATTTAATTTATTTGAACACATAACACGACTTATTACAAATAATAGGAAGGTACAGAAAACAAAAATGTACATATATGAAGAATACAGATAGGTAGGTACAAACAGAAACAATTAGACAATTTGTTATAATAAGGGGAGAAAAGGTCGGTGTCTCAGCATTATGCCGCTACAAGCCAAAGCTAGTATCAGCGCTGATTTTCAGACAAGAAGTAGTTTAATGGTACATCGAGCATTTTAAATATTATGATGTGGGTTCAAGCCTGTGGCTAAATAATAAACATGTTTTTTCGAATGGTGTACTCGCTGTTGAAAACATTTCAGGTCGATGCACCAACTGAGCCATGCTGTCGACGTTTGCTACAACCACGCAGTCGTCGCTCGCCGCCCGCAGCCACGCAGTCACCGCTCGCTGCAGCCACGCAGTTGTCGCTCGCCACAGCCACGCAGACATCGCTCGCCGCAGCCACGCAGTCGTCGCTCGCTGCAGCCACGCAGACATCGCTCGCCGCAGCCACGCAGCCGTCGCTCGCTGCAGCCACGCAGACATCGCTCGCCGCAGTCACGCAGTCGTCGCTCGCTGCAGCCACGCAGACATCGCTCGCCGCAGCCACGCAGTCGTCGCTCGCTGCAGCCACGCAGACATCGCTCGCCGCAGCTACGCAGCCGCCACCGATCAGTAGCACAGCGCAATACCGTCACCCGTCAGGTACTTAATAAGTCTCGACTAGTAACAAACCCATAGAACTATTGATGTTGATAGTAAGGCAGAGGCGTCGCAGTCTGATTCTTTGTAGTAAGCGTTCTATTAAAAAAAAAAAACAAATCAACGCAATGAGAGACCTCGGTCTGTGACGCCACAGCCTCAGACCACGAATACTATTATTTATGAATTGTTATTAAGTATTCATTATCATACCTTTCGATAATTTAATTAAAAAAGAATGGAGTATTTAATTATTTAGTTATCCATCCTGATCCATGAGGATGTCGTGGTAAGGATCGGTAGTAGGTAACTTGAAAATTCGTGGGTACAAGTACAATATCTAAGAGACGCGCACTCCGTCTTTTGACCGCCGGGTGCGGGTTATGTTTTTTTTAACTTCAAAGCCTCTAAACGTTTGAAGCGATTTCGATGAAAGAGATATCTAAATATTCTTCTGGATAGGATTCTATCTCGCGTCGTATCATATTGAAAAAAAAAGAGTTAAACACTGGGGACTAAGTTTGGTTTTTTTGTTTTCTTTTAATAAAGTTTCGATTAAAATTTGTTTATACCAATAATTTAATCACTTGTTCAGTGTAAACCTCTCTCTTTCCTACCTACAATGCAATTATTTGAATCACCATGACCGACGGAGGTCGTTCCAGCACGTGGGTTTTCAATTTTCATCAGCGCATTCTATCATTCGTTCACTTTCTAACAACTCCTAGGTTTTTCATTAATTTTATTTTGTCATTTCTATTTTTAGTTTATTAAATATACGTCTGTGTAAAATTTAAGACAAACTCCATAATCCAATGCTATAATTACGAGTAACCGTACGAACGAACGTGCAAACAAACTGCACCAATATTGATGTGTCTGTAGATTGGTATGGTTTATTGTAGGCAGGAATAGGAATGCCGTCAATTGCATTGTTTACGACTTTAAGGAATAGAAGTCAAAACTGTGTAACCGATTTATTTTTATTACCTTTAAAAAAAAAGTTAGTTTCGCGGGTACTTGGCCTAAAATAAACTTTCTTGGTGTTAATTATCGAATACAATTTAAAGTACCTATACTTGCCGATTTGAGATCCTTTCTTAAATAAATATTACTAACAGAACAACTTTATCCTTATCTCGACTCGTGTAAATTTTAGTTTTTATTCAGATTTTTTGATATAAATTGCAGTTAACTCTTTCGACCAGAATTACGCAACCTCACGTAGTCGCAAAAGGTTTTTTACATTGGTGTTATTATTAGGATATTAGAGAGACATGAAACAAGCTGGTGGACATTGAAGAACCATGACGTACTACGTACCTACTTACGACGTACTACTTACATATATTATTCCAGAAACAAAACGAAAGCAAAGAAAAATAATATTATTGTCCGTAGTGTTATATATTACCTACTGTCATGAAACAGCTCATTTGCAGGATGTGAAAAGAATTGTAACTGTCCCAATATATCTGATCGCTTAACACATGAAAAATCTCGCTTGTAATATAAACGTTTATAATAGACAGAAGTCACCTGGAGAGATTGTTGTTTAGCCTTTTAGCGCATGATTTGGAAGCTCCTTCTATCATTAACGTACCCAGAATAAATTAAATTAGAACACAAATTAGGTACCTTACCTACTTTACACAATACATGTGTAAAAAAATAGCTAATTCGAGTTAAAATTTAAATAACAACTCTTTTTTCTGCTTGATGTGTTTTGTCGTTATAATAATTATATTCTCAAGAGTAGTAGCACTTTTCCAGTAAAGACTGTTTCCAAACTTAAAATTGTTCTGAAGGGAGGTATGAAATACGAAATTCGCATCAACTACCCCGAACTTTAGATCTGTCTCCTAGACGACCTCAGTCGTGGGGCAAGTAGAGGTCCGCCTGCAACCCGGGAAGTTGCGGGTTCGTTTCCCGCCTCGTGAGAGGTTTAGTACGATCTGCGGGTATTGTTTCGGGCCTGGGTGTCTACATAATGCTATGTGGGTTGTTCAGCATTATTTAGTTATTTGTCTCGAGATACTATGACTAAGACACAATTGAGGGACATTCAGGTTACCAAACGCTTAATAATTATGGGATGTTTTGTCAGCAATATTTGTACATCATATTATCGATAAGGATGTCTCGCCTACAGCGAAAGGTCAAAAGAAAATTACAACTGGACCAATCCAGATGATAGCCTCTCAAAATTTATGGTAAAGATCGTGGGACGACCGACTCTTAGAAGTACAATGAGGGGTCATATCACCATTAACTAGGATACAATTAGCTTCTTCTAAAGATTAAATTGGCCTAAGACCTGTCGGAATAAAAAAGGATAATTTATCTTGCGAAATAGACAAGGTACAGTGTAGTTAAGACGATTTTCTGAAGCTGAAGCTAGTTTTGATCAGCTCGGTTAATGGATAGTATTTTGAGTTACCTACATGTCATGTTTTTATGCGAAAAATGAGTATGGTCTTGCAAAAATAATGAACTCTTATAAGAATAAAATAATAATAAAATTATTCATCTTAAATATAACAAAATAAATATATTATAATCCTTATTATAATAACCTGTATTCAGTCAAAAGGCCGATTGGTTTATCTTGCACAGTGTTATGTTATTTGAGTCACTTTTTGAGTATCTTGTAGGGTTGGATGAGGTCACCTCGAAGTGGTTGTTCTTCTAGAGTAATGGAGGTTTATTGCGTGTACTGTCTTTAAATAATTTTGAAATCTTAGTGGTTCTTGAAATGGGTTGATAAAAAGAGGATAAATGCAAAATGCTCCATTAAAATGTGAGGATTAATTAGTAAAGCAGACAAAACATAGATAAGTACCTGAAGAAGTGGGAAATTGTTGCCAGAATGTTGAGGGCATACCCAACCACATATTATGTATACAAATATTGTTCCTTTTGTAAATTGAAAATAAATGTCTTATTTATTTATTTTTTTATAATGTCGGCTTGGGGTATAAACCAGTTACAAAAATAAAGAAGTAAATGTTTCACTGATAAAATTAGTCAAAGGTTTGTCACCATAGAATCATGACCCTCCTCATTGCGCGGTCGGGTAGCGAAAACGTTGATGACTGGTATGGTAATGAATCATTCATAAGTAGGTATCACAAACACATTGGAATCTTACTTGTTTGTTATTGTACTTAATTCAGATGGTAAATGTACTTGTGAAAAATTTAGTTTATATGATTGTGACTAAAATAATTACGATTGTGAAACCACCTAGAAATGTACAAAAGTTTCCAATGATACTATTGTTGTATGTATTTAATAAACTGGGATGTGCAGTTATTATTTATGTAAGAAATCCTATGTACAAATTGAATATTATGTAGTACTATGAGCACATGAAATCATATAAAATGCACATGATGATTTAGTTTAAGTGAATAACAAAATCACGGTTATGAAACCACCTTGATTATGTACAAAATGTTTTAAATCATACTATCATTTTATTTATAAACTGCGATGTGCAGTTATTATTTATGTAAAAAAAATACTATGTTCAACTTGAATATTATGTGGTGCTATGTGCACATGAAGTCACACGAGGTGCTATGTGCACGTGACTTAGTTTTGTGTGACACGTGACGTAGTGCTATGTGCACAGGACTCGCCTAGTTTTAGAAGTGCTATGTGCACTGGACTCGCCTAGTTTTAGAAGTGCTATGTGCACAGGACTCACCTAGTTTTAGAAGTGCTATGTGCACAGGACTCGCCTAGTTTTAGAAGTGCTATGTGCACAGGACTCGCCTAGTTTTAGAAGTGCTATGTGCACAGGACTCGCCTAGTTTTAGAAGTGCAGAGTGCACAGGACTCGCCTAGTTTTAGATGTGCAATGTGCTCAGGACTCGCCTAGTTTTAGAAGTGCAGAGTGCACAGGACTCGCCTAGTTTTAGAAGTGCAGAGTGCACAGGACTCGCCTAGTTTTAGATGTGCAATGTGCACAGGATTCACCTACTTTAGAAGGACAATGTGCACAGGATTCACCTTTTCTAGAGTGCAATGTGCACAGGATTCACATACTTTAGAGGTGCTATGTGCACATTGATCTTGTATAGATTAAGATTTAGACACTAAGAATGTGACTTTTTGTGTTACCTATAAAAATGTATTGTTCACGAGGACGCGAACACTTTATCAGGATGGACGAGTTGTTAGCTTATTTAAAATTATTGTTTTGATTTTAGATGCCTCGCATACATTTTTATATTTATTTGCCATCATTTTTGTAAATAAGAAGCTGAATTTACTTTGGTCATTATTGATCAGAGCGGAAACTCTCGATGTAACTCTCGTGAAATCAATTGTTAAATTATGTTTATTTTAGTTTATATTTTTAAAGTTACTATTACATTACTACCTACCTTAATTATTTCGTAGCTCAAACGACAACTGTCATTCCTTTCAAAAATTAGTCAGCTGACAGCTTGTAACGGTTATAACGGTAATTTTGTCGGCATCGAGTTTTTGGATAGGAAGGGGCATTGGTTGTTGAGCTACGGAACAAGAAGGTTGTCTTGGATCCGATATTGTAGCTTTGTGAAATTATAAAAAGTGAAATGTTATCTCGGACGTTTTTATTTCCCTGGCAAGTTGGAGTTTATCATTATATATTTTTAAATGTCGTTCGCCGTAGAAGCTTTGAGACAATACTTTTTAATATGTCTTGCAAAATTTCCAGGGAAACCACACAATCCTATGATCAACGCTGGAGCTATTTTGATCTGCTCTCTACTGAGGACTTTAAATAAGCCAGAAGCGCCACTTTCTGAACTTTTCGGCGACATAATGGCATTCTTCAGTCGGATGGCAGCCAGAGAGCAGTTCACTTTTAACAAAGCCGTATACTTGTCTGAACGACGGGCTGCTAACAGAAACTATGCAATCGGCTACTACATGCAAGGATTTCATTGTTTCCCCGAAAAAACAAGCCTACCCGAGTGCATGGATCTATACTTTCAGGTAGACGCAGTCACTTAACTTTGATTATCAATAAGCAAATAATTTGGGGACATCAGGGAGACGTCTTTGGCATTCTTACATCTAATTGAATACCTATTTCTGTATTCTGTAGGTGTATATTAATGAACACTTATCTATTCTTATATAAAGGACACTTTAAACCATAAGGTTTGTCTCGTGTCGACAGTGAGACAGTCACAGAGTGCCGCTGCTGCTACACATCTCACATGACGTTACAGATAAACATTATTACGAGTATAAACATACTCAGCTTTATTACAAAAGAGTTAAACATCAATTAACAAAAGCGTTACCACAATACTGCGTTTACCGACGGTTTACAGTTAGACACGGCTTAGACATAGTTTAAACGAGAGTTGAACTCTTGTGTTTAGACACTGTTTAGCTAAGCGCTTGTTAGAGCAGTGTTTATGTTTACGTTGGTGTTTGTAGTACCGCTGACTCAGTCAAAAATCAAAATCAAAATCAAAAACTCTTTATTTCCATAAATACAATAAATGTACACTTAGAAAAGGTCAAATTATAAAACTATACACTGACACGGAAATAAAGTGATATTTTTGATTTCTGTCGCTTCGGTATGTAGACCAAAGTAAAGAAGCGACGAAGAAACCTTTAGCCTGTTAGTTGTTATTTTTCGAGTTGGAGCAAAACCCGTTCCAAGCTTTTTTATCTTCTAGATAATCTGATATTTTATAGTAAGCCTTTTTGCACAGCAAGGTTTTGACAATTTGTTTGAATTGATTTACTGATAATTTTTGCAACTGACTAGGAGTTTTGTTGTAGAAGCGTATACATTGCCCTTTAAAAGATACATTAATTTTGTGTAGCCTAGTTGTGGGCACAGCGAGTTTATGTTTATTTCTGGTATTAAAGTTATGTTTATCACAATTTTTAGGGAACAGATTTTTATTTCTATGAGTGTACAACAAGTTTTCATAAATATATTGACATGGTACTGTCATTATATTTATTTCTTTGAATTTATCACGTAGGGATTCTCTGGGACCCATATTATAGATTGCACGAACAGCCCCCTTCTGCAGCACAAATACGGTGTTAATATCTGCAGCGTTCCCCCACAGCAGTATACCATAAGACATAATACTATGGAAGTAGCTGAAATAAACAAGTCTAGATGTATCCACGTCTGTAAGATGACGGATTTTTTTGACTGCATACGCTGCAGAACTAAGTCTCTTCGATAGCTTATCTATGTGTGGGCCCCATTGAAGTTTATGATCTAAGGTGATTCCTAAGAATACGGTACTTTCTACTATTTCTAACGTTTCTCCTTTAACGTTTACTTGTATTACCTTCACTTGTTTAACATTAGGTAGAATGAATCTAATACATTTTGTTTTGCTTTCGTCGCAGTCTAAGCACCTACCTAATATTATCAGCGATTTAAACAAATATTACCTAGAACTAAAAACCAAAGCACCAACACACAGTTTAGGTACGTACCAGTCACACTACCGCTAGGTTATTTTATCGGAAAGTCGGTTTAAATGACTACCTGCCCACAGGTTTAACAGTAGGTACAGGGGGACTAGCGATCGCTGTCTGAAAAAAAATATATTGTATAATAAATAATAGCAGTAGGTATCATCAGCAAACAATACAATCTCGTGATTATTCTTAACAAGATGAGGCGGGATGGGCAGGTCGTTAATATAAACTAAAAATAGGATTTAGGATAGAATCCTGCGTAGGGTTCGATGTCAGGAGGGTTGAATGTGACGAGTGTGTGATGCTGTGGTGGGTTTATTATGTTACTGACGAACTCCTGGGTACAGCTGATAAGTTCACATATCCTACTTGGGCATACAGTACACGCCCACAGAAAAAAATATATTATACACAATAATTAATTTTTATGCTTAAGTATACTAAATACACAATTCAGTTAAAATTTTAAAATGGTTACTTCTATCTTATATAAATATATTTATACAAGTCGTAAAATTATTATTTTATTGTAATTTTCTTAGTGAATAAAGGCTTCTGCCTTTATAGATAAAAAAGTAGTAAAATGTATTTATTAAATTACATGTTCGTTTTTCAGTGCTGTTCCTTGGAAGCGACCTGCGATACCATGTCGATTATAGCTGCTACACTAGCAAATGGGGGCATTTGTCCCACCACTGGGGAACAAGTGCTTCAACCAGATTCAGTGCGTAACGTGCTCTCGTTGATGCACAGCTGTGGAATGTACGACTACTCCGGACAGTTTGCATTCAAAGTGGGTCTGCCGGCGAAGTCAGGGGTCTCGGGGGCCATGCTGATAGTGGTGCCTGATGTTATGGGCATATGCACCTGGTCACCTCCACTCGATCCTCTCGGCAACAGTTGCAGAGGGTTACAATTTTGCGAGGTACCTACGTTTACCGAAGTTACTTATTCAATCTGTGATTCTACGAGCACCTGCGGCAAGTTTATAAGGACGTAGACATACACACATTTTCATGGTTTTCTTGTAGGAGTTCATCACGCGCTTTAACTTTCACAAGTACGACAACTGTGAGCACACGAGACAAAAGAAGGACCCTCTTTGCGATATCGTGAGTCTCTTGTACACAGCTGCGAGCGGAGACCTCGGTGCTCTTAGAAGGTAAGAAGGATGCGTTATTTGCATACGTTCCTACACCATCAATGAGAACAAGGTTGAATTTGAGTGCTCCAAGTAATTTCAATGTCTTAGGCTGTCTGTCGACTAGCGCGGAGCGAGGCAGCGGACCGGAGATTTAAACAATTTTATTGTTCCACTGATCCAGAGCGAATATTTTATTCCATTGGTTAATATTGCATAAATTTAGAGTAAATGGGTATTCTCAAGCGACACTTAACTCAACTACTTTTTAAACTGTATATAACCTTATCCTATTATAATTTGATTCTAAACATTAAGTTACCTTAAGATTACTTCAGCTTAGTAGGATGTTCAATTGAGTTGTTTCCTATTCACGCATTTTGTGGCCTTTAATTCAGAGAGCCTGTGCTCTCTCATTTACAATTTTAAGTATTTTGTTTTCTAATTTCTATTCCTCGTGTTATCTCTAGTTGGTTGCCCAAAATAAATAAATAAATAAATCTCTACTCCACTGCCTCGCTCCGCAACAATAAACAGGCAGCCGGAGCAGAGCCGTGCGAATTTTAACTAATGAACTTGCATAAAATGTCCACTCTGCTCCAGTAAGTAGTTTAAAATTTACACAAAACCGGCAAGCGGGGCGAGGAAGCGGGGCGAGGAAGCGGGGCGAGGAAGCGGGGCGAGGAAGCGGAGCGGATTCATACAAAAGCGGGGAGCTCCGCATCAATGGACAGACACAGTCCGCAACCCTACCTTGCATTACACCCTCGCTCCGTTCCGCTGCCTCGCTGCTGACGGGGCGGGGGTATAGACCCCCGCCCCGTCAGCTTGTCTATTGAGACAGGCAGCTTTATACTGAACTAAAATAAACAAGTGTTGCATCATTTTCAGGCTCTACTTTTCCGGAATGGACATGTCACTCCCTGACTACGACGGCCGCACAGCTTTGCACTTAGCCGCGGCAGAGGGGCATCTGTCCTGCGTGGAGTTCTTACTCGCGCAATGCGGGGTCCCCCACGACCCAAGAGACCGCTGGGGCAGAAGCCCACTCAACGAGGCAGAAACATTGGGACACACCGCAGTAGTCAATTACCTTAAGGAAATTGAACAATCCTTAAACTTGAAAATACAGTCGCACGTCTTTGAGAACTTCCTAGCAGTAGGTGCGAGGGATGTTCTCAACACCATTGCGACGGCTAGAAGACGTCTATCAGGTGCTTTAACTTTTAAAAGGTAAGAATATTATACTTATCGATTGAAGCGATGAATAGGAGAGACGCAAATAAAAAATTCAGTCCTAATAAACTTATCTATTATTGTAAAATTGATTTGCCGTAATAAACTCGAGGGAGCTTTATAATGAAGTTATATTTAGGGTGGACAGGGATAGGCTAAGTGAAAACTAAGAATATGAAGGAATGAAGAACCCACTTTTATTTGAAAACTGTGCAACTCTAGGTATAGGTACACCTTTTCGTCAAATAAGTACTAGGTTTATCCTGGATACTACTGCCAATGTTCTTGCCAGGATACAAATAACAGTATCAACCATTCAATTTTAGTTAAAAAAGATAACGGACAGAGTAACTTTCAAATTTATAATGAACTAGCTGCTGCCCGCGGCTTCGCCTGCGTAGTTCCCGTTCCCGTGGTAATTCCGGGATAAAACATAGCCTATGTCCGTCTCCTGGTTCTAAGCTGCCTCCCCACCAATTTTCAGCCAAATCGGTTCAGCCGTTCTTGAGTTATAAATAGTGTAACTAACACGACTTTCTTTTATATACGAGTATATAGATTTAAAATAAAAATGGGTGCGCGTTGAAATGTTTAGTATTCTTGTGCGAGTCCAGCGTAGCGCCGCGCCGTAGCACTGCTACGTCGTAGCTTCGTAGAGGGTGCTACGTCGTAGCTTCGTAGAGGGTGCTACGTCGTAGCTTCGTAGAGGGTGCTACGTCGTAGCTTCGTAGAGGGTGCTACGTCGTAGCTTCGTAGAGGGTGCTACGTCGTAGCTTCGTAGAGGGTGCTACGTCGTAGCTTCGTAGAGGGTGCTACGGTAGCGCCCTCTACGAACCTCTACGACAATACTTTTTTTCACCAATCTCGCTCGAAAACGGTGACTTTGCTGCTCATAAACATTTAGCAAAATCGAGTTTTGCTCACATGTGGAATAAAGAATAATAATTCAACTTGTTAAAAAAAGTCATCTAAAGTCAATGCAACCTTCATACAAAAAAAAAATCGTCCATTCATGATTTGAAAGAGGTTTGTACCATTTTTACCCTTTAAGGTTGTAGACCAAAATTTCTGACATTCGACCTCTTTTATAAATTACTTTATAAATTAAATTGTACTTTTTAAATTACTTATATTTTTCGTAGTTAATGGTTTAATCGGGTATTTATCGCGTACCTTTTGTTTTTATATCCCCTACGTTTGTACCGCGTTACAGCGATCGTGGTCACGGGGCGACTGGATGTACTCGGAGTTACAGCCGAGAATTGACGGCAGTATCCACGACTACCCTCAATTCGTCTTCAGAATCAGGAATGTCCAAGTTCACACTACGACACACTACACTGACCGTATCCGATTGCAGTACAGTCGGATTACGACGCACACACATATTAATCACAGGATTCCACGAGGAAGAGAGACGAAAACCATCTTCACGGTTAAAATTCGGGTGTTTCTTGATCTCAATCGCCTCTCGAACCATCCTTTTGTAATAGTGGCGTTCACGGGATAGAACTTTTGGGGCATGTAGCTCAATCCAGTGGTTGCTTCCTGAGTCTAGCAGGTGTTCCGCTATCGCCGACTTGTATGTTTGCCTATTTTTGACCGCTGCTATGTGCTCTTTCACCCTTTCGGCAATGGTTCGTTTAGTTTGCCCTATGTATGAGCGGCCACAGCTACAGTCAACCTTGTAGACGCCTGGCATTTGTAGAGGTATGACATCTTTTGGTGTTCGTAGTTGCTGAGAAACTTTTGTGTGGGGGGTGAGAACCGACTTTATTGAAAACTTTTTCAGGATATTTTCAATTTTATCCGTCACCCCTTTCACATACGGCAAAAAGATGGGTTGTCTGCTGACCTCAGGCGTTCTTCGGCTTCTCCGCTTTGTGTGTCTTGAACTTACATAGCCGTTCTGTTTGAGAACCTTCTGAACATGTCTGAGTTCATCCTCCAGATGTTCAGGGTCACACAGAGCGTTAGCTCTGTTTGTAAGTGATGACACAACGGACTGCAAGTGGTGCGGATGATGATGTGATGCGGCGTTCAAATACCTGTCTGTGTGAGTTGGTTTTCTATAAACACTATGCGCTAAGGAACCATCTGGTCTCACTGTCACTCTGACATCAAGAAAGGCTAAGGTCCTGTTTTTCTCCAACTCGTGTGTGAACCGGATGTTCGGGTGTATGGAGTTCAGTGTCAACACCAGTTGCAGTACTTCCTGTTCACTTCCTTTCATGATGCAGAAAACGTCATCGACGTAGCGCTTCCACAGTTTTACACCGTTGGCGGTAAAATCCAGCTTACTCTCAAAATGTTCCATCCAGATGTTGGCCAAAACCGGGGCTACTGGGCTACCTATGGCCACCCCGTCGATCTGGAGGTAGTGCTGCCCACGGTATAAAAAGAAGTTTCCGTCCAAACAGTGTTCAAGTAAAACGGCATACTGGTCTGGGAGTTCGTTGTCCTTAAGCTTTTGTCTCACAACTTCAAGACAATCCTGAAGCGGGACCTTTGTGAAGAGTGACTCCACGTCAAAACTCACCAGAAGGTCGTCTGGTTGGACGTTACAGGTCTTGATGATCTCCACAAAGAGACGAGAGTCCTTCACATAAGATGACGTCTTTCCTACCAGAGGCTGTAGCACCGAAGCGACATGTTTCGCCAGGTCATACGTAGGTGAGTCAATTTGACTCACAATGGGGCGCAAGGGTACATCAGTTTTGTGCACCTGTGGTAGACCATATAGCTTCGGTGGCTGCACTATTTTAGGTTTGTGAAGACGGTCATACATATCTTCCTTCATTAACTATGTTTACAAATCGCGAAAGTTTAAAAAGTTTTATATTTTTCGTCTCATGCCAATATTAAATCCCGAGCTAGCGAAGCAGTCTAAAATAGAGTCACGAGCGTAGCGGATGGCTCTAAAGTAGACTGCTGAGGTAACAACGAAAAATCGTTTTGCCCAGTTGTTAGTGGGCAAAACGATTTTTTGTTGAGCGTGCCGTGCCGATATTAAATCTCGAGCTAGCGAATTCAATGTAGAACAGAATAACGAGCGTAGCGAGTGGCTCTAAAGTAGACTGCTGAGGTAGCGAGGGATTGAAAGGGCTCGAAACGCAAAATATTTGCAGATACAACTTTTCACCATGACTAGCGAGAAAATATTTATTAATTTATGAAAGAGGTCGAATGTCAGGAAGCCATTTTGGTCAACAACCTTGGAGGTTAACAATGCTACAAACCTCTTTCAAACCATGAATGGACGAATATTTTTAATTTTTCATACAAAGTCCTCTGCGAAGAACAAAATGGAAGACGATAGTTTGGTCACAGATATTATAATACTAACTAGTAGTTTGGTACAGGTATTTCTACAGTACCTTTGATCAGGTATCCGCCGCCTCCTCTGTAGATACCTAGAACCTTACTAAAATGACACTCGAAATTCTCTAGGACTTGTTTTGACGCGGATTCGACGACTTCTGTGGGGCAGCGGGCGAAGGTCCGCCTGCGACGCAGGAGGTTGCGGGTTCGATTCCCGCCTCGTAGATAACGCTACTCGTATGTGAATTGGTTCAGATTCAGATTAGATTCAGATTAATTTATTGGTATCTACCTTTATGATAATATACATGTCAAAAAAGGTGTAGGTAGGTACACAAGTTAACAAATTAAATTATATAAACAGTCAAGTAAAAAAAGTCAAATGAAAAATTAATAATATAAAAAAGACATACATTGAGTAAACTTAAATCGAAGTAAGGTAAACCTTTAGACACAAAAACTCCTCCACTGTGTAGAAGGCTCGCTCGACAAGCCACTTTTTAGGGTTTCGAAGATAGAAGATCGGTTTCGAAACCCTTATGGTCTCGCTTTGTCTGGTAACGCAACTACTGCAGCTATCAACTTGAAATTTAAAATGATAATACATTTTGTGCGCCTGTACAGATTAAATGAAAAATATATTAAATTGAATATGAATTTTTTCCATACAAATTGTGATGTCGAAATTTTAGAAGATACCTACAGGGTGGTCATGTGTATCAAATGAAAGGTATCGGTTTGGACATTTCAAACCAGTTTTTAAATTTTCTGTAGATTTCATACTTTTTAAAATATTTCGACAAAAGTCGAAAAAATACCCATTCCCCCCCCCATCTCCTAAGATTGCAGAGCGATCCATTTGAAATGTATGAAGCGTTTGTAGATATAGATCTATATTTTACAGGAAAAATATAGAGAAGTCTGTAAAAAGAACACTTTTTGAAAAATTGACAAAAAGGCGGGGAATAATTTTCAAAAGCGGGAGCTACTCCACCGAGTGGGGTATCGAATAAAAGGTATCGGTTTGGACATTTCAAAACAGTTTTTTTTTAATTTCTGTAACTTTCATACTTTTTGGAATATTTTGAAAATAGTCGAAAAATACCCCCCCCCCCCCCAAAATGGTCAAAAAGGGGGGGGGGAATAATTTTCAAGAGGAGCTATTATATTATATATATATGTATCGGTTTGGACATTTCAAAACAGTTTTTTAAATTTGTGTAGGTTTCAAACTTTTTGAAATATTTTGAAAAAAGTCGACAAATTTACCATTACCCACTTTAACCGAAGCATGCAGAGAGATCCATCTGAAATGTAGATTGGTACCTACTATTCTTAGGTATTCGTTAAATTGCGAAGTATCTAACCGATACTTTTGGTACATATTTGTTGGCAAACGTTCGAAACCCTCGGCGCGCGAGTTACACTCTCACTTGACGGATCTTGTTTAACCATGATTTGAATATGTTCAAGTTGGGAGCCGCAGTAATGGAACTTGGTATCCGGTTGTAGATGTCTGGCCCCATGATATGAGTGAGCTTTTTTGATTTGGCCAGCTTGTGCGCCGTATAAGGCGGTTTGATATATGACTATGCAAGGAAGGGTCATAATTCCTAGTTCCTTAAAAAATGGTTGTACAGAAGTTCGCCGTGAGACTTTGACTATGGCCCGAATCGCGCGCTTTTGCATACGGAAGGCGCGCTCCCAGTCAGCAGCGCGCCCCCAGTCAGCAGCGCGCCCCCAATCAGCAGCGCGCCCCCACAGCTCCGCTCCGTACAGGACTACAGCATGCACTGTAGCGAAATAACACGACCTAAGTACATTCCTCGGCAGGAACCGAGATAAGCGGCTGAGAGCAAAACACGCACCACCCAGTTCGCAGAGCTTATCTGTGTGCGATTCCCAAGTAAGGCCCTTGTTTATTTCGAATCCAAGGAAGTTTAAGACGCCTACTTGGTTGAACGTCCTTCCATTGACGGCAACAGAAAGTCTTCGGGTTGTATGGCCCGACAGGCAGAAATGCATGAAGTTGGTTTTGGATGAGGTTTAGGACCAACCCATTGTCGCTAAGCTTCCGGGCTACTCGTCTGGCGACATCGTTCAATTTTGTTCTAGTGCGTCAACAGATGACGCTGTGACTGTCGCCGATCGCCGCTACATCGTCTGCGTAGGTACATCCTAATCTCAGCGTTCGGTATGGCATTTGGCACGTCTTTCAGCAGCAATGAGAACAGCACATTGGAGATTGCTGATCCCTGCGCGACGCCCATCGTCAGTGTGAGTGGATCAGATTTGACTGAGCCGCCAGCTCCAGCCACTACCTGTGATCGGCCAACTAACATACTTTGCAGTAACATGAGTCGATTCCGTAGTGGCGCAGCTTCGTCAGTTAATTCCATGGTCAGCCACATCAAATGCTTTGGAAAGGTCACAGCACAGCATAACATTATGCTGCTTCCTTTCGTGAGCATCCAAGACCTGGCGGACCACCTCATGAGTCAGTGAGGTAGTCGATCGACGGCTCTATACGCAAAATGTGAATATCTCCGAAACCTGACACTTGAGGACAATTTATGTTTTAGAATTTCTTTAATATAATTTAGTGTCTTCTATCCAAATATATGTTTTATTGAGCGCCACCATTTTGAAAAAAAAAGTACCTAAATGGTGACTGAAGTTAGGCAAAAATCAGAATAAAAGTTATGTATTTGGATAGAAAACACAAAACTAAAACAAATAAAAATGTCATATAAAACAATGTCCTGAAGCGTCAGGTTTCCGAGATATTCACATAAATGAAGAAAAAATATAGATATTTTCATACCTACGTAAATATCTCAGAAACCTGACGGTTAAGGACATTGTTTTATTGACATTTTTTATTTGTTTTAGGGTCTTCTATCCAAATATATACCATGTATAGTCCGCGGTGATTTTGAAAAAATAAACAAAATCGTGGCCCATGTTCCGGTCAAAATCTTCAAATCCCTTTCAACGAAAATCATTTTGGGTTACCAAGGAGGTTACTTTAATGCTTTGATGAACCTCGTTCGAACCATGGACGGACGAAAGTATGCTTTTTAAATGGTCTTCAATGTTATAAATTCTACATGCCTGATATCCCTAAGAGCCTGTCCAGATGGGGCGTTTTACGCGCGAGTGTTCTCGCGCGTTTCAATTTATATTGTGTCCAGATGCCGCGTTTCACGCGCGATGTGTTTGGGAGGGATCCAGGGACAGTTATAAACATGGAGCCAGACAAAGCAGTCGTGTTGTGGCTTGCATACCGTCGATGGAAACGTCGTAAACAAAGAGAAAGTCGACGATTTCCAATTCTACGTTGCATCCAATTCTACGTGACAGAATGACGCATAGTATGTTTATAACATTATACCCGAAGCTCAGAGAACATAACGAAAAGTTTTTTAACTACTTTCGGATGTCGGTAACATCGTTTGATGATTTACTAAAAATTATACATGAAGATTTGACTCCATGTCAAATTTGTCTCCATTTTCGTTTCAAATACGTACACTCGCGTCGGGCTCGCGCGCATCACTGGACGCGGCAATGGCAGTGTTGCCAACCCATACCAAATTTTACCCCCAGTATTTTTATTAAATCCCCCTAAAAACCCCTAAATTTTTTTTTCAATTTACTTTTTTGTATAGTGCAAATCACTTATCAAATTTTTTCAGAGACATGAGAGCTTAGAACTGTGATCACCTATTTTTCTATAATTTTAGTATTGTAGTCCCCAAAGCCTTAAACTTTGCAAATTAGCACAACAACCGACAGAGACGCTTGCATCTATGAATGGTAGGTATAGGTATGCATGTCTTTTTAACCTATACTTGAGTTTCTGTCGAAATTTATTTTTGTAAAAGACTCTTATAAAATAAAAGATGCTTAGTTTAATGAAACTGAAATTTTATTGAAAAAATATCACAACAGTATTTTATCTGTTGATTTCTTGTTGATTAACATTAAAAAATGCGAAACCAAACAAACAGATTAATTTGACTCTCTGTCACCAATTTCTGAATTTGTTAGAAAGAAAAATAGAAATGCTCCACTATTTGGTTAGGATGAGAACAGTGCTAGAAATAATAAACATCCATAATGAAAGAATATAATGAAAGAAATCAAACCACAACACGTCGTCATAGACAAACAATTACAAACGCTACATTGTTGTCGGACTCGAACGTGTCATCTCTCTCACTGCCCTGTTTATTCACTATTTGAGTGAGAGGGACGGACCATACGATGTGAAGTTTGAACGAGGCTTTGAAATACCAATACATAAATGAAATGTGTGATCGTGTCGTGCGATCCGTTCTACGCACGAGACACATGCATAACACGCAGGCTTAGTTTTATTTAATTTAAATGCAGGTCTTGTTAGGCCCCCCCCTAAAAAAAACCCCAAATATTTTCTACCCCTAAAATTGCCCCTGTTTACATTTTTTACCCCTAAATTTAGGGGGAAAACCCCTAACTTGTCACCACTGGGCAATGGCGCCCGAGTATCTCGACTTGCGCGGCGCTCGCGCGCAACACGCGCGAGTCGAGAGTCCGGCGTGTTGCTCGCGTTTTACGCGCGAGTGAGAAATCGCACGGCTGCATCTGGACGGGATGTATAGCGCTCTAGTATCTGGAGAACGCGCGAATGTTTACGCGCGAGGACACTCGCGCGTAAAACGCCCCATCTGGACAGGCTCTAATAGAAACTAGGGTAATTTTTTTGGAAGTTTTGGCAACAATCACAATATGGACGTCAATTTTTTTTTCGATAAGTGTGTTATGGAAACAAAATTAACTATTTGAACAAAATAGAGCTTTAAATATAAATAATAATAATGCTTGACAATTCACACAGCATTATCTAGCCCCAAGCTAAGCAGAGCTTGTGTTATGGGTACTAGATAACTGATATACGTAATACAATATACTACATAGATAGATATTTTTATTATACATAGAAAACACCCAGACCAACGGAACAAATTTCTGCAGATCGTACACAAATTTGTTCCGAGGCGGGAATCGAACCCGCAACCTCCTGCGTCGCAGGCGACCTTCGCCCGCTGCGCCACGGAGGCGGTAAATGTAGCGTGTACGTGTGAAAAGTGATCCCGTGTGTTTCCTTACAAGCCTAGCTAAATGTATAAGACCCGAGTTCACCAACAGATGGTTAAATTTTAAACAGTTGTTGTTATGACGTTTTTGACACAAGTGTTCATACATTTAACGTCAATTTAACCGACGAAGCTGCCTGATTGTCCGATTATCTTTTGGTGAACACAGACCTAAGCGTGTCAATGTACCGAATTGGAGTAATCATAACAAACATTTTTGAGTTCAGCGCGTCACGTCGGACGCGGACGACGCCTGTCCACAGACCAACTGATGCCCGACTAGACTACCTACTACCTACGCTTCCTAGCGCCTAGCGCGTGAGTAGCTTACTCTCAAACTCGTCCCTCTTGACGCGCGTCACACAATCTGTGTTCATTCAGTCATCTGTGACAAAATGTGAGAGCTTTAAATTATTTTTGCTTTAGTTTTTTTTTCATATTATTGTATAATAATGTCCTAGCCGAATTTCCACCACGGCGGTCTCATCGGAGACTAACCAGATGCGCAGGACTTAGTATTATAGTGCGCAAGTGTGTGCGCAAACACAGGTGCACTCTCTATTCCCTCACTCTCATAATCCGATGGGACGACAGATCGACACGACCGGGGAGAGGTCAGGCGCAGGACGAACGGCTTAACGTGCTAAAAAAACTATAGAGTATATTTATATAGTAGGTATGCTTTCTGTTTGGTGGTTTGGGCTTCAACCATATCCCGAGTTTGGGCGCAGGGAGGTGCAACACAGTTGTAACCTATGCGCTTTCCAGTGTTCCTGTGTATTTTAGCTACATTATTATATTTGTTCATTCTAAATAAACAAACAATAAACAAAACAATCCAATCCATATAAAGGTGAAGTTTCGCTTATTTATTACTTTTTTAGATGAGACTGCAGCACGTCTAATGTTTCAGCCGTAAGGTACCTTCACTTGTATCCCGGAGAAGGACATAGGGTACTTTTTATCACGAAAAAGCGAGTGCGAAGACACCACGGACAGAATAAAATATAAATAAAATAAATTAATACTGCTAGACAATCCACACAGCATCATCTAGCCCTAAGCTAAGCAGAGCTTGTGTTATGGTTACTAGATGACCTATATACATAATACAATACATTAGATAGATAGATGTTTTTAGTATACAGAGAGAATACCCAGAACACCCGGAACAAATATTTGCAGACATTTGTCCCAAGGCGGGAATCGAACCCGCAACCTCCTGCGTCGCAGGCGGTCCTTCGCCCGCCGCGCCACATCGGTCGTCGAAGCTAGTAATCTATAAATAGAATAGAAGCATACAAAGAATTCCGGCTAATAGGTGTTGGCACTCGTTCCAATAAGTATTTATAGTCGTGTACAGAGGCGCAGGGGCAGCTCTCAGCTCTCAGTGCGACGCGAGACGAGACGCCTCTCATTTGAGAAATCCGCGGAACTTCAGTCTGCATTACTCGCGAGTCTCGCGACGCGACGCGACGCGACGCGGTGCGGTGCCTTCTTGTTGTTGTTGCCTGCTTGTTGGAGCGTACCAACTTTGTCTACTGGGTTCGACAACTTTATTATGGAATGCGAGAATGGTTTTGAGGTTGGTGATTTAAATTTTAACTGTAGTGCTATCGTTTTACTAACATTTTATGGATTTTAGAAGAACTGCAGGAGATGGCAGGTTGGATTACCCCCACGAGAAAAATAATTGTATGGTTTGCATGTATTCGTTCCGGATCTGGGTGTTGGTATTGTGTATATCAGTCATCTAGTCTGGTACAAAACAAGTTCTAGTTATTTTGGGGCTCGATGTGCTGTTACGCAAAAATCACCCATCCATAATGAGGATCAATAAATGTAATAGCAATTTCAAGAACTACACTTGCGAGCTTTAAACTGGAATCGCTTCAAGGGTTGTTCAAGACTAATTTTTACAATTTCTTTTCAGTGAACTATGAGTTAAGATATGTTTTCCCTTAGATACGCAGGATTTATTGGCGACGATAAATTTCGATTTAATGCACGATAATGTCCGCTGCCACACCGCAGCAGTGACTAGACAGTACAGACAGACGTCTTCCATGTCGGCATTCCCACAATAGACTGGCCAGCCCTTATTCCTGACTTGAACCCAATCTGGCATATGTGGGACGAGCTAAAACAGCGGATACGAGGGAGAAATCCAGCTAATCCAGCTCCGGCGCCGATAGAAGCCGATACATGCAACTTCGACCTATTGCAATAATTCCCAAAATTTAGGTAGCCAATTTAATTAATTTTAAATCTTCTTGATATCACTTAAAAGGTAACAAAATTACCTTTCAAATGATATACCACAATCTATAGTTCATTGTACATAAATTGAAAAAAAATTATTTTGATCAACTCGCGATGAAGCGATTCCATTTTAAAGCTCGCAAGTGTTAGTATCCACGTTATTTTTTATGACATAAGAATGATAAATTATCCAAATTTATCGGACCATTACGTACGAAGTTATGACCAAATTGCTAGCGAAGTTCGCCGAGTGACCGCCGCGGGTGCGTGTGACGTCATTCGCTCGGTCGCCGCCCGTTAACCGTAGGCAGATATAAGTTTTTAGTGATTTACTCGGAAACTATAAGTTTAGGAAAAAAAATGCCAGAACCAGATAGACTCAGTTACGAGAGACTCATCAAAAGAAAAAAAAAATCAATCATTAAATTTTTGTCGTAAAACAAAATTTTTTGCACTGTGTTTTATGGATTTGTTAGCTCTATAAATCTGCATTCTCAACTAAAAACGTTACGGATCCTCATTAACATTTGAAAACCATTTCATCAATTCAATTGCAAATTGCGTACCTATGCTTTAAATGTAGTATAAGAGTAGTTGTAATGAATGGCACAGCAGATGGTGGTGTGTGAACTATCCATAGTTACGTTTTTAATGCATGCCAGTTTTCTCTCATCCTGCTAAGACAAAACTTTTTTTAGGGTGTTCATTGGCTTTGACCAATTCTAACTCAACGGTGGTCATGTTAAACCAGGGACGTGGTAGGTACTTACGTAGGTACAACTGCAGCCTTGTCTAACCTGAAATCAATTACCAGTGAACTTCAAATCGATTACCAGTGTTCGACCCAGTCAGAATGTTGTCGGTACCTATGTATTGTCTAAGGTATTCGACTGGGCTTCACTGGCGTGGTGACATGGACTTGAATTTGCTACTGAAATTAATTTCGGCGTTACGCAATACCAAAATCTGCCAAAATACGAAGTTCCATTCATTCACTAATTTTGAATTTTGCTAGTAATGGTGTTACATGTGACAGCTATTTACACAATACTAAAGTGTCAATCGAAGTCCAGGCTAGGTTTCAAATGTCAAAAATGAAGTCGATGTCGATTACCAGTTCAGTAATACAATAAGGCTGCTGGACTGAGTAGTCGATGAAGACGTTGATTCAAAAACCGACCTTAACCTTCATGCAAAAGCTTCAAATTTGAAAAGCAAATCATTACGGTCCAGACAGAGGTTTGCCTATAGGCATGGTGTCCCTGTCACACAAGTTGCATTTTGCAGCACGAAAACTTATTTGAAGTTCTCTCTGACATAATATGACGTATCTGAGGAATTACTCAAAATGACATGGTAGAGTGGGATGAGAGTGGGATGCACTCGGTGCACTCGGTGCACTGCCCGTGTACTTGTAAGTTGTGCTATTTCGTTCAGATCGTTTTATGGCGCAAGTGCGCATTCTAGTTGTAGGGCCGACCTACAAGTTCAGTTTTCTGTTTAAAGAATTTTTATTTCTCAAAAGAACAAAGTTCACTTAGATGAGAATGTAAACACAATATTCTTAAGCTAGCTATCTTAACTAATAAATAAATTATTGTATAAAACTTTTAAATCCATCATGGTTATTAACACTAAAGTCATTTATAACATATATAGCATGTAACTGCGCCGAAATGGAAAGCTCAAAACTCAAATCATGGTAAATATCCCGTTATAAATGAAATTATTGTATAATGTACAATGCAACGCACTTATTAAAGTCTCCTTAAATAAACCTTTTCGCTTTTCCACTGATACCTTAGGTATATCAAGAATGTAAAGTCGTTCGCGTCCGACAGCTCTTTGTCTTAAGGCGCTGCCGTGGAAAACTAAGACTGTCAGATTGCATGTCAATATTACCAAATGTGGTCGGCAGAGGCGCTTATTTTTAACATAGACTTATGCCAAATTTATCTGTTGTAGAAGAGGCAAACTTTTGTTTTATTTTGGTTGATAGCACAATCACAAGGTAATAATGTAATTTTAACTAACATTTGCCCGCGGCTTTGCTATCGTTGCATGTAAAATACCTTAATAAAACCTATGTCGCTCATTGTAGCTTCTCAATTATAATAAAAATTACATTCATCGATAGTTATTCATAGAAATCAGAAACACTTAAAAAAATAATATCATCTTCATGCATGTTAAAGTGCCGACAATATCACCGACCATTATGATAATACTTTATACATTAAAAAAATATACTAATTTAGTCAAAACAACTGAGGTCTAAATGAATCCATTTAGACCTCAGTTGTTTTGACTAAATTAGTATATTTTTTTAATGTATAAAGTATTATCATAATGGTCGGTGATATTGTCGGCACTTTAACATGCATGAAGATGATATTATTTTTTTAAGTGTTTCTTTTGTAATCACAAAAGTGTCAATCGTTGAAGATATTTCGATTTGGTTTTGGAGGGCTTTCTCAAAAAAAAATTAAAATATAAATAATGCTGAACAAGCCACACAACATCATCTAACCCCAAAGTAATTAGAGCTTGTGTTATGGTATACTTATTTTGATATACTTATTAAATACACTACACAGATAGATATTTTTTATATACATAAGACATGCAATAAAGTGATTATGATTATGATTATGACATCCAGAACACCTGGAATAAATATCTGCAGATTGTACAAACATTTGTCCTGAGGCGGGAATCAAACTAACTGTAACCTCCTGTGTCGCAGGTGGACCTTTCCCCGCCGCGCCACAGAGGTCGTCCATCAAATAATCAGATATAAAATGAAATATAACAGTGCTTTATTTCCTTTACCCCTTACAGGAGTCTTGGACACGTCAATAAATTCAAATAAGGTTCAAGAGTAAAACTGGGAAATAAAGTGATTACTTTAATTTATTGTTCACTTCAATCTTTTTAAGGTAAAGTAAAGAAGCGAACAAGAAACCTTTACCTTGTTAGGGTGTTAGTTTTCGAGCTGGAGCAATACTATTAGCAATACCTAAGTTTTTTATCCTCTAGAGATAGTCTGATATTTTGTAGTAAGCCTTTTTAACAAAGGATATGTTTTACAAATTGTTTGAAATTATTTTTTGATAACTTTTAACTCTTTTGGAGTTTTGCTGTAGAATCGTATACATTTCCCTTTAAAAGATAATCTATAAATCGATACTATAAAAATATATAAATATATATCTATAAAAATATTCGTAAAATAAAATACGTGAATGTTGGAATGCTGAATGATGAATTTC
The DNA here is from genome assembly GCA_949316285.1 of Eupithecia subumbrata. NCBI lineage: Eukaryota > Metazoa > Arthropoda > Insecta > Lepidoptera > Geometridae > Eupithecia > Eupithecia subumbrata. Next base: position 30,011,202 of record OX438644.1, on the reverse strand, counting down.
ACGGATATAATTTTGTACACAATCTCAGTACCACTCGCTTACATAATTAATTTTATTTTCCGGAAATAAAACGCAACAATCATGAAGATAGTTTTAGTTTAGATTGTAATTCTACAAAATAATCATAAAAACCACAACAGACCATGCCTTGCTATCCAAATTGATATTCATACCGATATAAAGTATTCTTTATTATGTTGCTGCCTTCCAAGAACTCATGAGTGATTATGATTAACATGAGTGATTAACAATAATTTTGACAACTGTCATTGGAAATACAATTGTTTTGCATGTTTATTACATTTTTAGCGTCTTTAAACATCTCCTTTACTTGACTTCTACGTTACGCTAACAAAAAATTTATTATATTGATGTCAATGTATTGCCAATAACAAAAAAGTTATGACAAACCGCTCCGTTGAGGTGTTTCTATGAGTTATTAAAAATTTAAAGTAAATTATTTTTGAGTATCTGTCCTTTTGAGAATCTCTCTTCTCTAAGAGAACAAACCGATAGAACTACGAGTAATTTAAATTGGCCTGTAGTTCTACTGGTAGAACTACGAGAAAAAAAATGCAAATGGTTGGTCCTAAGTAAATCAGTTATCTAGTAAGTACCCATAACAAAGCTCTGCTTAGCTTCGGCCTTGGTGATGATGTGTGAATTCATCATCATCAGCCTATATAAGTCCACTGCTGGACGTAGGCTCCTATTTTAATTTTTCAGCATTGTTTATTTATATATAAGGTCATCAAAATCGCCCTACCTATTTAACATATTTTAACTCGACCAATACTTTTCGTGCTGTAAACATGTTGAGTAGTACCTACCTACCTATCTAGCTACAAGAGATAAAACCACTATAAACCTATTCTACTTAATTGGTAGGTCTGTCAATGAATAAAATTCCTGCAAATTTCTTTTGGCTTAGCTTCAATCAAATATAGACTTTATTTCAATGACGAATGAACCATTTAACCCGCAAAACAAAAGTTGTCGAAAATCGTAATTCGTCCGTCGAACCCAGCTGTCATTGCGAAAAAAGTTACGTAACCTCACGTCCGTCCGAGGAGGCATCCAGCCTCCGAATGAAGCTACTGGAAGCTATTTTGAGCATATATTGAAAGGGATGTTTGAGTAATAAGGTTGAAATTCTATTGGCAAAATATTATCATTTTTGCAATTACTTCGCTAAACGCCTTACAAAAATGTGTTTTTTGGGTTTTATTGTGTTAATGGTTTTATTTATTTAAAACTTTTTACATATTTCTTTTGTTGATAAAATTTCCTTTCATATAGTATTAAAATAATTAATGGTTGTCACTCAAAATATTGAGCATATCGAGACGAAAAAATTTTTTCTTGTTCTTTCTTGTGATTTTTTTTTTCAAGATCCTTGATCGTTTTATAAAATATTTTTGTATAAGTCTTTTTTCCATACATTTGACTATACACTGTTTTTTTTTTGGGCTTGTAATATGTCGGAGAACGGCTAACGGTGCGACGAAAAAGTGTACTTTCTACGGTGTCGCTGTTTGGGTAGCGTCTTAAGACTCATCGAAGCATACCTAAGGTCGCGCTCGGTCGGATTATGACTAAATCAGGAACAGACATTGGGAACAGACGTGTTTATAGAATTCCCTTAGTTCCAACCTACTCTCACACAGCAAGACGTAGCCCCGCCTTTTCACTACCTAACACCTATAATAAAATTTGTAACAAGATCAGTGACATAATTGAAAGCAACATATATACCTATGTGTACAAAACTAATTCAGAACTGGCTACTCCATTTGTCGTACGATGAAACTGAAGAACTGATTTAATTTTACCTAATTATTCACGTAGAATCCTTCTTGTCCTGTCCTCACTTACTCACCTTGGAAAGATTCCATGCCGATAAACTTTATTCATAAGATCCCCACTTACCTCACCACCTTTTATGCGTCCAAGTCAAAATACCTTTTACACACAAAAATGTACCTACTTATGTCCATAAAACTACAGTTTAGTCTTAACTAGTGCTCTCCTGACACCCAAGACACAAGCCTAGTGCTTAGTTCGGGTCTCACCAGTAATCCCCTAAATCCCTAATCCCTATGTTAGGTACCTACTTCAAACTTAAGTTTAGAATGATCTGGGTCGTCGTAGGTACCGCCGCCGCCGCCGCCGCCGCGCACCGAGGCTGAGCAGTGTATTCAGTATTCACCAGGGCTTGAATAACCGGAAAATACCGGTATGAAAAGGTTAACGGTATGACGTCATACCTTTATATTACGATATCCTTATATAACGGTACCGTTATGTTCCGATACCGAAAAATATCGATAGCTTTATTTTTAGCAGTAGCGTAATTTTAAAATAAGAGTACCGAAATGAGAAAACTATAAATAGCTCTCGGCTCAGCTGCAGATTCTATCGAGCCAGTTCCGTTCTAGTCGAGCGAGTGAGACCGGACAGTCGTGTGACTCGTGCGTTTCGAAGTTTTATTTCGTATAACCGTTTGCTTAGCTGAGCCAAGTTGCAATTATATTTAATAACTAGCGGCCCGACCCGGCTTCGCACGGATGGACATTTATTTTTAAACATTTTGGAATAAACGTAGAGTAAATGTAGGTATCTATTATTTCTGTGGCAGGACATTTACTTTTATCCGACTGCCTCGTTGGTCTAGTGGTCGCTTGTTCAACCGCTGAAAATGAGGTCCCGTGTTCAAATCCCGGGTCGGGCCAAGATTTGTATTATTGGGTCTTTTCTAGCAAGTTGGCGGTGTTAGACGGCTTAAGCCGTTGGTCTATCGCATGACCTCTCCCCGGCCGTGTCGGTCTGCCAACCTATCGGATTATGAGAGTGAGGGCATAGAGAGTGCACCTATGTTTGCGCACACACTTGTGCACTAATTTATACATATTAATGTCCTGCGCATCTTGGTCGATGAGACTGGCCGCCGTGGTCGAAATATCCACATCCCTCACTGCGTTGCACGCACAGGGCCACACCGCGCACTGGCCACGCAGGCGCGGCGGCGGCGGCGGGCTGCGTTTATTTACTACTAGTTTATGCCCGCGGCTTTGCACGCGTTGTTTCTATGGAAACGTTTCAAGGTGATTTTTATCCCATGTGAACTGATATATGGGGGTGTGTATTGCGATAATGGTATGAATACCGGTATACATACCGGCACCAGTACACATACCGGTATACATATCGGTACCGGTATAAATACCGGAATACATACCGGTACCGGTATACATACCGCTATTTATACTGGTACCGGTATGTATATCGGTATTTATAGGGGTACCGGTATATATACCGGTATGTATTGCAGTAATAATACCGGTAGGTATGTATACCGGTATTTACACCGCTATGTCTTGCGATAATAATACCGGTATTTATAAAACATACCGGTATAAATACCGGTATACATACCGGTACCGGTACACATATCGGTATCGGTATAAATACTGGAATACATACCGGTACCGGTATTTATAATACATTTATAAAACATACCGGTATAAATACCGGTACCGGTATAAATACCGGTATGTATACCGGTATTTATACCGGTACCGGTATGTAATCTGGTATTTATACCGGTAACAGTATGTATACCGGTATTTATACCGGTACCGGTATGTATACCAGTATTTATACCGGTATGCTTTCCAGTTATAATACCGGTATTACCGGTATGTTTTATAAATACCGGTATTCTTATCGCAATACATACCGGTGTAAATACCGGTATACATACCGGTACCCGTATAAGTACCGGTATACATACCGGTACCAGTATAAATAGCAGTATGTATACCGGTACCGGTATGTATACCGGTGCCGGTATGTATACCGTATGTTTTATAAGTACCGGTATTTACACCGGTATGTATTGCGGTAATAATACCGTTATTTATAAAACATACCGGTATAAATACCGGTATACATATCGGTACCGGTATAAATACCAGTATACATAACGGTACCGGTATAAATATCTATCTATTTATCTATAGTTGTCTGGTCCCTGACTGTGACAAGGCATTTTCACACATGAAAAACATTATTTTATACCGGTATACATACTGGTACCGGTATAAATACCGGTATACATACCGGTAGCGGTATAAATACCGGTATACATACTGGTACCGATATAAATACCAGTATAAATACTGGTACCGGTATAAATACCGGTATACATACCGGTACCGGTATAAATAAAGGTATACATACCAATATTATTACCGCAATACATACCGGTATAAATACCGTGATTATTACTGGAAAACACAAATACCGATATCGGTATACATACCGGTACCGGTATAAATACCGGTACACATACTGGTACAAGTTTAAATACCAGTATACATACTGGTACCGATATAAATACCGGTATACATACCGGTACCGGTATAAATACCGGTATTATTACCGCAATACATACCGAACGGTATAAATACTGGTTCCGGTATAAATACTGGTATAAATACCGGTATAATAAAACGGTATTATTACCGCAATACATACCGGTGTAAATACCGGTATTATTACTGTTAAACATACATAACGATAACGGTATAAATACCGGTATACATACCGGTACCGGTATAAATACCGGTAAACATACCGATATGATTACTGGAAAACATACCGGTATAAATATCTATCTATCTATCTATAGCTGTCTGGTCCCTGACTGTGACAAGGCATTTTCACACAAGAAAAACATTTTTTTTCACACATGAAAAACATTATTTTATACCGGTATACATACTGGTACCGGTATAAATACCGGTATACATACTGGTACCGATATAAATACCAGTATAAATACTGATACCGGTATTAATACCGGTATACGTACCGGTATACATACCGGTACCGGTATAAATAAAGGTATACATACCGGTATTATTACTGGAAAACTTATAAATACCGATATCGGTATAGATAGATAGATAGATAGAATATACTTTATTGCACAAAAGTTGTACATGGGCGAGCATAATGCTAGATAGCATTCTCTACCTGCTAACCTTTGGGTAGTGTGGATAACAATTTAGTAGGTAGTGCTAGATTACAAAAATTTACCGGTATACATACCGGTACCGGTATAAATACCAGTATACTTACTGTTACCGTTATAAATACCAGTATACATACTGGTACCGATATAAATACCGGTATACATACCGGTACCCGTATAAATACCGGTATACATACCGGTACCAGTATAAATAGCGGTATGTATACCGGTACAGAAATGTATACCTGTATTTATACCGGTAGGTTTCATAAATAACAGTATTATTACCGCAATACATACTGGTGTAAATACTGGTACTTATAATACATACCGGTACCGGTATATATACCGCTATTTATACTGGTACCGGTATGTATACCGGTATTTATAAGGTTATCGGTATGTATACCGGTATTTATATCGGTACCAGTATGTATACTGGTATTTATAACGGTAACAGTAAGTATACCGGTATTTATACCGGTACCGGTATGTATACCGATATCGGTATTTATAAGATTTCCAGTAATAATACCGGTATGTATACCTTTATTTATACCGGTACCGGTATGTATACCGGTACCAGTATTTATACTGGTATTTATATCGGTACCAGTATGTATACCGGTATTTATACCGGTACCAGTATGTATACCGGTATAAAATAATGTTTTTCTTGTGTGAAAATTCCTTGTCATTATACCGGTACCGGTATGTATACCGATATCGGTATTTGTGTTTTTCAGTAATAATCACGGTTTTTATACCGGTATGTATTGCGGTAATAATATCGGTATGTATACCGGTATTTATACCGGTACCAGTATGTATACTGGTATTTATATCGGTACCAGTATGTATACCGGTATTTATACCGGTACCGGTATGTACCGGCATTTATACCGGTACCGGTATGTATACCGGTATTTATACCGGTATAAAATAATGTTTTTCTTGTGTGAAAAAAAAATGTTTTTCATGTGTGAAAATGCCTTGTCACAGTCAGGGACCAAACAGTTATAAGAAAACCAGATGCCAGATATCTTGGCAATACAGGTCGTTGACCTTCATGAAATAAAAAAAAAGGCACTGCTTAAAATTTTTGAAAATTATTATTAGTACGGATTAAATTAGAATAGAATAGAATAGAAAATCATTTATTGCCTTAATTTAAAAAATACACAAAACAAAAATATACGTACTACTTAATTAAAACTAATAAACTTAGACAAAAGGAGTAAATTCAGCATTTAGCTGTAATGCAAAAATGCAAATGCAAGGCACTTATAACGCTAATATTTGGCACTTAGTGTAGACAATCTAGTCTCCGCGCTGAATGAAAAGAAACAATAAAAAACATATTTTCGCATTCTCCCCATGCTTTCCTTTTACAAGGAAAGAAGCCGAATCGACGAATATAAGAACGACCGCGACGTCATAGCTGTGTATTAAGAAGTGTGTGTGAGTGAAACCTCGTTCGACAAGGCAAGTGGCATTCCTATCGAGCGAACTGTAAACAGAGCACTAGCGTCGTTTACTCACGCGTTTTTCGGTACCGAAATGAATTACGTTACGGTACCAGAAAAATACAGGTAGCTACCGGTACCCTTAAAATAATGGTACCGTTATTTTATACCTGTACCAATACCGTTATTTTATACCGGTATAGGTCTACCTTTAAATCAAAACGGTACCGTAATTTTTTACCGGTAGCTTAACCCTATACCTATACCGCTTTCAAGCCCTGGTATTCACTATTCAGTATTTTTATTGCGAAACAAAAATATTACATACAGTAAGTATTAATGTACCCTGTCAGGTAGGGTATGGCAATGTATCTTAATCTAGGACTTAAGTTAATAACTAAGTATTTTGTATTTTATACAAAATTAGGAGATCTTTTATTATGAACAATAAATAACATTTGTGTAGTTTAGAATATTATATAAATTTACTTAGGTAGGTACAAAATACGTTAATGCGAAGGGAGAGCATTTTGTTTCCTAGATACCTACCTCATTCATGTCATAGGTATTCAGTATTCAGTATTTTTATTGCGAAACAAAAATATACAGTCAGTATTAATGTACCCTGTCAGGTAGGGTATGGCAATATATCTTAATCTAGGACTTAAGTTAATTACACACATTGGTACATCAGTACATAGGTAAGTACCTACCTAACTAATTGTTGTCTGCATAACAAAATACCCAATTATTAAGCCTGATATGATGAAGGGAATCTGCCTTCTTTCATAATCATAATATATAACAAAATGTTAGTAAGCGCCTACCTCACCTACTCGATTGACCAAACAACCTGACATGGTTTCCAAGCCTCCGCTAGAAAACATTGAAACAGCCTTATTTACCTACCGCGGTAGATGTTACTGAGTCGCGACGCGAGTCCATCGTCGTGACACGTTCGTTTATAATTTCTCGCAAACACAACGTCACGGCCGAGTCAACACCGTGTACAAACTAGTTAGTTAGAAGATAAGCGATTGAGGCATGAGGAAGGAGTCAGTCAGTTGACGCCTGCGCGTTTCAGAAGTATGTTAGAACGCCGGCGCGGCGCTTAGCGCTCCATCACAAGAGCGCTGAGAGCTGATTGCGAAGGAGGCACGTGTGCCGTCCAGTGCTCGACATGAGTGCCCGTCAGCTGCGCAGGGTCGCGGGCCCGGCCCGGTGCCTCAAGCCCGGGTACCTCTGCATACGGAACTATAGCCAAGTGAGACCCGTCTATGTATTACAAAAAGCCGACGTGAGTGTCTTTTATGTGTGTTACGGGATCAGGGACCAACAGCTTTGTTTTGGCATTGACCTTATTAACATCGGTTTTCGTTCCAGAAATGGCGCAACTCGGCTCCTCACTTCTACGCCGTCCAGTCGCTGGACATGAGGTAGGTACTCGTAGCATGCATCATCGGAATCAATGCACAAGTGCTCCTAATTTATTGAGAACAAATAGCCGTTAATGAACTGAAGTAGACGTTTATTGATCTTCATTAAACACGGGACGGCCGGACTCCGGACGGCCGGCGCCTGTCGAGAGATACCTACTTAATTCAACATACCAATTTTTTGTTCCTGTGATATCACGTCATCATCTAATACATTTTGTACATTACATACGTGCCTAAATGTAATCAGTTATGTATTACTTCTTGAAAGCTACTTGTAATGTAGTACCTACATGTCTAGCATGTGATAGCAATGATTGCTAAGCCCCATCGATCAAAATGCCCAATAACCTCGACCCGAGTGTGCAGTGTGCAGTGTGCAGTGTGCAGTGTGCAGTGTGCAGTGTGCAGAGTGCAGCTTCAGACCGAGATATTCCTTGTAATCTCTCGCAGGCGGTGACGCTGACGTAGGCACTTGCCTGCTATTGCATAAAATGTGACTTTTGTTTATTATTTGATAAGATTAATCAAGATTTTATCATTTCCACATGGTGCAGACGAAAATTTTCATTCGCGCATAACGTCGACCCTAAATCGTGAGTAAAAGGGACACTCGCCCATTTGCTTGTTGCATGATTCGAAATTACCTAACTAGTAGTGTTCCTTTTGCGTTTAAAAGGTAAACCTCTAGTTCCTTTAACGTCGTATGTTTTGGGGAGATGTGGTGAGGTAGCGTAGGTAACCTCACCTACTAAAGCTGGAGCTCGAACTTACCCACGAGAAGTTATTGTTTGATCGATATTTGAGGTTTACCTTGAGTTTTATTTAAATTGATTGGATTGATAATGTTTAATTCGATTTGGCTTTTAAGTTGCTATTAGATATTATTGGCTTTAGGTAGCTAATTTTATTGTTCAAGACAAAGAAATCGGTCTGCAGAAATTTGTTCCGTTGGTCTGGGTGTTTTCTATGTATAATAAAAATATCTATGTAGTGTACTGTAATAAGTACCTATATCAGTTATCTAGTACCCATAACACAAGCTCTGCTTACCTTGGGGCTAGATAATGCTATGTGAATTGTCCAGCATTATTTATTTATTTTATTTTCTAGAGAAACTAGTCGATTGGGACAGCTTTTAAACTAGGATTGCAGTCTCGATCGCCGCTTACATGTCATCTCCTACCTACTATAGATGATGCTTTGTAAAAATGTGTAGCATTGTTTTATAGATCTTCTATGTATAGATCTTCTATGTATAGATATGTAGGTAGTGCTTATTGGCAACGTCATGTGCCTGTTCGGTAAACAATGGTGGTCGACGTAACAGACACACCCGCACGAAAACGTCAACAACTGCCTACGCTCATTTCATATTTTTAGATCTGATCGGATTTTGCGTGACCGAACTACTTATTTGATAATACGAGTTTCCGTTAGATACTTGTGCAAAATCTTAACTTGGCACTAATACCTATGTGGTTACCACGATTGTGCATGGTTTGCTACCTATGTCATATCATAACCTACGCTTCAGTTAACTTTCTATAAAATATATCATTCATTTGTTGACAGGGTGCGCGCAGGACCACACAAAAATGCAGATGATGTTCTGTTTGATATGTTCAAAAATGAAGAAACAGGTCTTCTGCCTGTCGGAAAGTTTTTGGCCGTAAGTTATCACAGGAAATTATTAAGAGATAGGAATTACTACAGTGCAGGTTTTTGACTTTCGTGAGAAGAATGCTTTGCTAGTTTTTGTTTCAATACTTACACCAGTTTTGTTGAACATCAAGTACCTAAGCCGACATTCTGATTATAATATTTACAGGCCTTGAGAACTACCGGAATAAGAAAGAACGACTCGCGAGTAAAAGAAGTCATGCACAATTTGTACAAAGTTCACAAGGAATCAAACTTCGAGGGTGGTTCACCAGAAACGCTCAAACTCGACCGAGAAACGTTCAAGGAAGTGATCGCACCAAATATAGTCCTGATAACGCGCGCGTTCCGAAGCCAATTCGTAATTCCAGACTTCCAGGACTTCATCAAGGACATTGAGGAAATGTACTGGAGTGCTAAGAGTAACAGTGATGGCAAAGTGGCTAGTTATATTCCTCAGCTTGCTCGGGCAAGTCCTGACAGTTGGGGAGTCAGCGTTTGTACGATTGATGGACAGCGATTCAATATTGGTAAGAGCTTGACCCAGCAGACTTTGATCATTCATTTATTTACCAACTTTCAATATGATTGTAATGTATCACGTGAACATGTGAACACAGGTGATGTGACAGTCCCATTCACTCTGCAGTCGTGCAGCAAGCCGCTGACTTACGCGATGGCACTCGAGACGCTCACCCCGGAACGGGTGCACAAATATGTTGGCACGGAGCCCAGCGGACGCAACTTCAATGAACTCGTTCTGGACTATAACAGTACGTACGACACTAATTCGTCTTTAAAAGCGACATCCCAGGTTAAAAACAGAAAGTTGAGCTCTCTGAGAATATCTCTAAGAAAATCTAGAAAATTCGAATCCGGCTTTGAGCAATTGGAAAAAACAAGTCGTACCTCCTAAAGCAGTAAATTACTTTGGCTCTAGTAAACATAGGTACTAGATGGTTACGTTAGTCAATGCCTAAATTTAAGTACCAAGGTGTAGGTACCTTGCTAAGTGCCTATGCCTTAAATTCAAATGATTTCGATTATTTAAGTTTCCATTCAGGTGTCCATGATTCAGGTAAGCGACGGATAAAAGTGGTAACTCAGACAGACCTTATATATAAGACAACAAAGAGTAAATAAATAAACTGGGTAAATACACCTACCTATATAAGTAAATACTAGCTTCTGTCCGCGGCTTCGCACGCGTATTCTCGGTATAATAAGTAAATAGCCTAAGTTAGGTTCTGTAAATGAACGCAAAATTTCATCTTGATCTGTTCATTAGTTTTGGTAGGTAACAAATTAAAATTCACATTTCACAAGTTCGGCTTTATAATAATTAGTAGGAGAAGTATATATAAGCTATATTTAAACACTTGCTGTAGGTAAACATTTTATTTAACAGTGAAACCACACAATCCCATGATCAATGCCGGAGCTATTCTGATCTGCTCTCTACTCAAGACCTTGGACAAGCCAGAAATGACACTCGCTGAAAAGTTTGACTACGTAATGTCATTCTTCAGCCGATTAGCAGGCAACGAGGTGTTGGGTTTCAACAACGCCGTATTCCTGTCCGAAAGAGAGGCTGCTGACAGAAACTATGCACTTGGCTTCTACATGAGGGAATACAAATGCTATCCCGAAAAAACCAACCTTCGAGAGTGCATGGATTTCTATTTTCAGGTAAGACAACAAAGCCGCAGCCAAATTACTCTTGTTCAGCATTTAGCACGGAACTAATTATATTTTCTATTTTCAGTGCTGTTCCATGGAAGCAAACTGCGACATCATGTCAATAATGGCAGCAACACTTGCCAATGGAGGCATTTGTCCAATCACTGATGAAAAAGTACTTCGTCCAGATTCAGTGCGTAACGTGCTCTCGTTGATGCACAGCTGTGGAATGTACGACTACTCCGGACAGTTTGCATTCAAAGTGGGTCTGCCGGCGAAGTCAGGGGTCTCGGGGGCTATGCTGATAGTGGTGCCCAATGTTATGGGCATATGCACCTGGTCACCTCCACTCGATCCTCTCGGAAATAGCTGCCGAGGACTACAATTTTGCGAGGTAAATTTTACTGAACTCTTGTCTCGGTTTTCCTTAACCCCCGAATTCTCAAATGCAACTCAAATTTAAGCACGTCTCAAGTCGCGATTTTTTTATAGTATTCAATTCGTCGTAATCTGAGTAAATCTGAGTTTCGTTGGAGTATTCGGGGCTAAGACTCGTCGACCACCAACCAGACGCACCACAACGTACGTAACTAAATATTTTTTGATGCAGGAACTGATAGAGCGTTTCAACTTTCACAAATATGACAACATCCGCTACGCGAGTCACAAGAAGGATCCTCGCCGCTACAAATTCGAATCCACCGGTCTCAACATAGTCAACCTCTTGTTCTCAGCTGCAAGCGGCGATCTCAGTGCTCTTAGAAGGTACCTACTCTACACATATCGACTAGACGAGTGCTGTAAAGTTATATTTTTTATGCATGTTTATGAATGTTTTATTGTTCGTCAGAATGCGTGCCTATACAGACACGAACCTTCCAATGCCGGTGAATGCGAGGGATTACAAGTTTGCCGGGTAGCTACTGTAGCTAGTACAATCCGACTATGAGCTTGAAGCTTCAGCTTATGGCGTCACGACATGATGCTCAGTAACTCAATCAATACACCGGTAGTCGCTTTATTGTGCTGTTACTGTCAAAGTGCACTAGCATTCAATTGTCCTTTACGTTGATGTATTCAGATAGATAGGTAGGTAGGTAACGTACTAACAGGTTAGGGTGAGTAGACGTAGATTTAACTTCGCATCATCAATGGTACAATGCTGATAGTATGTGCTGTAAGTTATTTCACTTCCGAGAACTAGGTAGGTAAAACTAAACACAATCAAAATTTTCAGGCACCACCTTTCCGGTATGGACATGACTCTCTCCGACTACGACGGCCGCACAGCTTTGCACTTAGCCGCGGCAGAGGGGCATCTTTCCTGCGTGGACTTCTTACTCGCGCAATGCGGGGTCCCCCACGACCCAAGAGACCGCTGGGGCAGCCGCCCACTCAACGAGGCAGAAACATTCGGACACACCGCAGTAGTCAATTACCTCAAAGAATGGGAAATATCCCACCCCGTACAAGAAAAACTTCCAGAAAAAACGTCCAATGTGGATGATATACTACAAGTGAAACCCGATGCCAACGATGCCGTCAAAGACTCTAGCATCCAGGAGATTGTCACAAGAAACGGCGACAAAGTACAGTGAATCGGAATCTCATTGAGCTGGCTTCATTTAGAAAGATCTCATGTTTTGCACATTCATTTGCAGGTTTTAGTGTCACATTTCAGTCACAATCTTGTTTTTAAAACTTCATTCATTTAAGGCTAAGGCCAAACTAGCTTAGTGACTCACGAAAAATGCCTACTTTTATAATATTAGGATAAAACAATATTTAGTAACAATTCCGCGCAAAACCTCCTCCGACAAGATCCAACAAAATGTGATTTGCGTGTACCGCCCGCCCTCCCACAAATTGTTCCCACTTGCAATCAGAGAAAGTAAACAACAGACTTACGCAATATAAAATTGCCCAGTAGATTACCCTCCAACTCCAAGAACGAACAGAACTTAATTTGCGAAAGAAAGACCAGACCAACCACACAATGAAAAAACTCATCAAAAGTAAGTCGTCAACTAGTTTCGTCTCTCCACGAGAGCTCCCTGCGTAAACGCTTTACGCAGGGAGCTCAGAGAGGCAACATCTCTGGTAGGACTCTGTCGTTGTTGCTTGGCGGTCTCTGTGTCAAAGTCGAGTATTGTTGTGGTGTCCTGATGATGTCTCGTGGAGAGACGAAACTAGTTGACGACTTACTTTTGATGAGTTTTTTCATTGTTGGTTAGTCTGGTCTTTTCTTTCGCAAATTAAGTTGTGTTCGTTCTTGGAGTTGGAGGGTAATCTACAATTTTATATTGCGTAAAGTCTGATGTTTACTTTCTCTGATTGCAAGTGGGAACAATTTGTGGGAGGGCGGGCGGTACACGCAAATCACATTTTGTTGGATCTTGTCGGAGGAGGTTTTGCGCGGAATTGTTAATAAATATTGTGTTATCCTAATATTATACAATGGATTTCCGCAAAGTAACGCCTGAATCTATTATTTTGCCTACTTTTAATTTTAACATAAATGACAATTTATCAATTTATCAATAAATTTAGTGGAATTAGGCCCAGGACTTTTGTATGAAGTGACTTATTTTACATGACACACAACATAAAAGATTATGCTCCATACCCCCCCCCAGCCTGATTGTGTTAGGAGAAATGAGAATTTGATTAAGTTAAAGACGAAATGCAATTCAAAATGCATCAAGTGGGTAAGTAGTGTGTTTGCATTTGAATTTATTTTTAAAACAATTACATTCATCAATTTGTCCCAGGTAAGGTATTTTGTAAAGTACCTCTTAATGGTACACCCATTAGCCGGTGATTCTGGGCCCGAGGGTTAACTCTCTTTTACACACGGAGAAGGTTTCATCTCATAATAACTATAAAGTATTATGGGCTGCAAGTATGGATCTATCAAGGACTTAAAACTTATACTGTATTTCAGATTTTTCCTTAATTTTTCACTCCCACGCAACTACCTTTCTACATTCCATTGTGCCAATAGTTTTCATTTCAAAACTAACTTACCCATAAAATAGTGTATTTCTTTTATGAAATTAATGTAAACCTGACCCTACCTACAAGCTGTTATTATATTAGTAAATATACACATTATAATTGTTAAAAGACAATAAATAGATATTTCAAATTGTATGTTAGTAGTTAGTAAATGTTTATTTATTTGTTTAATGTACTTAGATCAGTATAAATGGTCAATTAAATGTTGTTGCAAATTAATGTTTTAATTACCTACTATTTGATTGTCCACTAATTTCACTTTTTTTAAAAATGTTCTATCAAAAATTTATTGCCTATTAATGTTAAAATTTATTATGAAAGTAATTTGGTGGCCAATAATAAATAAGCAACTTAAAGGATTTTTGAAATACCTCCTGTAGGTAGAATAGAGAAGAATGACATTGCATATTGTGTAAATTATTGAAGTTGAAGGAATGACTTTCAAACGTATTACGCATTCGATGACGATGTGACGTAATTTTTCTCTATTCCACCCTAGACAACCATCCCCATGCTAGGCCTACTTACTGGACAGACAAGATTGAGAAAGACCATGACATGACAACTTGTATGATATACTAACTTTGCGAGTCTTTTTATGGTACAGAAAAAAATTGTTCTGGGTTTTAAGTGACACTTCTGATTAGCTGGGTCCACACTGGATGATCCACCATTCTCTGATTACCGCCATGGAAATCTCAGACAGTCACAGTTTAATATCATTTTACAAGGAATATAAATGTTTATGGGAATCAAATGATTTCTGTTACACTAATTTCTCGTAAATAAGGCAACATAGGTGTGTTGCCTTAATAAGACCTCGAAAAAAAAATGCAGTCTCTGGCGGGAGGCTACAGAAGATAAAAATTCAGAGAGAACCGACTGCTGTTGGATGTGACTCCATCTCCAGCAAGAGCTGGACTGAAACATGAATCACCTATGGATCTTTTGGAGCATAGTTTAGGATCACAAATTGGATCGGCCTAGTACAATCCATGACCCACACCTCACAATCCTGGATTGCAGGCTCGCTGATTCATTTTGGATTGTCTGGTGTGGAGCCAGCAATTCTAAATCTAAATGTGGTTCATCCTTGACCAGCATCTTGGTTATTACACTCCCGGTGGTTTCCATTCAGGACAAACAATGGCCTTAATTAATTGAGAAGATTATTGCATGCAAAAAATCAAATAGAATTTATGGAACATCTTTACTTTATTCTAATAAATAGATACTCTTACTAGGTACATCTTACTTTCCCCTTACTTCTGGTCTTATTGGAGTAGAAATAAGGCCAAGTAACTTACATTCTGCTTCAAGTAGAGTAAGGTCAGTACTGGAACCCAGGAATCTTGATGACAACTCTAGATCTTTGATTTGTATCTTTACTCGGGAACCTCTCACATACTCATCACCTCTAGTAGTTGGTCTGGTGCATACGCAATGGAACTTCCAACCAAAATCTATGTACAGGTCATCCTCAACAACATGAAATATTTTTCCAATTACCACTTTGTTTGTTGGATTGCCAAGCTGAAAAAGGAATTTATTTTAGACATACATAACTGCTGCGGAACAGAAGTTAGTTAATCGGGAAAACTTTCTATGCGCTATGTCTACAATGACAGTTTGCCTGCACATAAAAATATAACATAGATATATAGAATCGTGGCGTGACCCCTTCCACGATTCTATAAAAAAATATATATGTTAAAAATGCATAAAAAAATGTCCTTGTGAATTGGCTGCGTCCCGTAAACTCCACTCCAACCAAATATTACAGGTAGGTATTATGCAGTACTTACATCCATCAGCTTAGAGTGGCGAAGTAATGATGCAAAGGTTCTAGGTTCCATTGATTCTTGTGTATCTGTGATGTGTGATTGTTTCTCGAAAGCTTTTGCAAAGCCCCCAGTTTTAGAAGATTCTGATGTCGAAGTACTACCGGATCCTGAGACTTCTTTATCCGTGGATAAACTGCGTGCTACTATGCCTTGCATACATGTTATTGTTTTATGCAAGTCTGTTAGGATAGCCGACCTACTTCCTAGCACTAATTTCAGTGGGAACATTGTAGTAATAAAGATCAAAGTGAAGACTATTTTTACAAATTAATGTTACAGCACAGCTTTCTTGTTTATGTTGGTAATAAACCTGACGCTTATTTAATGTTTGTGCTTTGCTTAAATTATTTTGTGATTTGCTTTGACCAATTTTCCCGTTTTTTCCTGTCTAAACAAAATAAATAACCTAAAAAAAGTTAGGTCGTATAATTTTTTTTGACAATGACATAAATAAATGTTGACTTGACTAGAGCTGTAGCAAACCGTATGTATTCGGTACTGAGTAACGGGTGCGCCATCTAGTACCGAGTAACGAAACGTTACACACGAATACATTTCGTTACTCGTATCTTTCGTACTTTGGGAACCTACACTGTTTCAGTTCACGCAAGTACCGTTGATGCGTGTATTGAAATGTTTGCTGATCGCGCGCTTAAGCCGGCTTTTGACTATGGGATATAATATAAATTACATCTTGTGCTATATATTACATCCCGCGATTGCTATTCACACTGTTAGATATATATTTTGGAGCACACAATGATCAGTTTACACGTCTGCACACGAACGCCAACATTCAAACGGAGGGCGAAGCGGGGGAGGCGCGGTGTCCGGGGACGTGAGGTAAAATATACACCTTCAAATGACCTTCAAATATCGCTCACTCGGTCGAAAAAATATTTATAGTTTGGGATGTAATATATATTATAGCACAGTGTAAACGGTGCCATACAAAATGTATGGTGAGCGATAAAATATTATATCTCGGGATGTAATATATATCCCATAGTGAAAAGCCGGCTTTATTCGGTGAATTTTAAAAAAGTACCTTACAAAGAACGATGCATGATCTAAGAAAATAATTTTCCGAGTAGACCAGATGTATCATACTGAAAAATTCATGTGAAATAATCGAAACACAAAACACGGGACATAGACAACTAGTCTTGTGGCTCACAGAATACAATATTTAATTTTTCGATTCTACACAAAGGCGCATTTAGGAATCGCGTTTGTGTTTAGGACACGTTGTGACGTCATGAGAATCATGGCCCCGTACGCGTACGCAATACGATTCGATTCGATGCTATACCATAGCATGTTATGATGAGGTATCAGAAGTAACGAGTAACGATACGATAGTAACGAGTACTAATTGATAAAGTAACGAATACATACGGGTACGCATTTTTTCGTTACTTTTACACCTCTAGACTTGACAGACAAGTTTTTCCGTTCCGACTTGTCTTTTACAAGACGTCCATCAGTCATCCTCAAGGTGTGCTCCGCGGAGCCCTGGGGCTGCGCGAAGCCTCTAAAAGGGCTCCGCGAAAATACTGTTCAAAATTAATAAAATATATTCTGATAAACTTACTTCTGGAATATGTAATTTTTTAAAAAATCTGTCAAAATTACGCAGCAACATTGCCGTATAGTCCAGTCAAATAAGCTTAAATTAGGTAAGAATCTCGGAATTCGAGATACCCAGCTGTAAGTCTGTAAATATTTGCTTATTGACACCCTAAAAGTTGTCTCAAAACGTACATAATAATATGGTAGGGTGTACGCAACTATTAAATTTCAAGGTCAAAGATCACATAAATCGGTTTTTTGTAAATATCTCATTTCCCATGGGTTTTTTGCTATTTGTATTCTAATCAATATTGTAGAATAATAATAAAAAAAATTATACGGTAAACCGTTTTCGAGATAGAGGGCCGAGAGCAGGGCTTCATATACCGGTAAAATTTTCGTACCGTTACTTCGCCCAACACTAGGTAACGTTACCAAAACAGGTAACGTTATTTTTTTTAACGTTACTTTTGTGGCATGATACCGGTAAATGAATATAGCGTTACATTTACTTTTATCGGTAAATTAAACGTTAATTAACGTTATATTATTATTGATACTAAACAGTTTTCTATCTCTTTCTTTGATTTTCGATGTTCTTTACGAGCAGTTGACCCCAGTTGCAACAAGAAACAGGCGGCGGCGTTTGATGCTTCAGTATTGAGCGTTTGAGGAGTTTGAGGCGTTTAATTAAAAAAATTACTTGTTACCTTGAGTTGGTTGGATTGTAACACGAGATATTTTGTGAAAAAATGGTAAGTACCTACCTAATTTTGTATACTAAGTCAGTCAGTCAAGCTCAACTATAGTGCTGGAAGTTATATGCAAGTTAGGAGAGTATTTTCGCTTCATAAGTTACTACCTACTTATTTGTGCTAGTGGGAATCATACCAAACTACTAGCTACCACTGTAGTAAATAGGCTTGCTTGGTTTAATAAAGCTGTGGCAATTTGTAAATGTCACTTACCTACCATTTTAACACTATTTTTATAGTAAGTAGGTAGGTACCTACAGAGCATTCTAGCTACAATATTATGGTAGATAGCCATGTTTATCTATTATACCTATTTAATTAATATTTATAATAAATATTTATAATAATTAATATATTTTTCGTTACCTAGGTAACAATACTAACTAAATTACCGTTATATAGGTATCTATATGAAAGTAACGTTATTTACTGTTATTTTTATTGGTAAGTGGTAACGTTATGAAGCCCTGGAACAAACTCACGCCGCGCCGCGCCACTTGTGTGCTGTGGACGCCTCGATAGCCAAAACGCAGCTAAGCAACACTGCGTTCGGAGTTCGGACAAATATCACGTGTTAGGTACGCGAACAGACATACGTTGCCGCTCTAATCGCCTAGAGCGGCAACATGCATTTTTAACGAAATGAAGTATCGGTATATTGAGGGAATTACCTCTTTAGATGTAACGTTATTATATTTTTCGTTACCTAGGTAACAATACTAACTAAATTACCGTTATATAGGTATCTATATGAAAGTAACGTTATTTACTGTTATTTTTATTGGTAAGTGGTAACGTTATGAAGCCCTGCCCGAGAGCGTGCGGTCACAGGATCACTTCAGGTCAACCGGTGCCTCCGGTCGAAAACGCGTTATTTAGAGATGATGAACTATCGATAAATCAATGATTATAAATATTTGTCAATTTTTATTAACTGATAGATTTTTAGACCGCCAATAAGGTTTGAGTTCCACTCTCTAATAATCTCTGGGCCGAACACGAAACTGACAAATTTGGATGAACAAGCTGCAGCATTTGAGGAAGAAAATGGGGAAAGCGGGCTTGTAATGCTCTTTAGCTGGGTATCTCGAATTCCGAGGTGAACTTACTATATTGACTGGACTAGTAAGAATGTTAACAACTTGTTTTCAAATATTTTGCGCACTATGAAAGTAGTACGTACTTAGTAATGGCTAGCAGACAGTGAAGACTACTGTAACCTAGTAGAAAGTTAATTATCAAGTTATAGTTATATTGTGCAGGACAACTTCTACATAATATTACGATAGTCTACTTTTTGATAGTTTGGTTTTAGAGTTCAAAATCGAACATTATTTTAGGTATACAGAATAAATAATAGTACTAGTTTCCGACAACAATAGGCCATAGAATAAGTAATAGTTACCAGCGACCGGCTCACTTATACCTACCTACTTATGTACCTATAGAGTTCTCGAACGAATCGAAAGGATAGATAAAGACAGTAAAAAGTTCTAGAGTAAAGAAAGAGATAGGTATAGCGTAGAATTATCTAGAAAGGACTGACATTAGTATAAAAGCCGAGCTTGTCGGCCGTTTATTCATTCAGTTTTTGGATACGAACAAGTGAACAGTGAATTGTAAATTGTGAACGAATAGTTATAGCAATCCAGTACTGCAGTAAGGAAATATATAAGCTCTTCTCACAGAACCATCTTTCTATTCTACGTCATCTTCACCTTCGACGGATTTCTCCAATCCAGCAATAGCAAGTGTGCACCTGCTCATTCGTATAGGCCCTTCTAGTGGGATCGCACATATATTATAGTATCATTTTTCAAAAGAACAAGTTTCTATTACCATATCAGTTTCGTTAGAATTTACGAAATACAAATATATGGACATCCTACTAGAAAGAGCTTAACTACTACTTTGGGGCCTTTCATTCGGCTCGTTTTTATGAAACACTGCACAGTCCAGGTTCAGTATAGGTTTTATAGAACCGTGCATTGGCCACACGTGCAAGTAAGCTCGTGCAAACTGGACTGTGCAAATCTATATCCACAACTAGCTCCTGCCCGCGGCTTCGCAAGCGCTTTTCAAAGTAGCCTATGTGCGTCTCCGGGATATTGTTTACCATCCTACCCAATTTCATTAACATGCGTTCAGCCTTGAAGGCAACAGACAGAGAGTTTTTTTTATTTGCTTTAAGTGGCTTTCGTGTCACTGTGTCCATCATAGTAGGTCTTTTGTTTTGTATGCCACGACAGACAGAGTTACTTTCGCTTTTATAATATTTTTTTTTATATGTATATTATGAAAATACAGGGTGTCCCACAGCCATGAGACATGGAAGGCAAGTACCAGAAATATTGGAGTAGGAAAGTTTTACAACAAGAAAACATTCCTTTATTTTTTGAATATTTTTCAATAATTATAGGAATAATTCGTAATTCGTTAATGGAAACCACTCACATCAATATTTCTGTACTTACCCTCCATGTCCCATGGATTTGGGACACCCTGTATAGTATACTAGCTGCAGCCCGCAGCTTCATACGCGCTTTTCAAGTGGCCTATGTTCGTCCCCGGTCCCCGGGATACTATTTGCCTCCCTGCCAAATTTCATTATGATCCTTTCAGCCGCTTAGGCGTGAAAAGGTAACAGACAGACAGAGAGACGGACAGACAGACAGACCGAGTTACCTTCGAATTAATATTACTAGTAATATAATGTAATAATATTATTATGGATCTTCAAGCCAGTTCCGTTCTATAATTTTCTGAACGAATGGAATATCTAAAAACCATGAACCTCTTACCTGTACTGTGCACGTGTTTCATAAAAACGAGCCGAGTGAGAGGCCCCAAAGTAGGAGTTCATATCATTCCAGTACGATGTCCATATGTCTGTACTTACATGTATGCAACCTACATGAACATACAACATACACCATGTTGCAACGTGCTAGACAAGTACCAACTACTACTTTCAAGCCCTCTCACTCGCCTAGTTTTACAACTTTGAGATGTAACAAAGAAAAATGAGCCTTAAAAGCATTGGATTACAGGGTACTTTTGAATGGATGAAATTATTATGTTCGTGCACGTTCCAGTTTACTCTAAAAATTCATGCTAAAAACTAAAAACAGTCTAGTATGAAAGAAAAAGATTTCTTTGTCAATCAAGTTTTCAAATCATCAAGTGTCAAAAAATCTATTCGAGATTCCAAATGTCAAAAAATGCCTGTGTCATCAGTCATGTCATGCATGTCAGTCATGTCAAATTGTCAAAAAACACCACTACCACCACGCATGAATGAAACAAGTACCTAAAATACATAATGCTAGCATATTTACTCGTTATCTTTATATAAATTGTCTAAATTGTGAAAAATGACCGAAGATCAAGATGCAAAGGAAACGCAGCCCGACACTGGCAGCAAAATATTTGTCAACAATAATAAATATAAAAAGTTGAAGACACAGAGGCCTCTGACCAAAGTGATAAATGTTCTACGTAAACATCCAGATCTAATTCTTCAAAGTCATTTATTATTACCTAATTGTTTGGTCCTTTCAGATTATAATGAGACGTCTACCGCCGACAATGACGGAAGAATCATTTCTGGAACAGGTGTCACCTATACCTGAACATGACCATTTCTACTTTGCCAAAGCAGACCCATCGCTTGGAAATAACCTGTATACAAGAGCTTACATAAACTTTGTCAACGTGGACGATATTTATTTATTTAGAGACAAGTTTGATGGTTATGTATTTCTAGATGAGAGAGGCAAGTAACCTACATTGTCTTAAAATTATTATCTTGCTTTCTCTTTTTCTTATAAAACATCAGAAATTTGCTTAAGTAACGCCTGTAGTAAAAAAGCCAAAAAAATGTCTTTCAGGTGTTGAATTCATAGGTATGGTAGAATATGCCCCCTTTCAACGCATTCCTAAAAAGAAAAAAAAGAAGGATCCAAAGTGCAGCACAATTGAAAGTGATCCTGTCTACCAAGAGTTCATTGAAAACCTCACTAAAGAACCAGAAATGGAAAATCAACCTAAACTGGAATATTCCTATCCTATAACTGATGGTAAGATAATTATGTTATAATATTGCTTTTTGGGGAGGCCTGGGCCCAGCTGTGGTCCAATACAGGCTGTTGGACCAATACAGGATGTTGGACCAATACAGGCTGTTGGACCAATACAGGCTGTTGGACCAATACATGCTGTTGAGGAGGAGGAGGTATTGCTTTTTAGCATATTCATGGACAGTAAGCTCATACCATTTTTTTCATTATAAATACAGTACTATTCCCCATACATTTTTAAAGTACTGAACCTTAGTGCAAAATATCCAGATTCTGTACAGCGGTACAGTTTTAGCCATATTATGGCCGAAACCATACTGTATAATACACATCCTTTCCAAACCTATGGTCATAGCCATTAACATGTCCATAAACATGTTAAATATGCAATACTATGGAACAAAATCCAGTAGGTAGTGTATGCCTCCTGCAATTGGTGTAATTTCAATATTTAAGAGGCATAGAGCAGACTGCTAGCAGTGAGGGGTACAGGGTCTGACTGTAGTTCATTAAATTTAGATTAATTATTTAACCTAGCAGTGGCTTAAGTTCTTCTATGGGTGGCAATAATGATTTTAATCTATAGTAACCCAAAGCACAGGGGCGGCAACCCTTTTGGAATCAACATGCTATTAAAACAAAAATAAGCACAGAAACAGAAAAAATTTCACTGAAGATTCAATCATTCAATAATTTGAAAATACGCAGTTTTGCGTCAAAGCGCGAATGATTCCATCATGCCTGTGTTGTGTTGCCTTGAAGTTTTACATTCAATCCATTGAAATATTGGGATAATTTTGAAATAATTACCAAGTAGGAAGTGGAGTAGGTGAATGAAGTAGGTCCTACTTCATATTTTAAACTTGAACTAAAAATGCAAACCATTGTGATCCATGGCATGCCCATAATGTTATGTCGGGTGCCATCAATGGCACGCATGCCATGGGTTCTCTATCCCTGCTATAGCAGAATACCCAAAGATCTAAATCAGTAGGTACACCCTGACACCAAAAACTGTAGTATTGTTAGTTGTTGCCACATTTTTAGTTTAGAAATTTATCTTCCATAACTAGAGATCGGACAATTGGATGCAATATTACAATATTTACCTAAGTTAATTTTTGGTACCAAATTAAGGATATGGCTTCTTAGAATACTTTTATTCAAAATAAAATCAAGGGATTTCGGGATCAAATGTATATTTACTTACAGTGAAATTTTATAAGAAAACAAATTAATCTAAATTCATTTATTTGTTAAGGATATCCTACAAAATATTTTTGATTATTAAAGATAGAAAAGTTGTGCACGGGCATTTGGGCAATATACCCAAGTGCCAGTGTACAACTTTTATAATATATTTTATGATAAATTCTTATACTGAATTAATGTAACTCAAGTTATTGTGTTGTTTTCTTCACAAGTTGCCATGACATGCACTTCATAAATAGCTAGACGCGTAACCGAAAAAAAACCGGTAAAATTAGGTATTTAAAAAAAAATATGTACAGATGTACAATGTCTTTAAACTTTAGATGTTCTATTTAGATTTAAAAGTAAATATTTTTTTTTTAAAGTACACGAGTCGTTGCGAAAGTCGCCGCTTCTGGTAGACGGTCACACAAACTCAAGCGCAGTTTGGCAAGCGGTATTTCGATTTATAGGACATCATCCATTTTGGTCCAAATAGTGAAAGTGCCGGCCAATGAAAAAAAACGATATATCCTGTTACTTCTTGTCCGCCTGAGCATTTTTTATTATTGCACCGAAGCTGTGGGACCATTCTTCTTGGATTTATTTAAGTTCAAAAATCTGTAATTTTTCGATTTAATTAATGGTTACTTTTTACTTTTTTGTTATCTAGTACCCATAAAGCAAGCTCTGCTTAGTTTGGGGTTAGATGATGCTGTATGGATTGTACAGTTTTTTGTTTTTTTTTCCTCTTGCGCGAAGTACATGCATATCCAAATATACCTAGTACCTAATATTCACACACCTACCTTACCTACTAATGTTTACTGGCGTATCTTTCATTCAAACTCTTTAAAGACAGTTTGCAGCTTGTTTATAATATAATTAAATAATCTTGTTGTATTCGTCTGGCCTAACAATAATATTTTCCAACCCAACAGCTGTGGGATTTAGGGATTTAGAGTAAATGCCGAGCATAGCTCATGAACCATATTATGCACATGATATGCGAGCAGCAATTTATCCTTCTTTTTCCGATCACACACGTGCAGTAACAGTGAGTGGTTAAGCTGAAAAGTTAAAAAACCAAAAAATATACCTAATATCAATGACCGAATGGCTTCGGATGTAAACAGTCGAAAGCTAATGCACTAAATAATAGAATGCGAGCGCAACGATAGAGGAGTGTGTTCCTCCTACTCCTACCTGTCGAACTATGAATTCGTCTACCACTATTTCAGAGATATCCAAATGTTCTCTTTCTCAAGAACTCCAGTCATATCTTCTCAGGTTCTCTGTTGGTTCACGATACAATATACAAAAGTGTACCATCACTCCTGTTATTATAACACGGTTTTAAAACAACTATCAATCTTAAAACCTAACAGTAATTATAAAACTTAACGAAAGCAGCACGCCAACCCCCTGTAAAAACATATGTTTTTGGTCGGCAGGTAGAAAATGCCTCGGCATTAAGCCCACCCTTTGTACATCAGTGCAATAAAGGTTTAAATAAATAAAGCAATAACCAAACCACAAAATGAAGTAGGGTACACCGGGAAATCACACAAACGTACCCGGCAGAGTTGCTTTCGGTAATCTATTAATAGTAGCTAAAGGATACCTATTCTACGATTTTTTTTACTTTAATAATAGTGAAGAGACATTTCATTCTGTCATTAGGTCTTCACTGAAGACCTAATAATGACAGAATGAAATTTTACTTAAAACACAGTTACTTTTCTTATCATTCCATTTCATTAATTCGAAAAATGCCACATTTTTGAACTCAAATAAATCTAAGAATAATGGTCCTGCAGCTTCGGTGCAATAATAAAAAATTGCTAAGACAAACACGTTCCAACAGATTATTGCATTTTTTTATTTTGGCCGGCACTTTCACATTTGGACCAAAACTGTATGAAGCATGGATGATGTCCTAAAAACATTTTTCTACTTGTTTTTTGGATTTTTGGTCTGGAATTTAGCCTTGTTGGTCGTTTATCTACGATTACCGGAGGACTAAGCTGGGGCCTGATTTGACTTTTGTTACAAATCTCGTCAAAAATCACTGATAATAAAAGTAGGGAAAAGCAAGCATATTACGTTGTAACAGGGCAACTGTAATTTGTGTCATATTGGCTTTGTTACATCTTACGGAGCATATACTTGAATTTTAATTTCCCGGGTTTGCGGGATTTTTCGATAAAAAAAGTGCAATCCTTAATAGCCAACATCTCAACTTTAAGTAATTATGCATCCGAATATCCGATCTCCATCCATAACGTATTACGTTAAAACAAGCAGTACTTCTTTTTCTAATATAATTCACTTTTTGTTTAATCTTTTTAGACTAGTTTAAAGTTATTGTAATGTGGTGGTTCAGAAATAAGGTATTTTCATTTAACCTACTTCTAGATTTGCCACTACAATTTTTGTATTGACGCATGTCATAGATGAGGCACCCAGATCTATCCTCATGAGATTCTTTGGGTTAAGGCGAGGATTCCCGAGCGGCCGATTTTATTAGGCCAGGAGCGCGACGGTGCGCAGGCAGCCGAGCACGATTTTGTAGATATTTAGGTGTTTTGAAAAATATTTGTATGGCATATAAAAATATTTTCTAGTGATGCACTGCGTAATAACGTTGGCAATGTTTTGGTATACATTTTGTGTAATTTTATTCATTTTTCTATTCACACTGATCATTCAAAGTTTCATTTAGAGGTAACTTTGTAATTTTTTTCTATCGGGTGAAATATCACCAATCGTGTTTTTGTCTAGTGATGCACTAGAAAATATCCTCAACTATATTATGTATGAATTTCAAAACTATAGGTCTTATAGTTATTGAGGTACGGACAGTTAAAAATCCCTAAATCCGGGAATCCTCGCCTTAATATCCATCTAAATTTTCAGCAAATGACAAGAAAGTTCAATCAACTCCACTGCTGGACTACCTCGCTGCTCGCAAACCTGACAAGCGCGGCCGTGACGAGCGCCGCAGGAGAGAGAATGACAAGAGGAAAATGAGGATTGAAAGAAAGGGAAAGGATAGCCCCATAAAGGTAAGTGGAAACTTATTACTTGTATTTAACCAACGTCGTCGGGGCGACGCAAGAACAGAGGGGTGTTGTAAGTTTATCGTGTCTGTCTGTCTGTGTATCTGTGTATCTGTCTGTGGTATCGTAGCTCCCAAACGGATGAACTTATTTTCGTTTAGTTTTTTTTTGTGTCATATATAATTTTATCTCGAGTGTTCTTAGCCATGTTTCATGAAAAATATTCTTGTTTATAGACACTTCTTTGGTAGTCAGGTAAATACATGTATTGACAGATCTTTACCCAGGATCAACCTTTAATTTTCTTCCAAACTAGATTATGCCTGCGGCTTCGCACACGTTGTTTCTATAAAAACGTCTTCGCTATCCCATGAGAACTGATTTATAGGATAAAAAGTAATGTTTGATTCCAGGATTAGAATTACCTGTAGGTATGCGAAATTTCAGCCCAATCCGTTCAGTAGTTGTTTCGTGAAGAGGTTACAAACATACTCGTACATGCATCCAATCTTTCCAATTTATAATATTAGGGTGATTCCGGTTTGGTTCAGTGTAATACCTACCAGCCATCGTTGACGGAGAATTGAATCAATTAAGTATTACAAATAAACTAGCTTTCGCTCGCGGCTTCGAATGCCTTTTTTCGGAATACAAAGTAGTAGGTATGTTATTCTTGATCTCGTACAACATGTTTGCTAAATTTCAGCCTGATCAGTTTACTAGTTTTGCGTTAATAATTTATAGATATCCATCCATCTTAAATTTCACAATTATAATTGAAGGTTAATCAAACTTACCTTAAGTGAAGTTTGACCATACATAACAATAACACTAGTCACTGCATCCGAAGACATTTATTAGTGTGATGTGTGTGTTGTGTGTGTTGTGTGTGTTGTGTGCTGATCATTTAAGTTGTTCATGGCCTATGATATAATATAACACTGGCTTTGTGTACAACATCAAACTCAGTAACGTAAATGAAACCCTGAGGTACTCTACTCATAATCCTTGCTCAGC
Organism: Eupithecia subumbrata; assembly: GCA_949316285.1. Taxonomy (NCBI): domain Eukaryota; kingdom Metazoa; phylum Arthropoda; class Insecta; order Lepidoptera; family Geometridae; genus Eupithecia; species Eupithecia subumbrata. Next base: position 29,983,382 of record OX438644.1, on the reverse strand, counting down.
TCCAGCAATTGCTAAGTACTTAAATAGTTTAAGAAGAAGTCAAAATACTACAATTGCTCAAGTTGAGCAAGGTTAATAGGTAAAAGGAAATGTTCTATAGAAATGTGGTGATTTATCTGAGGAAGAGATAAACAGTGAGAACTGCGATCAGACTCAAACCAGCACTATTTGGTTCGGAGAGCAGAGGGTCTACCACAAAAGTAAAGCTAAATGTTTGCATTATAAAAAAGAGTTGAAGACATCTCATGGCTCCGACGAGTTCATAAGCACAGACTCTGACTGGGACTCGCATTTCCCAGCTCTATCTATGAAAACTCATAACACTTTTACCTTAACTTCACCTAAGCTGTGCGACAAGAAAGATAATCCTGAGAGCCAGAAAAGTGGTGGTGATACAGTTTTTAAGGTTTTATTTTTTTCCCTCATATAGTTGAAAATCACAATAGAATTCAAAATAGTTCATTCATATGCTATCGATACAATATAGAGCAGGGCCTCGATAGTCCGAACCCGAACGCCTCTTTAAGGAACAAACGCTTTAAGGACGCTTGCTTTCAGGAGCAAACGCTTCTATACTTAATTCATTTACAACGCGATATTTACCATGATTTGAGTTTTGAGCTTTCCAATATTTCGGCACAGTTTCATGCGCCATGATCACGGAATAACTGAGGGCACTGCGAGCGAGTTGTTGTTGGCAGATTACATCGATCTATCCTATATTTTGTTGTCTGTTGCTACGGACGTTCTACTACCGTCCCAATAACCATGATGGATTTAAATGTTTTAAACGCTTCTATAATTCGAACGACCCCCTACCCCCTACCCCTACGCAACCGCTATTTCTCAGACTCGCACTGCCGTGTATATTTTTTATATTGCTCTTACACTTTTTCTTTTCATCCGCTGACCGCCGAATGAGCAGATGAAGTCGATATTTTCCATTCCAGAAAAAAAGCTTTTTGATTTGACTCTCATCTAAATGATGATTTCTATGTGTACTCGTCAAAGCAGCACTACTTATAGTAATGGAGTTCTATAAAAGTAACAAAATTCCACGCAAGTGGAATATTGTAACAATTTCGCATGTTAAAAACATCATTCTCAATGATAAAAAATCTTGTTATATAGAAAAATGCCATTAAAAATATTTACGTACTAAATCCGAACGCTCCGTACATCCGAACATGGTATCAATCGTGTTCGGATTTTCGAGGCCCTGCTGTACTGCTCCAGGTAATTAGCAATCCATGTTACTGTTGTGTAATAGTAAAAATTTAATTAACTAATTTTCTTCCTCATTTTGACTTAAATTACTTAATTTCACCTGAATCAATATTAGTTGTATCATTAATACTGGTAATAGTCGTTTTCTAGCTTTTAACATATCACTGATGTCGATTTATGTTACCTACTTTCATAACCGTTTCAGGAGGAAGATTATGAAAACGACGTCAAGAAAATTAAATCCAGGGACTGGGACAAGGATAAAAATGACCGAGATGAGTATGAGAAAGAAGGGTCTGTATTTGAAAATAAAACATACAAAGAACGTAAATCTGGATCTACTTTCGTTAATGACAAGAAAAAAAGAGATGAAAAGCCATTCGGAAATGACGATGACGGCGACGACTCCGATAAAGGATACAAAAAGGACAAACGAGACAAGAACAAGGAATCTCCCCGCGAGCAAAAGAGCAAGAAATACAGCGACACGAGAAAAGAGAGGATCAAGCAGAACGAAGTAGCTAAATCTGACAAACAGGCCGCTATCAATAAGATAATGTGCTCCGACGTGAAGTCCAAGATCAACCAGGACGACATAAAGCCGTTTACTCAACTTCCGCACGTCAAAACAGACGATCTGACGAAACTGATAGAAAGCCTGGACAAGAAGGCGAAGATACAAGATAAAGAGACGCACAAAGATTCCAACGACAATGTCTCTGAGAAGCCTTTTCCGAAAATTCGCCGGAACAGTTTGGATTGTTCAGACACTCCTAAAGAGGAATCTCCGTTTAAGAGGCAGAAATCTCTGAACATTGATGATAGGAGCAGATCTACTGACACGGATAGAGAAGGTTCTGAGGAAAAGGACAAGAGCGATGCTGATCGCCGCACGGAGAGGAGAATTAGAAACAAGGTATGTTGTCTGAAGAGTCAACTTGCTTGCGAATATTTAGCTTTATTTTTAGCGAATATTTCATTGTGGATGTGAGCGGGTTTACTACGGACCTTATTTGTGTTGGAATACTACCAACGTTTAATCCATTAACGAGGGACATCTTCTGGGTGAGTGCGGTTCGCGATGTCCCTGCGTATAGTACTAAAGAAAACGTACTGGGAAAACGGGGTAAGTAGAGACATAAGCAATAGAAATGGACAAAATACTGGAGCAAAACATCCTTTTGCAGAGGTCAGACCGACTGACACTGAACAGGTGAACAGTCACGGACCAAGGATACTTGCACTGCTACCAGCAGAGGTCAGACCGACTGACACTGAACAGGTGAACAGTCACGGACCAAGGATACTTGCACTGCTACCAGCAGAGGTCAGACCGACTGACACTGAACAGGTGAACAGTCACGGACCAAGGATACTTGCACTGCTACCAGCCAGGTAATGTCTTGCTCCAGTATTTCGTCCTCCATTTCTATTCACCCTGGAGTCTCTATTCATTCCGTTTTACGTACGTCTTTGCTGTACACCAAAGAATTAACATGATTATCGTCGGGCCGCCATAACTAGTTAGCTTAAAAATAAAAACAGTGGTCATCTAGATAAATCTAATTTTGTTAACCAATTCTTTTTCTGCTTTAAAGCCTGAATTTTGTTAAACCTACACGCAATATTTTGTTTCAGGACCGCCCCAGCCTGGTTATCTACCAGCCGGGCATGGGTAAATTCAGTAAACAGCGCATAGCAAAAGAGAAAGAAGCAAACTTACCAACCGCAAAATCAGTGAACGAAAGTGAAAAGAAAGACACTTGAGATCCAGTAAACATTTCCCGAATCTTGGACATTTGGACAACAACGGACAAACCCTGAAGCGATGAAACCCATCGATGCGTCCTCCAGCTCCGGCCAGTAGGTGAGCTCAACTGAACGTGCCAACGCGAGGAACCGCTCCTTGCAAAGCCTTCCTTGCCTCTCTTATTTGTTTTGTTTACTTTAAACATTATGTTGAGTTGGAAATGTTTTATCATTAAATCAAAGTAGCATTTAAATGCATCATATTATTAGCTTGACCGTTTAATTCAGTGTGTTAATTTCATTTATTATAATTCATTTTTCAAAGGATTCTCGCATTTTTTTTATCATCAAGGTTTTCAGTATTGTCACAGTATGTCTTCAATCTCAAGTGATACGAGTAACGATGCAGATGTAAGATGCACATATTCACACACTCCAAGAACAGCTACCACCAGGCATTACGCAAACTTGCACCTCAAATCAAACAATTCTTCTCAATTCTCATTATCAAAAACCATTATAATTTCTATCACAGTTATTTAAACTTGCAATTAAAATACAAACGTTTACTTATTTATTAGTGTTACAATCAAAAATTGAGAACTTAATAACAATAAATGTGAAAACTTAATAAATTTCATCTTTGGCAAGTAAAGTTATTTGTTATTCAGGGGGTACCTACTACCTACTACCTACACCTATGTATTTCTATAAGAGTAACTTTGGAATTTTAAGGTTATTTGGTAAAAAATTACAATTAGGTACGAGAAATAGGTAGGTCAGCTCTATAAAGCCTCTACGCTAGCACACATAGTATTTGCTGAATTTGATAAAAAAATTATGTATTACCTGAAACAATATTTTGTGACCTAATAAGTAAGTTACGTTACGTTAAATTATTTGATACCTACTTGAAGACGTATAACGAGATCACAATACAAAACAGCACCTTAACAACTAAACAAAATGGCTTAAACGACTGTGTCTCGCGTAAAAAATATACAATCTCATCATAAACTAATTCTTATAATAAATATAGTTTTAATATAAAAGCCAGAATATCTGACAAATCTAAGTTTTGTGACTAAATCGTCACCTTCTCAATCCATAACCTAAGAGAAAGTTACCAAGTTAACTACACTGATATTACATACTTAAGATAGGTACCTACACAGTCCTATTTTGAAGAAAGACGTTTATCAAATCAAGGCTAATGAAGTAATGAAGGTGACTACGTAAACTTTATATTGTGTGTATAAGACTCGTACGAACCACGCTCCTCACAACAGCCAACAGTCTTAAAACAAATAGTAGTGATTCTGCGGCACCAAAACCAACTAACTGACCTAAAATGTTGTCCTCCCTTTTTTACGATTGAAAAAAGGAATTACTAACATTTTAGGCTACTTAGTTTAGGGTTTGTGACGACAGAATGTACACCATTGGTGCCTATGAGTCTCACTTCATGAGACATCGTTCAGTAGAACAGCACTTCCATCTTTTTCTGCGACCCTAGTAAGTTTCTGGTGCTGGATCTTCTCGGCCGTCGTCTTCGTCTGCCGCACGTTATGTCGATGCATGATGTACAGCAACAGAATGAAGCCCACGAGGAAACCTGCGAGCCCTCCGCCGACCGTCAGCCATGTACGCCTGGTTGCCCTTTTGTTCTGGACCTTAAAATAATGAGAAACGTGGTAAGTTCATTATTTCATAATTCTTTATTGCACAAAATAGGTACAAGTAAACCATTTAGCAGGAAAAATAATGGCAACGGCGAGCTTAACCCTGAAAAGAGTTCTCTTTCAACAAACCTTATTGGGAGAGAGACACATTTGTGAAAGTGGGTAGGTACATGTGCGTGCATGTACGGAGAGGATATAAGATTTAAGTTCCCTTTTTTTAAATAACGTTAGATATGCAAAATTGCAAATCTGTAGGTTTGAAGGTAGCATAGAACATAGCAGGGATCAAAAGCGTGCCCAATGGTTCGTGTAAAGTACAGACTACTATTGCGTCGCTCGTTTCTTCCCGAACTCGGTCGCGTCTCGACTAACACAGGTTTTTGCAATATAAAGATGTTTTACCTGTACGTATAACGATTTACATCGATGATAAGTAGCATTGTAGGTTTCTAACACGTCTGGCACCCGACAGCTCTCGAATTCTGCAAACAAATAGATTTAATAAATGGATTTATTGCTGTGACGGTCTACGGATGAGATAATGAGATAGTAAATAAATCTATAAATAAATAATACTGGACAATTGCCACACCATCATCTAGCCCGAAGCTAAGCAGAGCTTATCCTAACTAAGGATACTAGATAACTCCTCAATCTCCTCAACAGTCTATATCGGTCCACTGCTGGACGCAGGCCTCCCACTGATAAGCGCCTTATTGACTTTTATCTCATGGGGGTAATGCCCATAATCCCCAAGCTGGACATGCGGGTTGGGGATCGCAGTTGGGTGGTAGAATTGTTTGCAGGGGGTGCTGCTGCCCGCCCCCGGTGGATATGATATGGGCAGAGTTGGGGTGGTGCAAGTTCTAAGCCGGCACCACACAGCACACAGCACTAGATAACTGGTATGATGTACGAGTACCTACTTTAATACATTAAACCACATAGATAGATAAATCTTTACTATGCATATATAGAGAACACCCTGAACAAATATCTGCAGAACGTACAAACATTTGCGGCGGGAATCGAACCCGCTACCTCCTGCGTCGCAGGCAGACCTTCGCCCGCTGCGTCGTCGCGTACAGAGGTCGTCTTCGAAAGCTCGTAGAGATACCCACCTCTCGTATTCAACCTCGTGTAGTCGGCGAGCTGGAACGACACGTGTCTCGCTTGGAACCAGGATATAGTTGGGCGCATGTCACATAGTTTCATCTTGTCCAAGGAGTCCGTCAAGTCTACTCGGGAGAGATCGCACATCGCAGCGAAATGACCAGCATCGAGCTTCGTCAGAGGATTGTATGAAATGTTATAGAAAGTCAACGACGGGAGACTGCCCCAGTCCGGTAACTGCCTCATCTTACAGTTTGATACATCCAATCTTTCTAAAGGCGCTTTTATTGGTTTTTGTATTGAAAGCTCCTGGATATTTTTGTGGAGTAAAGGATTCCCTTTGAGGTTCAGTTTGCGTAAAGAGGGTAGTTGAAATAAGGAGTTGGGTAGTTCCAAAATGACGTTATTTGAAAGGTCAAGCGTTTGTAAGCTTGTAAGTGATGTTAGGGCTTCTTCTTCTATGAGATAGATTTGATTATCGGCCAAGTACAGGTATTTTATGCTGGAATACCCTGAGAATGTGTCTGCTTCCAATTCTTGAAGCTTGTTATCGCTGAAGTCCAGGATCTGTAAAGTAAATTGTAGAGTGTGTGACTATTTACATTTTTTGAAACCCTAGTAGGTTAGGTACATCTCATTTATTTATTTATTTAAAACTTTATTGCACTGAGTACAAAGGGTGGGCTAACCACATTCATGGCCCAATACGCAGATGACAGTCGCCGCCACAGTGTAGCGGCGCGGCCATGGCGCGGCCATGGCGCGGCCATGGCGCGGCGCGTCCCCGCGAGTCGCACCGCCCGCCCCCGCGCCCGCGCCCGCGCCCGCGCCCGCGCCCGCGCCGAGGCTGGCCAGTGAATGCGATATAAATGCCGAGGAAAAAATGCCTCGGCGGCGGCATTAAGCCCAACACGTTTTTACAGGGTGTTGGCATGCTAATATTATTTTTAAAAATATAGATAACTACAAATAGGTACAGCAAAAGTAAGTTGGTAGGTACTTCAGTATGTAGCTTAAAATCACCGCTTCAATTAAGTACTTTAGGTATGTCGGTACTCTGTTTCAGTTATCATTATCAGATTCGAACCGACGACGCGACTAACGAAAACTCCTTCGACATCGCAATTACATTCAATGGATTTGAATAGGGAAACCGCTATCTTATATATTGGAATAAAATAACATAGATTAGCTGATCTAGTGTTGGTGAATGGACGAAGCACGCTGCGCGCTGCGCGCTGCACGAGTCAGGACACGAAGTCACGAACCTCAATGCTAGTTCTGAGAGGGGGCAGCCGGCCGAGCCGCAGGCCGGCGCAATGCGCTCCGTACATGTCGTACGCGTACTCGTAGGTGCAGTGGTTGGGCTTCGAAGACAACGCCTCTATTTCAGTCAGCTCTTTAGCACTGTTGTAGGAGATGAACAGTGCTAGGACCAACGCGACGTTGCTTAGTCTGAAACAAGAAAATACAATTTTATAGGTCATTTCTATGCCATGGGAAATGAATTATGAGATAAAAAGTAGCCTATGTTTTATTCCAGGCTTAAAACTACCTGTATGTAAAATTTCAGCCCGATCCGTTCAGTAGTTAGTTTTGGTGTGAAAAGGTCAAAAATATTATCCATTTTTTTTCATTTTCATCGCCCCGATGTTTTTTATATACCCATGAGGCGTTTTCCCAAAAAATTGCAATAGTTCGTTGAAAAGTACGCAATCATAATTTTCAGGGTTTTTCGTTATCTTGTGGTTCATCTACCTAGTACCTAGGTACCTACACTGTCATTGTTATTGCTTATACATTTTTAATTGTATTTTTTGCTTGTTTGTACTTGGGTAATCCCCGGAACTACTGGTCTAATTTCTAATTCCCTGAGTGACATAGCCATTGTTTTCTACCAGGCACCTTCCCCGTAAGCGGAGCCGCGAGCGGTAGCTAGTGATTTATAATCAGCCATCATGGCCTCATTAATGGTTCATGCCTTGTAAGCAGTCTTGTAAGAGTTATAATTTTCCCTTTCTGTTATAAGCAAAGCAATATTGGTATCAATGAGCTCTGTCTCTTGGGGTCGTAAGTTCAGAATTCACCTACCAAGTAGTCATTTACATTTCTGAGATGCAGGGGTTATCATAGCTGTTGACCCCAGACGGAGATGGGTGGGTGGGTATACAATAATCGACTGTTTCCGATACAAAGGGCGTAAAGACCATTTTTGGCAAAATGAATTTTTGATGCAACCTTACATATTTTTTAGGCTCTTTCGATCTGCGTACCTATTTAATATAGCTACGACGAAAAATGTGGTTCTTACCACCTAAAATTTAATTTTCTTACATTTTGCAAAAATTATGGTTTATACAACCTAAAGAATTACCCTTGTATGTACTTACACCAGGCCATTAATTAATGGGTCGTAAATTAGGTCGTAAATACATTTCTTTAGGTATTCAGGGGTGTAAGTCCATCCTAACTTTTATACAAACGCTCGTATATAAATGTAATTAAATGAAACAAAGGACAGCCCAAATATAAGAACTTTCTTCCTAAAACCAACTTTATAAGTATAAAAAAGTTATGTAAAAACAGATATTTATTATTTTGTTTTTTGCTCATTGCCAGAAATACCTAGGTGATTTGCAGTTACGACTTTTGTATCGGAAACAGTCGATATGTCGCTTGAGCAACACACACACACACACACACACACTCAGACAACACAGAGTTCTCTCTCCAACCTTATTATCCTACGTTAAAGAAGAATATTTAAATAATACATCACACACAGGTATAGGTATCTTCACTAGTGTCGCTCAAGTGTTGCTCCAAATCATTTGTAGAGCAAAATTATGCGGAGACAGGGCAAGGCATTTTGGGCCCAGAGATTAAGAAGTTTTGTGTTGTGGTCCAAAATCCAATCCATTTTCTTGCTTTCTTTATTGATTTAGACTATTTTAGACTTTTGATAGTCAACTCCTCCCCGCCAGCAATAAAAGGTCACAGAACAATAATTGAATGATTGCCTTGTCCCTATTTAAATTGTCCGTCTGGGCAGATATCGACGCCTATGCTTTATGTACATACACTTAAATATTATGCAGCTACATACAGTAAAATATTTCTCGATTTTTGATGATTCTTAATTGGTTGTTTACAAGTTCGTATGAAATTATCATATATTGTAACCAGCCACTTTAGCATTATAGGCCTGAATTCGTGATTGATATCCAATCACCTAGATTGTAGACCATTTGATTGTAAACTTAAGAACGCGGTCATATTTACTTTAACTGTTGCGTATAAGTAGGTATGAAATGAAGTACCTACCTATCTATAGTAGGTACTATTCAGTTTTCAGTGTTACGACAACCTCTTACCGCGCAGTACGCGTAGTCCGGCCCCGGGCCCGATGATAACTTGAGATAAGTATGAAAATTATGATAACACGATACGTTAATTGCATGTTGATACAAAAAATTACTGAGTATGAAAACTGTTGGTTTAACCCTGTTTTACCAAAGCTTTATCTAATTTGTCTGTGTCACTTCTCAGAGGGGAAATGTCAAGCCAGGCAAGGCAACGCAACGCTTTCATTGTTTATATGGTAGAGTTCTTTCACTCGCTTCAGGGCATTTGAACATAAAAGTTATATAAAGACGAAAGTAAATTAGGGTCTACGTGAGAAATATTTTATAGTTTTACTTCGGAAATCTGTTAAAAAGCGTCAAAACCACGTGCATGTTTAGTGTAAGAACTCTACCAGGATCATATCATCAATCATATCGGTTGTCTACACATTTTTAGAGGTCCATTGTCCGTGATACCAAGAGATAGTCCACATGCGTTTTTGAAAGAAAACAGTTTAGGTACATAAATAAGATCACGTAGGTACCTACCTGAAGTGAGTACTTATTAACCTACCTAATCATGGACATTACAATATACACTTACTCTATTGTTATCAACTCGAGTGCGTAAATAGTGATGCTTATTACCTACACACACACCTACTCCGGTGCCGTTATAGACTCAAGTTTCCAGTTCTTTGTCCTGGAAATCCGAGTATCTGCAATTCTTGAGCCAAAGAGACGCCTCGGTTTATCGCTAGACCTATCCGTTAACACATTCAAAGAGACGCCTCGGTTTATCGCTAGACCTATCCGTTAACACATTCAAAGAGACGCCTCGGTTTATCGCTAGACCTATCCGTTAACACATTCAAAGAGACGCCTCGGTTTATCGCTAGACCTATCCGTTAACACATTCAAAGAGACGCCTCGGTTTATCGCTAGACCTATCCGTTAACACATTCAAAGAGACGCCTCGGTTTATCGCTAGACCTATCCGTTAACACATTCAAAGAGACGCCTCGGTTTATCGCTAGACCTATCCGTTAACACATTCAAAGAGACGCCTCGGTTTATCGCTAGACCTATCCGTTAACACATTCAAAGAGACGCCTCGGTTTATCGCTAGACCTATCCGTTAACACATTCAAAGAGACGCCTCGGTTTATCGCTAGACCTATCCGTTAACACATTCAAAGAGACGCCTCGGTTTATCGCTAGACCTATCCGTTAACACATTCAAAGAGACGCCTCGGTTTATCGCTAGACCTATCCGTTAACACATTCAAAGAGACGCCTCGGTTTATCGCTAGACCTATCCGTTAACACATTCAAAGAGACGCCTCGGTTTATCGCTAGACCTATCCGTTAACACATTCAAAGAGACGCCTCGGTTTATCGCTAGACCTATCCGTTAACACATTCAAAGAGACGCCTCGGTTTATCGCTAGACCTATCCGTTAACACATTCAAAGAGACGCCTCGGTTTATCGCTAGACCTATCCGTTAACACATTCAAAGAGACGCCTCGGTTTATCGCTAGACCTATCCGTTAACACATTCAAAGAGACGCCTCGGTTTATCGCTAGACCTATCCGTTAACACATTCAAAAAGACGCCTCGGTTTATCGCTAGACCTATCCGTTAACACATTCAAAGAGACGCCTCGGTTTATCGCTAGACCTATCCGTTAACACATTCAAAGAGACGCCTCGGTTTATCGCTAGACCTATCCGTTAACACATTCAAAGAGACGCCTCGGTTTATCGCTAGACCTATCCGTTAACACATTCAAAGAGACGCCTCGGTTTATCGCTAGACCTATCCGTTAACACATTCAAAGAGACGCCTCGGTTTATCGCTAGACCTATCCGTTAACACATTCAAAGAGACGCCTCGGTTTATCGCTAGACCTATCCGTTAACACATTCAAAGAGACGCCTCGGTTTATCGCTAGACCTATCCGTTAACACATTCAAAGAGACGCCTCGGTTTATCGCTAGACCTATCCGTTAACACATTCAAAGAGACGCCTCGGTTTATCGCTAGACCTATCCGTTAACACATTCAAAGAGACGCCTCGGTTTATCGCTAGACCTATCCGTTAACACATTCAAAGAGACGCCTCGGTTTATCGCTAGACCTATCCGTTAACACATTCAAAGAGACGCCTCGGTTTATCGCTAGACCTATCCGTTAACACATTCAAAGAGACGCCTCGGTTTATCGCTAGACCTATCCTTTAACACATTCAAAGAGACGCCTCGGTTTATCGCTAGACCTATCCGTTAACACATTCAAAGAGACGCCTCGGTTTATCGCTAGACCTATCCGTTAACACATTCAAAGAGACGCCTCGGTTTATCGCTAGACCTATCCGTTAACACATTCAAAGAGACGCCTCGGTTTATCGCTAGACCTATCCGTTAACACATTCAAAGAGACGCCTCGGTTTATCGCTAGACCTATCCGTTAACACATTCAAAGAGACGCCTCGGTTTATCGCTAGACCTATCCGTTAACACATTCAAAGAGACGCCTCGGTTTATCGCTAGACCTATCCGTTAACACATTCAAAGAGACGCCTCGGTTTATCGCTAGACCTATCCGTTAACATATTCATGGCCCAAGACGCAGATTCCAGTAACCGTTCCCGTGTAGCGGCGGCAGTGAATGCGTAGTATGCAGCAAGTTTTATAAGAAATATATTCTACCCTGAAAAAAACCTATGGGTAATGATGCTAAATATACTATTTTCTAGATAAATAATAATAATAATAATATAATTCATTATTTTTGTTTTAATCCACTGTAGGACAAATCGTTTCTCGTTTTCTTCAGTTATGTCTGACACTGCATGCTGGACTATGGAAGGTGCACACTGCACAGTGTAACTTGTCTCGCGACGGTGATGACGGTGGACGTGATCTCATCAAAATAGCAAAGGTGCTCATACTAACAAGAACAAACATCAACCACATCCAGGATTCCATCATCATCATCAGCTTATATTAGTTCGCTGGACACAGGCTCCCCTAATAGCGCCATAGCGCCCTGTGTAGGTATAGCTTCGTAGATCGTCATCCCACCTGGCTGTAGGGCGTCCTATACTACGTTTGCCGAGTCGCGGTAATCCAATACCTTCAAAAGGAGGAAGGAGGAAAGGAGGAAGTTTAACGTTTAGGTATAGCACAGCCTACCTACTACTATAATATATACAGTCGTTCGACGAAGGCGTTTTGACAGGGCAATCGTGCGGGGACCAAGGGACGGGACGGGGGAGGATGCATCTGACTCACTAAGGCGGTGATATTTGCAACTTGGGAGCGTCCCTCCTCCGTCCCGCCCTTGCCATCCGCACGATTGCCCTCTGTAAGTAAATCAACGTCAAAATGCCTTCGTCGAACGACTGTGGGTACTGTGGGTAGGTTAGGTATACTCATAGGTAAGGTAGGCTGTGGTTATAGTTTACGTTTATTGTAACAAGTTCCTGCCGAACATGTTTCTTAACGCAGCCGATAGAGCCTATCTTACTCAAATTCCACTTTATTTTCGGAAACATCAGGCCCAAGAGGTCGATGAGCTCGGACTTAGGATGTAAACTTACAGAAAATATTACAGCAAACAATACATTTTACTTCACTACCACGAATTACTGACTCAGCTCAGCATGACATGACTGTATTCTCATGCATTGGCAGCTTATTACCGCTAATAAAATACTTGCGACTAGGTAGGTACTTAATAAACATACAACAGACGTGCCCGGAAACTATATTCTGAAAATCCTCCTGCCTACAATTAGGTAGATATTCAACAGTACCGCACCTATAATTTTCCCTCCGTCACGCCGCCGCCGCGCCGCCGCGCCGTGCTGACAATGTACTAAAACTTTATTCTTAACCTGTGTCAGCAGAGATAATGGGAATAATGGAGGCAAAATAATAACAAATTAGAGGGTTTTATAGTAATGCAATAATAGTGTGTTGCAGTAGGTATAATGAGTGGCATCCTTCGGTGGTCAGGTCACCGCCACTCTGTCAATGTCTCTCCATACAATTGTACCTTACCTACATTAGTTGAAGGCTTTTGTTAGGTAAATTGGTCTGGACTATAGAGCTACCTACCTAGCCTTGCAATGAAATAGGCTGTTTTATCTTTTACAGGTCTAAAGTTGGTACCTTTTCACATGCATACGGTAGGTACCTAACGTAACGGCTCAGTTGCGACGACCGTGCCCTGACCGTATGCATGTGAAAAGGGCCTTAGGCACAGTACATACTATTTATGTACTGTGCCTTAGGTCTAACTTTTTAGGGTTTCGAAGACCGAAGATCGATTTCGAAACCCATAAAGTCTCGCTTTGTCTCTCCTTTGTTCCTTCCTTAATAACTCAGCAACTACTGCAGCTATCAACTTGAAATTTAAAATAATAATACATTTAGTGCGCCTGTACAGATTTAAAGAAAAATAAATTAAAAATGAAAATGAATATTTTCCATACAAATTGTGATGCCGAAATTTTAAAAGATACCTACTGGGTCATGTGGGGTATCAAATGAAAGGTATCAGTTTGTACATTTAAAAATAGCTTTTTAAATTTTTGTAGGTTTAATACTAAAATATTTCGAAAAAAGTCGAAAAAATACCCGTTCCCCCCCCATATCTCCGAAGATTGCAGAGCCGATCCATTTGAAATGTATGGAGCGTTGAAGATATGGATCTATTTTTACAGGAAAAATATACAGAAGTCTCTAAAAAGAACACTTTTTGAAAAATGGTCAAAAAGGGGGGAATAATTTTCAAAAGGGGGACTACCCCACCACCAAGTGGGGTATCACATGAACGGTATCGGTTTGGACATTTCAAAACAGTTTTTCAAATTTGTGTAGGTTTCATACTTTTTGAAATATTTGGAAAAAAAAGTCGAAAAAATCCCCCCCTTCCCCCCTATCTCCGAAGTTTGCAGAGCGATCCATTTGAAATGTATGGAGCGTTTGTAGATATGGGTCTATTTTTTTTACAGGAAAAATATGGAGAAGTCTGTTAAAATAATACTTTTTGAAAAATAGTCTAAAAGGGGGGGAATAATTTTCAAAAGGGGGCTACCCCACCGAGTTTGGGGTTTTCAAATAGACAACAGTAAAACAGTTTTTCAAATTTCTGTAGGTTTCAAACTTTGAAATATTTTGAAAAGTCGAAAGTTTACCATTGCTCACGTTAACCGAAGCATGCAGAGAGACCCATCTGAAATGTAGGTTGGTACCTACTATTCTTAGGTATCCGTTAAATTGCGAAGTCTCTAACCGGTACTTTTGGTAAGCTTACATATTTTTTGACAAACGTTCGAAACCCTCGGCGCGCGAGCTCCACTCGCAACTGACGGATCTTGTTTTTTAGATAGAGTCCATCTCGTAGAGTCAGAATGAATTCAAGCTTTTATTCGATAAATGTAAGTTAAAGAACTGAACTTGAAGAAATAATTGAGTTATAATTTGAAATTAAACTGGTCCTCAAAAGGTCCCTAAAACAATTGAGCTAACTGCAGCTGCTGCTAATAATTACTTACCCCCTCATTCAAATTAATAGTCCGCTAACTTAAAACAGCTTCTAAGCAGTGTTTTTTTCTCTCTCTGACTTACGTATGTCACTATAAGAAGACAGAAGAGAATTATCAGTGTTTTAAGTGACCAGACCATTATTAATAATCTATCCGCCCCCCCCCCCCCCCCCTTCTTCATTAATCTTCTTAGAGAAAAGCAGAATTAAATATTTTTGAAACTTACGCGATCAGAACACATTATTATAATTATTCACGGGTATTTATCGCGTTTATTTACCAATTTTTCCCGACGTTTCAACAGGTTTACACTCTGTCGTGGTCACCGTGACCATATGTACCAGGTATATATAATATATATATAATAGGTAATTATAATAATAAATATTTTTGGTTCTCGGTAGTCGGTAGAGGCCCTGATCTACATTGGCCATGCCCTACTAAAACTAATTGAGATTTGATCGTTCATCACATCTCGGGTGTATGCCCATATTGCCCATATTGCCCATGATATTGGTCTTCAAGATAAAATACTTTGTTTTAGTGATTTGGAGCGACTACAGATTATTTCCTCAAGGTAACTGAAAAGATAGCTACCTGCCTACTATCCTGTTATCTGAAAGTATATGTTGGTAGATACGTCAATGTCTATCTATCCACATTTAGTTTTTTATTACGATGTGATTCACGGTCTTTTTTATGTCTCAACTTGAAGTCAACATTTTTGAAGCTACTTTAGCCTCGAATAGCTTCAATCAAACATGTTGACTTGAGTTCGGAGGCCTATACCCAGCAGTGGGTAAAGCCGGTCGTTGCGGATGATGATGATCATGTTTGTATTTTCTTCCTACTTCTGCTGCTAGGTAAGTGTAGGTGCCTTATGCTGTAGCAATTATTTTTATCTTGAAAAGTGTAACTTTAATAATTTAAAATAATTGCTTGGCACTTTTCTACACCACTCTTCCTGATGTCTCGCATTTATCTTGATCTCACATACAATTATCTTGCAAAGAACCTCGCATCAACCAGGCCCGAGTCAACCATCTTAATTAGCGAGAGGTCAAACTAATTCCTCCTAATTGCCCCCTGGAGTCCGAGAAAACTTCGCGAAGTGGCAGAACAGAAGTTTAAAACTTCGACCAATTGATGGGTGACCAATGGCGGTTCTTGGGAATTCAATTGGTCTTTGGTCCCATCCACTTGAGGGTTCGAGTTCGAGTCGCTGAATGCAAGATTTGCAAGCTGGTGTTCAATGTCAAGTTTTCGAAATTTGCAAGCTGGTGTTCAATGTCAAGTTTTCGTAATTTGCATCAAGCTGAGATCAAGAACATGAACGTAGAGAAAATTATTTTTGGGTAACATTGCAGTTTACCTATGTAGGTGACCTAAGCTTCGAATCCCTGAATACTTATTCTAACCCAACTCAGATCAGACGCTCGTCCCAAGTCGCTATTTCATTAATTAACTTCATTAATTAACTAATTATATGTGTTAGGTATGTATGATAATATGATGTGAAGGCACATATTTGGGGCTTTTATCGATCTTCAACCTGCAAAAGGCTCGTATTACGAATTTGTTCTAATTGAAAAATGCAGCTTTCAGGACAATCGATGTTTTCGATCCGATTGGCAATTGAACGGAAGCATCGTGTGCGAGGGGCACTCCTGCGCATCGTCATTCGTCCGCCGTCCGTGACGGCCCCAATTGTCTGGATTATTTTATGATGCGCCAACGCAACGCCCTGGGAATAGCTATATGAGAAATCATTGACTTATTGATCTATGAACTATTAAAATGCGTTTTTAATTACACATCTATCTATACTTATAATAAAACTGTAACAGGTCCAATTCTGTACATTGAAGATATTTTGAAAATTTTTTTGGAGGACACTCTACTATCGATACTGAAGCCAAAACTGTATTTTTTTTCATTCATGTCTGTCTGTCTGTCTGTCTGTCTGTCTGTCTGTCTGTCTGTCTGTTTCTTAAACGCGCATCACGTCGAAACTACTGAAGGTATGGAAATGAAACTCGGCACGATTTTAGGTCATACTACGAGGAAGGACATAGGATACTTTTTATCCCGGAATTCAGACAGGTTCCCCTGGGAGAGGGGATGAAAGTAAAATTTCTTCACCGCGCATGACGCCGAAACTGCTGAATGAATTGGAATGAAACCTAGCATGATTTGATTTCATACTACAAGGAAGGACATGGGATACATTTGATACCGGAATTCAGTCAGGTTTCCCTGGGAGAGGGGATGAAAGTAAAATTCTATAACTGCGCATCACGACGGAACTACTGAATGAATTCGAATAGAACTCGGCATAATTTGAGTTCATACTACGAGGAAAGATACATTTTATCCCGAAATTTAGTAAGGTTCCCCTGGGAGAAGGGATGAAAGTAAAATTCTTTCACCGTGCATCACGCCGAAACTGCTGAATGAGTTGGGACTGAATTAGTACGATTTGAGTTCATAATACCAGAAAGGACAGGGGATACATTTTATCCCGGAATTCAGTAAGGTTCCCCTGGGAGAGAGGATGAAAGTAAAATTCTTTAACCGCGCATCACGCCAAAACTGCGAAATGAGTTGGAATGAAACCTGGCACGATTTGAGTTCATACTACAAGGAAGGACATGGAATACATGTTATCTTGGAATTCAGTAAGGTTCCCCTGGGAGAGAGGAAAAAGTAAAATTCTTTAACCGCGCATCACGACGGAACTACTGAATGAATTCGAATGGAACTCGGCATAATTTGATTTCATTCTACGAGGAAAGATACATTTTATCCCAGAATTTAGTAAGGTTCCCCTGGGAGAGAGGAAAAAGTAGAATTCTTTAACCGCGCATCACGGCGGGTCTACGCGTCGTCCGATTTCATGCATTCTTTTTGTTAGAAACAGTGTTGCAAGATCGAATTTGACTAAATCAGTAGATAATCGAGTAGAAAATCAGTAGATTGATGAAATAATCTGTAGTTAGAAGAAAAAAAATAGTAGATAGAGGGTAGGTAAGTTCCTATCTATGTATTTTTCCAAGACGCACCCATTAGTTAGGTTCCTACCTACTAAGGCGTCTTGGAAAAATAAGTTAGGTTCTTACCTTACATGATATATGGTGGTTTAGCTGGTCCAGTTAACTGTACTACCGAAGTTTGGTTGCAGTAAGTGGTCCAATTAAACTAACTAGACCACAGAAAAATATTTTTTCTGTGGTAAACAACCAACTGAGCCTTCCTACTAACAAAAAAAAAATTACGGTGGTCCAGTCAAATGGATTAGGAGCCCAATTCTGTAATAAAATGGCTTCACTATGACAATGGAATCGTCGCAGAATCATCACATAGAATCCTTAGATTAATAAAACTCCAGAAAGTGCGTGCGAGATAAATTAATAGTTTCAAACTTGACACTTTGACGCGCGTCTCTCCATCTGCATTCATCATAATTTCTTTCATCTAAGGTAGAATACCAAAACGTGTCATTCTTTGACGATACCCCTGTCATAGTGGAGCGATTAGTTTAGCAGAATAAGGCCCCAGCTGAACGGAACCATGAGTAAGAAGTGAAACGAGTATGACACTTCTTAACACTGACGCTGGCCGAGTCGTAGCTAAAAGTCGTGTGGATAAAGAATGGGATTGAAGATGACAACATACTATCCCCCGTAGACTCTACACGATTTGTACACAATTTAACTAGGTACCTAAATAAAGATACTTATGTTA
Organism: Eupithecia subumbrata; assembly: GCA_949316285.1. Taxonomy (NCBI): domain Eukaryota; kingdom Metazoa; phylum Arthropoda; class Insecta; order Lepidoptera; family Geometridae; genus Eupithecia; species Eupithecia subumbrata. The sequence goes on along the minus strand of OX438644.1, from coordinate 29,964,963 downwards.
GAAGTGTAACAGGTCCAATTCTGGGCATCGAAGTTTTTTTGCACGGCGTTTCATAACATGAGAGAAACTATGGTTAAATGTGAACTTAATTAGTCGGCAGGTATGTCAATCGCGAACGAAGTCGCGGGTACAGCTAGTGGTTAATAAAAACGCAAAGGGCTTATTTCCATTAAAATTGTGCTGGGGCAGCGGAATTATGTCACACTAGCTTCTGGCCGCATCTTCGCACGCGTTTTCCCGGTAAACAAGTATTCTAAGTACCTACGAGTATATGACTATGAGTCATACTCATATTCATATCCCGAGAACTAACCTGCTATACTAACCTAATCGGATCGGGATAAAATTGAGTATAAGTACAGGATGTCCACTAATGTCCAGTCACCCAATGATATTATATATAAACTGAGGTAGATGCGTTTTACCGAGGTCTGCGCGACAAGACAAAACCAGGTGAATTCACTTGACTGAACTCAGTCCGCTCTGCCTCGCGCCGCGATACGAACGTACGTTGCGGGATTTTAGAGAAAAGTAAAACAAACGAAAATGCCACATTTTGTGTTTCGAAAGTCAAAAAATTATACTGGGACAGCTGTAAAAAACAGGCAGGATGTATCTTTCCATTTGTAAGTACTGTTTAGTCTATTTAAAATGGAAAATCATTAATTTATATTAAAAAATCACTGCCGCGGCGTTGCCGCTTTGCCATTTACACGAACGAGACAAGACGTAGTGCGTTGCATTCATGAGTGACAGAGAGAACGAGATAATGGCGTGCGGTGTTGTCGGTTCGACCGACGCTAAGGGAGGTTAGGGTAATATGGGTAATATGATAACGCAATGCAACAATATTATTTTTCACCACTACTTTCCAATTATTTTTCCTAGTAGGATAATAAAGAGATGGATTTGACTTTCAACATTTGCTTCTATTTTGTTTTAGATTTCCTAAACACGAATTAATTAGGGAGAAATGGGTACGAGTCGTTAGAACCCAAAGACGAGACGATGAATGGATGCCAACGGCATACTCCACAATATGCTCCAAACACTTTGTCGATACTGACAAGTACGTCACAAAAAAAAACACAAACTGATAAAGAATGCAGTGCCGGTAATTATGGTAAAATAGAAAAAAAACTACTTTTAATATTCGGTTGTGTGTTCCTATGTTTGATTAGACAGGTAAAATTTCAGCCCGATCCGTTCAGTAATTTTGACGTGAAGAAGTAACAAACATCCATCCATCCATCCATCTAGCAAACCAAACTTTATTAAATTATTATCATAGTAACTAGCGACCCGCCCCGGCTTCGCACGGGTGCAAAGCTGATACTAAATATACTACAGAATCGGCCTCCCGGCCGGTACCGCTGCTATCGCCATGTCCCTGCATTTTAATTCTATGATAATATCATTTTCTATGATAATTTCGAAGATATTATCTTCGAAAATATTCATTTACTTAAATTACATGCTGTAAAGGGCCAAATTAATCTATATTAAATGCACAATGTATTTATTGGATAAGGATTTATGCTGTATTGCTTAAAATAGCTTCGTAAATAAGCAATTATGTCTCGTAAAAAGTAAAAGATTTAAACTGGTTATTGTGGGTTATTCCTAAGAGATAGATATACACCACCCCGGACTTTTTATAGACCTTTTTAAGGTATACAATACTGTAGTACATTATTTTGATCTATCTCGTAGGGTTCAGCCAGCGTTTGCAATGTAACCGCAAAAAAAGTATTTATTTACGACATCACATAAGAAACCTCTAAAATTATCAGTGTTTCTCTTCTATATTATGCATGTATTATACATATAAAACTTCCTCTTGAATCACTCTATCTATTAAAAAAAAACGCATCAAAATCCGTTGCATAGTTTTAAAGATCTAAGCATACATAGACACAGACAGACAGACAGACACAGACAGGAAGCGACTTTGTTTTATACTATGTAGCGATTAGTAGGTACTTAAGTTAAGTAAAAGTATTTTTTCTAGTGTGCTCACACAAATGTAGACCTATCTATACTAGGAATGTAATACTATAATTCGTAAATAAACATTTTTATTTAAAATTGACTGTTTATTTTCTTAGTGGTGCCTCGTTACCCCCGTTTCCCCTAGTTCGTTCCTTAGCTGCTAGCCGATGACGTCATAGGCTGTCATTGGCCGTCAGCCCGCTGGCCGCTCGTGTAAAGTGTGAACAGTATGTTCATCTCTTTCTGACAACGGGGTCCTATATATCTCTGTGATCTTTTAACGTACTCAGTGATACAAATAAAGTTCCATAGTCCTATGCAGGTAGCTATAGTAAAATATCGCCATGTTTTTATTTCTTTCTAATGAGTATGACGTCTCTATTGGTATAATCTCATTGCAGTCACCGGACTCGAACACTTCGGGGAGTGTAATACTTTACATTTTATCGAAAAATCACTATTCCTATTCTTCCTCCATAATAAAATGGCAGCTTTACTAAATCATTAAGGTTATATTATAATATAAATCAAGCAAACATTTTTCAATTTCCATATCACAAAAGACCAAAAGAGAATTAGTTAAGTAGGTAGGTAGGTACTTACTAAAAAAGTTTTTAAAATTTTTAGCTTATTCTTAAACTCGAAACCTTTATCTACATTATTTTTCTTAACGATAGTACAGAATATCTGCTTAAGAATAAGTCTTACATCTCAAGCCTAAGTAAGATAGCTTGCGTAGCGCATCTCACGTGAAAAAGCACCCTTAGGTATCCCGCCACCCAGCGAAATGAGGTGTAGCATCTCGAAATTTACGTAGAACTCTACTCTGAGTCGAGTATTAGGTACGTGGTATATCGTTACGTTAACGTCATCTACGATGCAGCTATTTATGGGAATAGGGCAATTTTATGCACGTGAGTTTAGCTTTTGTGATCATAATTTCTTAATCTGCTTGAATTCACTGAAATTAACAACTGCTGCTGTTACAAGCTGAATAATGAAGAACGAACTCGTACGCAAGCCTGGGACAGCAATCAATAGATAATTAACTATAGGTACGTACTCCGTTTTAGAATAGGTACTAGATAGTATGTTTTGTAAACAAAGGGACCAAATATATATCGGTGGTAAATATTTAACGACACTCTGGTATCATCGGAGCAAATCGCAGAAGCTTAAAACCATTTTTGGATTCGTCTCTCATTCGTTTTTGAAATCGATTTTGCGACTTTTGCGCTGCGCGTTTTCAAATATGCGTTGTTGAAGTTTTTGTTCTCGTTAGTGGTTACCTTGGTGTTAACTTGTTGTTATCAGTTTTTGTTAAGTTTTCATGCATAGTTCTTTGTTTCCAAAACATATCTTGTATTCTAGAATCAAGTATAACGTAGGGAGGTACCGAATCGTATGCTGATAGGCAACTTATCATCTAGATACGAGTTTACCTACACTTTACATCTACCTACGTAAAGCCGAAAAGTGCGTAATTCTTTCCCGAAATGAAAATTAATCATTCTATACAAATAAACATACTAGGTAAGGTACCTCCCTACATGATTTGATTAGGGATATCGTTATTATATTTTGATCGAATCGAATCTTTTGTACGTAGGTAGGTAAGTACTTATATGTTTTTGTTATCGGGGTTCAATAAATAATTAATAATACCTAGTAATTCTTCTACTTTGAAAATACTGAAAGAAATGTACCTAGTTATACTACCTCCATACCTAGCTGTGAATCTCTACATTAGTCACCCAACCCAACGATCATACTAAACTAGGTACCTTACCTACCTACCTAATTTGATTTTAAGTAAATCGTTAATCGAAACCCACTAAATGCTTTTCATCAGATCATTAAGGTTGGTTCTTGATAGTCCCTTCTCTTTGAAAAGGTAAATAAGTAAGGTAGGTACCTACCTAACCTAGGTATACCTACCCTATTAGGCAGATATTTAGCTAGAAGGTAGGTAAGTTGTTAGGTACCGATCGACTTAACTTTGTACTCCTGTCTGTTCTTAGTTGTTATCAGCAACAAAACAATCTTTCTAGAAGGGAGATTGATTTGAAAATGATTCATTGTAGACTTCGATCAAGGAAAGAGTCAACGGAAGTCGAAGTCGGAAAGTCTTCAGAAAGTCATAGTTTTCATGAGGTCGTAAAAAATATTCAATTTGTAGGTACCTACCTAGGTACTGTAAAATGTGTCTGCCTATCTACAGGCAGAGGTAAGGGGACTATTAAATAATAGGACTCCTAGCGAAAGGATCACCAAGCGGGTCACAGCGCACAACGTGACAAAAAAAATATCAACTTTATTGACTTATTTTAATATACCTACCTACCTAATGCAAAAATGCATGATGAGATATTAAACAACTTAAATTTAAATACCCCAACTTTAACCCCTTACCTGTCCATTATGCGAGTTTTCCGTTTCCAGCGGAAGGTTAAATATATCGTGAAAGCTTCACGTCACCGCACTTGTACACTTGTAGAACACAGCACACAAACCGGGCACAAGGACTACCGCGACGGAAGACGTTGAATTGATTCAATTAGACCACCTCCACATGAACTGATTGGACCGTCGTCGTTGCTGGCGTTGCCGCGTTGGGGAGCTCTTTCCTCGACGCTGGATCAACTGATACTGAGAGATAGGTCTGCTACTAGGTACCTACTATGACGATTTAATCTTTTATCAGTTGCGCTGCGCTTGAGCATCATAACAAGAGACAATGCGAGGCGGTCATTAATGGGCATTATTTTCGTGTTATTTATCATAAGTTAAGTACCTAGGTAGTAGGTACCTACCTACCAATAATATCCAAACGATCCTATTCACAGTATTCACTCACTTTTGTTTTTTTCTTGTTAGTTTATCGAGAAGAGAGAAGAGTGCATGGACGAAGTACTTAGACCTAGGTAGGTTAGGTATAAGTACCTACTTCGTCCACGCATTTATTTTGTCTGAATGAAAGAATGCAATCTATATATATATAAAAGAAAGTCGTGTTAGTTACTCTATTTATAACTCAAGAACGGCTGAACCGATTTGGCTGAAAATTGGTGGGGAGGCAGCTTAGAACCAGGAGACGGACATAGGCTATGTTTTATCCCGGAATTACCACGGGAACGGGAACTACGCAGGCGAAGCCGCGGGCAGCAGCTAGTATTTCAATATTTCATAGGTAGACAGACACGTCTGCTCGATAAATATCGAAGCTTTCGTTACTCCTAATATTTTTCGAGATTCGAAATCATCAAATTTCCATCAATAGGTAGGTAGGTAGGTATTTAAAAAAAGAAACAGAGCTGTATTGCATTATTTAATTCAGTCAAAGAAAATAAATGCGTGGACAAGTAAGTGTACCTAGACCTACCTACCGAAATGCATTTTATTGTTCTTAGAACAAGTTGATATTAGGCGCGCACCTACCTACCTAGGTAGGTACCTACCTTACCTACTGTCGATGAAGTTCTAATGAAATCGTAATGTGTGTGGCTTGTCTAATTGAATAAATCCAGTCTGATAATGAAGGTAAATACCTAGGTAGGTACCTACTTACCTACCAAATTATAATTTAGAATGCAGTGCTATTTTGTACATAATAAAACTAAAAAGAACTTTTGTCATTAATTAGTTAGATAATTAGGAAATTACGTCCATCTTTCCATACAAACGACATACTTACCTAGTTTAGTATATTCAATGGTTAAAATAAATTTATTTTGAAAAGATACTCTCAATAGTTTTTATTACCCTTCTGCTAAGTCTGTTCCCATTGTTTTACGCAGCCGATTTACGAATATCGTTGTGCATTTCATCCTAGCGCGCGGGTTGTCTCATTTGTCTGGTGAGCTAGCATTCATTTAGGGCGCGCCGCGCCGCCATCGCCCGCCCCGCGCCCGGAAGACTTGGTACCTGGTCTATTAATTACCTACCTAGGTACATATCTCTATGGTCAAGCTTCAATACAAGCTTGTCGGTCAGATACACAGGTACAGTAGGTATTTAGGTAACAGGTTCAGAACTTAATTATCGTTCCTTAAATTAACTGAAACATTTAACTTGTTTAATTTATAATAAACTAGCTGTGCCCGCGTTGAACTTCAATTTTTGCGCGGAACCCTAATTGTTTGATGGTTTGGTTATTCTGCTATCCCGGAAGAGACAAAGATCTTTGAAATCGGCCCAGTCGTTCTTGAGTTATAAATTGTGTAACTAACACTACTTTGTTTTATTTATATAATATTTTATACCTAGATTAAATAATTTAATCAATAAATTGTACTTATAAACATGTTTTCAGTTTCTTTCGTTTTCGAATTTTACCGCCGTAAGCCGGAGTGTTTTTTAAGAAGTCTTCTTCTTCTTATATTTTTGGCGTTTAGAATGCTTTGTTAAGGAAATAAGTTTAAGTAAATAGTTAAAGTAAATATAAAAAAAGTTTAAGTAAATAAGTTGTTGACCACATTCTAGAAGTAAGCCACAACTATTCATCATTAAATTACAGTATATCATAACGTCAATAGACAAAGAGTAGCCTACGTTTTGTCAGTAAAATATTGAAAGAATATTAAAATACATACAACCTATATCGCATAGGCAGCTGGACCGAAACGAGTAGAAATTAATTAAAATGGAACTAAACTAAACCTTTTCTCAGGCAACACGAAACCAATGTCATATCTTTACAAAATGTCACGCAAATTTAAATAAACATTGGGTACCTCAACGAAATTTGCATTAATATAACTGTTTTAATGAGTAATAAGGTGTTTAGTGCAATCCAACATGTAAAAAAACTAATCGCAGTGGAACAAGACAAGTGATTGATAAAGTTTTCATACTTTTTTAGCCGAATTTCAAATGGGAAAGCTATGGCCCGATGTTTCGGACAATTATCAAAGAACCTCGAAGATCACTGATAAATACTTGATTCTATGATATTTAAGTAGTAAAATCTGCCTCTCTCCAACGATTAAACTTGTGAATTTGATTGCCTGAGTAATATTTATGTTGTTTTTTGCAAATTGCGTTCATGGTATTTTTAATGTTTACTTCCGTTTGTATTGAAAAAAGTATAGTCCACTTCCATATTTTGAGTCTCTAAAACAAAATCATCATCATCATTATCCAATTTTACCATTTGTTGACCTCAAAACCCATCTGCCACACTTATCGGAGCTGCGTTACATTTCAGTATAATTTAAATTTGTTTTTAGGTAGGTACATCTGTAACTGTTATATAATATCATGGATGCAAGGTTCTACTAGCATCACAAAAGAATAATCAAAACTCCTGCAGAAAAAAGAAAAGAAAGACCTTGTAACAATTGGACGATTTCAATTTACGTGCAATCAGAAAACATGTAGGTACTAAGTACCTACCTACCCTACCTATTTTGTTCATTATGATATTTAATTTTATTATTTTTCAAAAGTGGATGAGTCTAACTAGTTACGCTAAAGTATATCTATTATTTTTATGAATAAATGATTACAATACTTACTAATAAGAATATGAGATTACTTTTGCGTAAATTAATTTAGTCTACAAACAATATTCATAGAGTTGCCAGTAGTAGTAGTAGTTACAGTTACAGTAAATTTTCGTTCCTTGCTAATTAATTTCTACTATTTTTGGTCAGATTTGTACCTTTTGACATCCATGTTTTCAACAAAATTTTATTGCTAAACGCAAAGATCAAGACCGTTTGCGTCGTAGTATTCGTGTTGCCATCTAAACGACAGCAGCGCCTTCATTTATTTTCTACTCATTTTTTGGTCGCACTGTACAAGAGGACAGTTCTGGCAAAATATTTCCGATAATGCAATATATATCTTCAATAAATTGGTCGATAAGTCACACAAGAATGCATTTTTTGGTGGAACTAGATAAATTTTGTGATTAAATATTCCATGATATTTTATCCCGTGATACTGCCACTCGATATTATTATGTAAGCTACGAAACAATCACCCGATATTTTGACAATTCGTGCCATTTTATCGAGTAGATATATTGCCAGCATTGTGAGATTTGCCCTTTTACTTACGATGCTGTAGCTTGTACATTTTTATTTGGTGTAAACTGTGAGGTTGGCAACTTAGTAGTGGCCAAGGGCACATCGTTTTCCCTATAATTCTCTCTTGGATGTCAGCGTAATTTTTATTGACAGATTACAATTGTTGTTGCCAGTGTTACTGTCATTCATTATGCTAAATCAATGTCATGTCATGTAACTATCAAGCAAGTATTGTGATGAAAGCGTTTGGTTTGCGGCTTTTTGGCTTGCTATGTTTTATTTTTGAGTGTAAACAATTAAAATCTAATGATAAATGTTCAGCAATTTGCTCCTTTGGTAACGTACAATGAATGCGACTAGTTTATATGTATCAACTTGCCGACTGATAATCTTGGCGGACGCAGCGGATAAAAGCTCTTGGATAGACTTGTTTCGCTTGGTTCCATATTTACGACAATCGCTTTCTTGTACAGTTTGTGGCAACTTGCTGAAGGTGCCCTACACCCCAACCAGTTCTGGATGCCAGCATCACGTATGTAGAAAGTGCAAAGGTGGTCGGAAGAAGCTGAAGCCTTCTTGCAGTTGGTGCAAAGACTATGATATTTATGTGGAAAATTTGCAGTTGCGGATCCTCTTACAGTGTTATAAAAAATTATGTGAATATTTCATGGGTACGGACGTTTATAAAACCTTATTGGAGGAAGATGAGATAACAGCTGGAGTCAATGGAGGTACCGTTGCAAGCTCAGGCTTGATAGAGTTAATACAAGAAGGTGCAGTGTTTGATGATGATTACAAAAGCACAGCAGGACTGTCCAAGTCTGCTTACAGTATATTGCCATGTGTCTATACGAATTCAGCATCCACACAAACCCAAGTAGCATCCTCAACTTCCAATTCCGAGGCACGGTTAAAAGACTCGCCTAATTCAAGATCGACAAATGGTTCCCCTATGTATTCAGTGTTGTATGCAGGCTCAGGTAACAAGATAACAATTAAAAGGAAAGCTGTTGATGAAGTAGATTCACCATCGCCCAGCGAATCTTCATCAAAAGATGGGAAGGTAAACAAAACTTATTTTACTACCTTTATTTTTATGACATAGATTCTGCATTGCAGTACCTAATAGTTATTTTAAATTGCAGACAAATAGCTTCAAAAAGCCTTCGAATCGAAGCCGGAGTTCAGCAAGTACAAAGAGAAAAGGTTGTCGATGTGGTAACGCTACCGCAACACCTGGTAAACTGACCTGCTGTGGTCAGAGATGCCCCTGCTATGTGGAGAGTAAACCCTGTACAGAATGTAAATGTAAAGGATGTAGGAATCCACATAGACCTGATGGGATGAAGGTTTGTTATGTTTTTTTAAGACTTAATTGTATTAGAAACTAGCTTCCGCCCGCGGCTTCGCCTGCGTAGTTCCCGTTCCCGTTCCCGTGGTAATTCCGGGATAAAACATAGCCTATGTCCGTCTCCTGGTTCTAAGCTGCCTCCCCACCAATTTTCAGCCAAATCGGTTCAGCCGTTCTTGAGTTATAAATAGTGTAACTAACACGACTTTCTTTTATATATATAGATTAATCTTCCATTCATGCAAGTCAGGAAAATTCCGCATTGTTTGCAATACTACTACTTTTTTAATTATTTTTCTCTTAAGTTTTATCATACCAAACTTAGTCGTAAGAATTGTTAAAGCTGGCAACATTGAACATTCATGTTTGATGTAAAATAAAATGTTTATTTGCACTTAGTGCGCTTATTTATTTAATAGTACCTTCTTCTAATTATTACTACTCAGGGTCTTAAGTATATCCTAACTAGATAATTGTACCGGGTTAGATAATTATCTATAAACTTGGGATATGCCTTTGTTTGGGTAAGGTGTAGCATAGAAAACCCTAGCTGTAATTGTTAAATGAGAAACAAATGGCATGGTCTAATATAGCACTAGCTTCTGCCCGTGGCTTCACATGTATTTTTCTAGGACAAAAGTAGCCTATGAAGCTAATCCACCATCTATGTAAAATTTTTGCCCGATCTGTGCAGTAGTTTGTCGAAGTAACAAACATCCATCCATCCATACAAATTATCGAAAGTTTAGTTTGGCATTTTAGTTAGGTTTTTCATTCATATTTTAGTTTGGCATGAAGAAGTAACAAACATCCATCTATACAAATTTTCGCATTTAGAATATTAGTGTGACTATTAATGACGAATTACACTACGTCGCTGCATCCGAAAATGTCTTCAGAATTATGGTCAAACTTCACTTAAGGTAAGTTTGTTTAACCTTCAATAATCACACATTTCAGGTACGGCCGCACTTACCACAGTTAGATAATCACACATCTAACTCCAACCCGGCTAGCTCGCCATCCTGCTCCGGGTCTGTAGACAGCCTGGACACCATGGAAGCAGTCGAGGAACTTACATTCAACCCTGACATAAAACCCGATCCCGATATGGAAGGTAAATTAAATACTTATACACTAGCCAAACTTAATGTGGATTAGCAAACAAACCACAACACAAGTAACTAAAACTCACTAGCTTACCGTTGAGTTTCAGATTGTAAGCAATATTTATTGAAGGAAGGATCACTAATCGACACGAGTAAAGTAAGGGTGGTTTGTTTATGAACATTCTACATCAAGTATGGCTAGTTTAGTCATGGTGATAACGGCAAACCCCCCCCCCCCCCCTGATGTTAGCAGTGGATGTATGTCTTCTAATAGGCAAAGGCCTGATAGGTATGTTAGTAGCCCTCTAATGACGATGATGATATTTGGGCCGAATGGATGAATGAATAGAATAATTATCCAACAACTGGGCAAAGAAAAACCTTTTCTTGAGGAAATGTATTCTCTTGGACAAAAAGATGAATAAAAATATCATCATTGCTTATTTAACAGTTTCAGACTGGTTGTTACCAGTCATGGTGGAAATTCTATTTTTTTATTTGTAGCTTTCTACATTGTGCATAGCAAAAAGTACTTTTGCGACGATTGTAAACCAAGAACCCATGGCAAAAAAACTAAAACATTTTGAATTTCCCGCGCCACCTGTGACGATCAGCCTTTTTTAAAGATTATAAATATTATGAACCTGTACTGTCCCACTTCGTTTCGTAGGAGATTTCATATTCAGATTTCATATTCAGATTTCATATTCAGATTTCATATTCAGATTTCATATTCAGATTTCATATTCAGATTTCATATTCAGATTTCATATTCAGATTTCATATTCAGATTTCATATTCAGATTTCAAATTCAGATTTCATATTCAGATTTATATTCCGATTCTTTCTTGCTTCCTGAAATTAATATAATAATTTGAGTTAGTTTGAGTGCTACTAAGAATTAGGAAGCTGAAGTTGCAGTGGGCCGGCCCTGTATCGCGAAGAACCGATAACCGCTAGGGTAAACGTGAAAACGTGGTAAACGTCTTGAGTGGAGACCAGGACTCGGCAAACGTAGTGTAGGACGCCCTCCGGCGAGGTGGGATGACGACCTGCGAAAGACTGCATGCAGATGCTGGATGCAGCGAGCTGAAGACAGGCGCTATGGCGCTCACTAGGGGAGGCCTGTGTGAAGCGGTGGACTAACGTAGGCTGATGATGATGATGACCCACTGCTACAACCAATTTTGCCATTGTTCTAGTTTACACGACAGAGCTGTCAGGCGCGCCGCCTCTATTACCACCGACAATACTAATGGATGATGAAATAACCATGCCCGAGGGTTCAGTAGATGACGAAGCCAGTTCACCGCCGGATTACCACGCAGCCTCTCCGACCGACGGCGACGCCCACTCGATATCAGTAGAGGACGATCTCTCATCTCAGTCTAACGACACGCGAGGCGACGAACCCAACAGCGACGTCGAAGTGGACGTATGACACCTGTCCGTCCGCATACTTCTCATCGTGTGTACTACTACTACCTAGTACCTACTCGCAGAAGCAGAACGTTGCACCTTAAAGTGTCGGACCTAATTAAGATCATGATAGTATTTGCTAGTCACATTTGTGTCTAACTGATATTAAGGTAAGGTTTATTTTTAAGTGTACAGTGATGTTTTTATTTGTTGTAGATTATAGGAGCAAGGGTCAGGCGCACACTATCTTATGATTGAAGCACGTTCAAACATACAATGCTTTGTATTTGTTATGGATAGTCAAACATACAATGCTTTGTATTTGTTATGGATAGTCAAATTTTGACATGTGTGGTGGTTCTCTTTACGATGGGGCGACATCGTACAATTTTGTCTTTTTTAATATTTTTTTAAAATAGCGGAAGCCAAGGTTTTTGATAATACTAAAGTTGTTACTAAAAATAACATTTACTAAATGCTACAAATGTACCATTTAATTAAACTTTGATAAAACATGTGTTTTTTGTTTGCAAGAAACTAGTTTTCCGGTTGTTTGTATTTCTTAGAAAACGCAGAAAATATTCAAAACCGTAATATATTCGAATTTCGCGCCATCGTATATATCAAATCTATTGACATAGACTGGTGATCTTTTTATTCCTCGTTCGTTTTAATCCATAAATTTGGAAAACAGTGTTTGTTTCGTCAAAAACCTCTGCAAATTACAACATGTTGAAGATTATCGGAACTAAACTGTCTGTAGGAACTACAAACCACTTCTGTATCAAAAACCCGCGCCTCGATGAAAAACCAAATATTTTTAAGGTGTACTAACTTCTTACATTTTTCTCTACGATTGCTTGTAAAAACTTTTATACATTTCGTTCTTTGACATGGCACAACAAAGCGCCTGACTGTATCCCTCATGTTATTACTGAAAGTATTTTTATTTTTTAATAAATTAAAGCCTTGTGTAACAAAACTTTTACGCTTTTAAATATTTAAAGTGACTGTTTATCAATCGAAGCAATATGGTAGATTTCCAATAAATGTAGGTTAATAATTATATGTATTTTTTAAGTCATCGCTGTTTTAGGGTCCATTATTGTTATGGGATTGTGAGTGTTATTATTATTAAGGTTACTTAAAGTCGTACTTAGGAACGTTACCCAAAGCTTGTATTATAAATAATTTTAATATTAAAATAATTAAATGACAAAATATGTAAAGAAGCCTTGACTTGTAATATTAAACTTCACATAAAAAGTAATTTATATCAATAATGTAACTTTTGTATAAACTGCAAGTAGCCTTTGTTATAGTGGGTAAGTATTTTAAATTTGTATTTAGTGTAATATAGCTTATTTTTAACTAGTTTTATGTATAGTTCTACCCCTATTTAATGTGAAACTGAATGAAAAGATCTTTAAATATTGAAACTTAAGTGTTGATGCTCTGATATCGAAACGCAATGCTAGAAAAATTTCTGATCTGTGATGTGATGATGTGTTTACTTGTATATCGTTTCTTATTATTTTCAACAGCTGTTATAGATCATTTAATCCAGGGCTGATTCCACCCGCCGCAGATAAAATCAGACATTTTGGCATTTGAACTTCGAAACGCTTACCGTATATAACTAGGTGTTGTAACGGTTCGTTACCGTAAAGTTACTAAATGTATAGTATTTATTCATTCAATAATACACATTTACAATAATTGTGGCTGTCTGCAATGGGTGAATCAGGCCTTAGCCTGAGAACGAACGAAACACAAGACAACGCGCTCCGTATGCAACATACCTACTTATTAAAATGACAATTTAAAAGAAGGTGAAAAAATGTTCACCGTAACCTTTTTACTTAGACGTTTGTGTAAGCACTGTCCGAAAGTTCTAAAGGATAATGCACGTTTTCACCCGTTTCTTTCGTATTCAGGCCATTGTAGTTGAATTTTGGTGTGCCATAGTAGTCACGGCGACACACGGCACATACTCGTAGATGTATTTTTGTACTAAAGCTAGACTTACAACTCGCATAGGCAATACAAATAATATAAGCTGAATTGATAATCGTAAATAGTCAATCCATAAAAGTGACATCTTTATTATAAATATATAATTTACAAATACCTTACATATTAGAAGGTCACCTTCCTCATATTGGATAAGTTTACTTGACATATATAACTATGCAGTTACAAAAACAAGAAAATGACACTCCGCAAGTAAATTTATGACGTTCACTCAGTACCTTTCTACGCGTATTCAGAATGCAGCAAATGAGCGTTGAAAATGGCCTAGGGCCGAATCCCACTAAATTAATCGATTGACCATAACAATGGTAGATATCGTCTCTGAATGTCATAATATGCCACGTTCCGTTGACCGTCCACAAGAATATCAGCGCTAAAAGCGCTGTCCACAAGACTGTCAGCGCTAACAGCGCTGTCCACAAGACTGTCAGCGCTAACAGCGCTATCCACAAGACTATCAGCGCTAACAGCGCTCAAAGTCGTTCCGATTTCTTTAAGCGCGATAACGACAGATATTATAGGGAAATGTTCAACGGAACGGCTAAAGACGCGTTCACATCGCTCACATAAATATAACCTCAAGTTTATGGCGATTTTGATAATTTCATAAGTCAATTTGTATAATCATATGAAAGTTCAGAGCGACCATGCTCGGTAGTACCTATGGGTGTTGAGAGCGTAAAGATGGCGCCGGTTATGACGTCATATAAGACGTTTCAATATCAAGTGTAGACGCGATATCGAAATAACGGACCACTTTTGTGAGCACTCAAATTTATTTATTTGAAATACGGGCCTCAGCAATGCTCTCCGTCAATAGCACCGCTGACCGCACGCATACCTACATAGTGCGTGCGAACTAGAGTTTCTTTCGTTTATGGACGATGTGCGATGTGCGACGATACCATTGTCATAGTAAAGCGATTGGTTAGTAGAATTCGGACCCTGAGCGAATCACTCAGTAAATGTCATTAATAGACTTGTAGTTGTAATATTTTTCATGTGAAGTAGACCGTCCACAATGTTGGTTACCCTGATCTGATCTAAATTAAATTAAATTAAATTATAAGTAGGCACTGAACCAACCCGCATACAATTAAGCATAACGTAACATTAATATAGCCTTAAGCATATTTGTTCCATCAGAATATTATTATCTATATTCAAATGATCTAGAACGCTGCAAAAGAAAGTGACAATAACTTACACTTTCTCTATTTCTAAAAGTAATATTGATAAATGTGAAGACCGACCACAAGTCAATATACCTACATACCTACATAGGCGTAAAACGTCAAGTACTATTTTCTGTTCTGTGGTAGATACCGTACAGTGTGATACCTATCATGGTTTAGTAATAGGCAGCTATGGCATTCGAGACAACGGTCACGTGGGTTACACAAGCTTACGTCATCGACGCCATCGGCGAATGAGAAGACGAATCTGTTTTCAGGTGTTAGGTACCAGTTACATTGTACCTCCCTCCCCGACCTGTTTACGGATAATTCGACTAAACCAATTCGTCTAATACAATTCGACTAAAAACAATTCGACTATAAATATTTCGAATAGTCACACGAATTGTTACTAGGTAGTCGAAATGTTTTAGTCGAATTTTCCGCAAAGCAGGAGTTCGGGGAACTCCTTGTATTACTTGTACGAATCTGATGAAACTATGTGGTTTTGCACTAACCAATTATTTATCACATTAACTCATGTTAGACAAAATCGGTTTAGACTGATCTAACAAAGAAAATTGACGATTGACATCTATTAATGTATTTTTATTTGCCTTTTTGTTTCCCAACTTCCATGTTTTGTTGCAATAGGTACCTAAGTGGCAACTGGACGTTGACGTAAGCAAATGTCTCTCCCGGAATGGCGGAACTTGTTTTTTGGATCATGACTTCATCAAACACATCAAAATACGACAACTAGGTAAATCATTAAACCCTTGTCAAATTATTAAAATACATTTATGTAAAATTGTTTTGCAAATACAATAACATGAATTTTAAAGTACGTAACTACGATATAAACTCTCTCTGTCTTTGAATATAAATAGACACTACAGACAGAACATGAATTGGTGAATAGTTTGTCTACTAATATGTAACTACCAAAAATATTTTGCATTCCCTTAATCATAGTACTTAGGTACCTACATTAACTTAATTATAGGAAAGTAGGTACTTAATTTCTTAATAGCTTTCTTCCGATCTATTCGATCGGATAAGTTAAATTACCTATACCATCAAAGTAAATCCCTTAAGCTGAACAAATTTTAAAACGGGCTTTAAGCTGCTTTAAGTCAAATCTTTTTTCACGCTATCTTGGCTATTCATATTATTATCATGTTCCTTCGGTTTGTTGTCTTGTGGTCTCTTTGCAAATATATTTTTATTAATTAGGCATGCACACTTGAGTACAAAAATTTATAGATAAATGTACGTTTTGTATTTAACTTAAGGTAATTTAATTATTTTGAACCGATATCTCACTAGGTGGATGAAATAAAATCAGAATATGTTTTGTTAACAACGTTTTAATTTTAAAATAAGTTTGTAGTTACTTCCCCTGTAATCAAACGAAACGAGTTAACCTCTATACCTACCAAAAACTTTTTCGAGATGCACCTTATTGAGAACGTAGTGCAACTACGCGCGCGCGAGTTTGTTTGAAGATGAACCACCCAAAGGCTGGTCTGGCTAGGTCACAGTATAAAGTCGTGTAAAATGTGTTGGTGTCCCGCTTCGATGATATTTGTCGAGTATGATCTAAGCTGGAATCACAGCTTCAATCCTAATCTTACGACTTATGAAAGGGTGACAGATTCACAAGGGTGCTATGCTATGTGCAGATAGAATGCTTTGAAGATATATTATACCTCTGAGGCGTTTCAAAGATTTCCCTTTGCACTGAGCTTTATTATACAAAATATTAGCTTAGATCTAGAAATGGAATTCTAGAAATGGGATGAATAAGTAGAAATCAAAGATGAGAACAAAGAGAGTAGGTACAGTACATTCAACTTTATACACAAACTAGTATTTTATATGTGCGCGAGCTGCAAGCAGCTCGCGGCGACTGTGTATATTGTTTTTTTTTTCATTGTATTCCCTTTTTCGTAACCTACATAATCGATTTCATGGAAATTTATAAGCAAGAATGGGTTTTGCGATATAAGAATGTCAGCTATTTTGGATTTTCAAATGGACATCTTTTTCGGAATCTACACTGTCGAGTTAGTCGAAAATGATATCCATGTCAAATTCTTGGATGGGGAGGGGGTTCAGGGGTGCTGGGCGTGAGGGGTCACAGCACGGCTCGCTGTGTGTGTCGCTCGCCTTGCTGTGTGACGTGAGTCGTATTGCGGTTCGCTTCGCTCACCGCAATCCGACACACGCCCGCCGACATCAAATTCGTAATCCTCACCCCAATGTTAGTCGAAAACGATATCCATAACAGATTTTTTGATGGGAGGGGGTTCAGGGAGCCTGGGGGCGTGGGGGTTAACACAGCAAGGCAAGGCTCGCTTCGCTCGCCTTGCTGTGTGACGTGAGTTGTATTGCGGTTCGCTTCGCTCACCGCAATCCGACACACGCCCGCCGTCATAAAATTCGTAATCCTCGCCCCCATGTTAGTCGAAAACGATACCCATATCAGATTTTTTGATGGGGGCGGGGTTTGGGGGGGGGCTGGTCGCAGGGAGTCACAGCACGGCTCGCTTCGCTCGCCGTGCTGTTCCCCTGTAGTCCCCGCTCGTGCTGCCACACGGCAAGGCTCGCTTCGCTCGCCTTGCGGTGTGACGTATTGCGGTTCGCTTCGCTCACCGCAATCCGACAAACGCCCGCCGACATCAAATTCGTAATCCTCACCCCAATGTTAGTCGAAAACGATACCCATATCAGATTTTTTGATGGGGGAGGGGTTTGGGGGGGGGCTGGTCGCAGGGAGTCACAGCACGGCTCGCTTCGCTCGCCGTGCTGTTCCCCTGTAGTCCCCGCTCGTGCTGCCACACGGCAAGGCTCGCTTCGCTCGCCTTGCGGTGTGACGTATTGCGGTTCGCTTCGCTCACCGCAATCCGAGACACGCCCGC
This sequence comes from Eupithecia subumbrata, assembly GCA_949316285.1. Lineage (NCBI taxonomy): Eukaryota > Metazoa > Arthropoda > Insecta > Lepidoptera > Geometridae > Eupithecia > Eupithecia subumbrata. Next base: position 29,946,926 of record OX438644.1, on the reverse strand, counting down.
CGACATCAAATTCGTAATCCTCACCCCAATGTTAGTCGAAAACGATACCCATATCAGATTGTTTGATGGGGGGGGGCTGGTCGCAGGGAGTCACAGCACGGCTCGCTTCGCTCGCCGTGCTGTTCCCCTGTAGTCCCCGCTCGTGCTGCCACACGGCAAGGCTCGCTTCGCTCGCCTTGCGGTGTGACGTATTGCGGTTCGCTTCGCTCACCGCAATCCGACACACGCCCGCCGACATCAAATTCGTAATCCTCACCCCAATGTTAGTCGAAAACGATACCCATATCAGATTTTTTGATGGGGGAGGGGTTTGGGGGGGGGGCTGGTCGCAGGGAGTCACAGCACGGCTCGCTTCGCTCGCCGTGCTGTTCCCCTGTAGTCCCCGCTCGTGCTGCCACACGGCAAGGCTCGTTTCGCTCGCCTTGCGGCGTGACGTATTGCGGTTCGCTTCGCTCACCGCAATCCGACACACGCCCGCCGACATCAAATTCGTAATCCTCACCCCAATGTTAGTCGAAAACGATACCCATATCAGATTTTTTGATGGGGGAGGGGTTTGGGGGGGGGGGGGGCTGGTCGCAGGGAGTCACAGCACGGCTCGCTTCGCTCGCCGTGTTGTTCCCCTGTAGTCCCCGCTCGTGCTACCACACGGCAAGGCTCGCTTCGCTCGCCTTGCGGTGTGACGTATCCGACACACGCCCGCCGACATCAAATTCGTAATCCTCACCCCAATGTTAGTCAAAAACGATATCCATATCAGATTTTTTGATGGGGGAGGCGGTTCTGGGAGCCTGGGGGCGTGGGGGGGTCACAGCGCGGCTCGCTTCGCTCGCCTTGCTGTTCCCCGTAGTCGCATTGCGGCTCGCTTCGCTCACCGCAATGCTCCACCGGGTTCAGGGGGAGGGGGTTCTGGGGGGGTCACAGCGCGGCTCGCTTCGCTCGCCTTGCTGTTCCCCGTAGTCGCATTGCGGCTCGCTTCGCTCGCCGCAATGCTCCACCCTAAAAAGTGGTCTAAATATAGGCTAAAAATGGGCAAATTTCAGTTTTTTATAAAAAGGGGGGTCTAGCGGGGTTGGGGGCGAAAATTTTTTTTTGCAATCCAAATGGTGTTAAGCTCTTCACACGACTGTGAAAAAAATTTTCTTCTACCTTACTTCGTTTGGGAGATATCAAAAGGGGGGGTGAAAAAGGGGGCGGGAGGGGGGGTGATTTTTTTTTTCTTTCAATTGGAAAAGAGATCTTCTATACGATCCCGCAATCAGAACCCCTTTGTCGCGACGGCATCTCGTAGCACTCTCAAAAGGGGGGGTCTTGGGGGGCAAGGGGGGGTGAAATTATTTTTGCAATCGAAATCGCTTGACCCCCTCTATACAACCCCCTTAAAATTATTCATCAGTATGACTCCGTTACGAAGCCCCCCTGGGGGGCGGGGGTTCCGGGGGGCAAATCTCAAAAAGTCGGAATTTTCCCTAGGTCTCCTTGACCCCCTCTCTACATTTTTGTAAAAAAAAACATACCTCCCCCTCCACCATCAAGGAGAACAATCATGTCAGTCAGTCAGTGAGTGAGTGAGTGGTAATCGAGCTATATAGTATTACTAGTATTTTATAAGTGCGCGAGCTGCAAGCAGCTCGCGGCGGTGGCTGTCACAGGGAGGGGTGGGCTCTGGGGGGGCAAATCTCAAAAAGTCGGGATTTTCCCCAAGTCATCCCCGACCCCTCTACACGATTCCGCAAAAAAAAACATACCTTCCCATCCACCATCAGGGAGAACAATCGTGTCAATGAGTCAGTCAGTGAGTCAGTCAGTCAGTGGTAATCGAGCTTTATATATTATTATAATTCTATCTAAAACAGTTTTATACGTTATCAAAATGTAGGTAAATCCTAAAATGCACGATCCACCACATCCTAGTCTCAGCCAGAACAGAACATGATGTCCTAAAGCGTCAGGTTGAACATGAAGAAAAAAAAATTGTTATTTTCATCTGTGAATATCTCAGAATTTTATATACGACATTTTTTATTTGGTTATTAGTATCCTCTATCCATCTATCTCTATCTCATTAGGGGAGGACTATGTTCAACAGTGGACTAATATAGGCTGATGATGATGATGATCCTCTATCCAAATATAGAATCATTTTTATTGTGCGCTGCAATTTCGAAAAAATGTGTTTAATGTTAGGGCCGAAATCCCCTTTCCATAGAAATGGAAAAAAATATGGGGTTGCAACCCCACCCAGCAAAGGGTAGGTTGTAGATGAAATTTACCAAAAAACTTTATTTTGGCAAGTAACTCTACCTACCTGAAATTATGTATTGACACTTCAGGTACCTAATCATTATTTTAATTGGATCTTATATTTTATCTAAATTTTTTGTTAAAAAATACTTTCAATTCGACCACGCGGGAACAGCCGTGCGCTCTACGCTAGAATAATACGTATTGTAAAAAGCTACCTATCTTCTCTCAGATCGCAATTTGGTGTTATCATTTTGCAAAATTATATAATTTGTCTCATAAAATGATATTTTTCATTAATATCGATGAAAAATGTTAGTCAAACACTTTATTATAAACGTTTACTTATTATACGCAAAATAAGTCTTTATCGCTTATCCATTTCAAAGACAAAGCAAAGATTTTACTAAACATTTATGAGCAAAGATTTTACTAAACATTTATGTCGTCTATAGCTTATTATCACAGAGTATTAGGCTTACCCCGCACAGCGTATTAGGTACATTGATTTGTAGTCTACCGAAGGGTTTCTCTTTTTTTATTGACTAATAACTAGCTGTACCCGCGACTTCGTTCGCGATTGCCTTACCTGCCGACTAATTAAGTTCACATTTAACCATAGTCTCTCATATTATAAAACGCCGCCGTGCAAAAAATCGTGTAGGGTCTACGGGGGATAGCATGTTATCATCTTCAATCCCATTCTTTATCCACACGACTTTTAGCTACGACTCGGCCAGCGTCAGTGTTAAGAAGTGTCATACTCGTTTCACTTCTTACTGATGGTTCCGTTAAGCTGGGGCCCTATTCTGCTATACTAATCGCTTCACTATGACAGGGGTATCGACACAGAATGACACGTTTGGGTATTCCACCTCAGATGAAAGAAATTATGATGAATGCAGATGGAGAGACGTGCGTAAAGTTTGAAACTATTAATTTATCTCGCACGCACTATCTGGAGTTTTATAAATCTAAGGATTCTACGTGATGATTCTGCGACGATTCCATTGTCATACTGAAGCAATTGTATTGCAGAATTGGGCTCCTGATCCATTTGACTGGACCACCGTAATTTTTTTTTCGTTAGTAGGTAGGTAGGTGGCTGTGTACCAAAGTAATTTTTTTTTTTCTGTTGTCTAGTTAGTTTAATTGGACCACTTACTGCAATGCAACCAAACTTCGGTAGTACAGTTAACTGGACCAGCTAAACCACCATATAATCATGTAAGGTAGGAACCTAACTTATTTTTCCAAGACGCCTTAGTAGGTAGGAACCTAACTAATGGGTGCGTCTTGAAAAAATACATAGATAGGAACTTACCTACCCTCTATCTACTAATTTTTTTCTTCTAACTACAGATTATTTCATCAATCTACTGATTTTCTACTCGACTTTCTACTGATTTAGTCAAATTCGATCTTGCAACACTGTTTCTAACAAAAAGAATGCATGAAATCGGACGACGCGTAGACCCGTCGTGATGCGCGGTTAAAGAATTCTACTTTTTCCTCTCTCCCAGGGGAACCTTTCTGAATTCCAGGATAAAATGTATTCCATATCCTTCCTTGTAGTATGAACTCAAAACGTGCCAAGTTTCATTCCAACTCATTACCTATGTAGTTTCGGCGTGATGCGCGGTGAAGGAATTTGACTTTCATCCCCTCTGCCAGGGGAACCTTACTGAATTCCGGGATAAAATGTATCTTTCCTCATAGTATGAACTAAAATCATGCCGAGTTGCATTCGATTTCATTAAGTAGTTCCGTCGTGATGCGCGGTTAAAGAATTTTACTTTCATCCTCTCTCCCAGGGGAACCTTACTGAATTCCAGGATAATGTATCCCATGTCCTTCCTTGAACTCAAATAGTACCAATTCAGTCCAACTCATTCAGTAGTTTCGGCGTGATGCGCGGTGAAGGAATTTTACTTTCATCCCTTCTCCCAGGGGAACCTTACTAAATTCTGGGATAAAATGTATCTTTCCTCGTAGTATGAAATAAAATTATTCCGAGTTCCATTCGAATTCATTCAGTTGTTCCATCGTGATGCACAGTTAAAGAATTTTACTTTCATCCTCTCTCTCAGGGGAACATGACTGAATTCCGGGATGAAATGTATCCCATGTCCTTCCTTGTAGTATGAAATCAAATCGTGCAAGGTTTCATTCCAACTCATTCAGCACTTTCGGCGTCATGCGCGGTGAAGAAATTTTACTTTCATCCCCTCTCCCAGGGAAACCTGACTGAATTCCGGGATAAAAAGTATCCTATGTCCTTCCTCGTAGTATGACCTAAAATCGTGCCGAGTTTCATTTCAATACCTTCAGTAGTTTCGACGTGATGCGCGTTTAAGAAACAGACAGACAGACAGACAGACATGAATGAAAAAAAATACTGTTTTGGCTTCAGTATCGATAATAGAGTGCCCTCCAAAAAAAATTTTCAAAATATCTTCAATGTACAGAATTGGACCTGTTACAGTTTTATTATAAGTATAGATTATATGTCTATGTCTTTTGGTGTTTCCCTGATTCTCAACCATCGCGAAAGGAGCCATGTCAAATACCCGTCGTGTCATAATGGGAAATCTTTGATTTCGTTTAGAGACTTGTTTTTACCATCCATATTTTTTGTAACATAAGTTATTGGTGGCTCAAATATTTTAGGTGTCTGATTTTATTTTATTGGCTGTTTCAATGCGGCTGATTTGGGCCTAGTTATGTCTCAATCCCGTTCGCGGAAAGCACAAAGTATCGGAGGAGAGAACAGTGGCCGGGCCCGCTCCTCTGTGGTCAAAGAGTCCAGCGAAACAACCCACTGTGTTCACCATCAAAACCAACCTAAAACCAAACAAAATAGTAGAACCAAGAACAAAATACCTAAAAGTATACGCTACGATTTGGATAACGCCCTTGTTAGTGTAAGTGCGCCTATTTAATTTTATTTAGCAATTCCTTTTATTATCAAGGCTGGAGTTTGAATCCCTGCCAAAGGCTTCACAAAATCCATTGATGTTTTGGCTATAAAAAAACATGCTCTAACTACTTTTCGCTGTTTGTTAGTTAGGTATGCTTACGTATCTTAACTAATCCGTGCCTAGTAAGATTATAAAAGCGATTGTTGCCTACTCTAGCCTAGAATTCAGATGAAGAAAACACTGCATCATAAAAGCAATCTGGATTATCAATATTGCAATAAAATCCCGAAACTTTGACTGAAATTCTTGAGTGTGGTAGGTATACCCATTAGGTTAACGGTAGAGGTGTAAATTGTTAATTTGTTTTCAGCTATGCGATGTATGGTTCGATGATATAAAACCTCACTTAGTGCGTAACAAGATAAAGCTGCATGTAGACAATAGCGGAGCGACGACCACGGCGAGTGGAGACTGCAGGCGGATGCAGAAAGGCGCGCCCGGCTGCTCCCACCACGACCCAGGTTCTGGCTCTGACGTACGGGCTACTGCTCTGACATCTTCAACGATATATTCATCGAAATAGGAAGAAGCAAACACCTACCTATATCTATCCACATTCGTATCTAACACTCCTCATAACATGCCCATACCATGCTAACCTATTGCTTCTCATCTTATGCGTCACTGGTGCAACTCTTTAACTTCTTACATACTCATTTCTTATTTATACATTTTCGTTACTCCACACTTTCGCATCACCGTCGCATGCACTCTTCTTTCATCCTTTGGTGGCCCAGCTTCAGATCCATACAATACGACAGGTCTTACGATGGTTTTATAGATTTTTCCCTGTAGTTTAAAGGACATCTGCGGATAGCATTTTGTTACTATGACCTGTCAGTATTTCATCCATCCAGCATTTGTTCTGTTCTTTGCATCCCTGTCAATCTCGCCATCATTCTGCACTACTGAACTAAGGTACCTAAAGTTGGAGCAGGCTGGTAGGGATACACCGTGTAAGGCATTCGGAGTGAAACTGGATGGACCACCGAAGTCACAAAATAGACATTCTGTTTTGGTTCTGCTTATCTTCAGTCCGCCTCTGGACCTGGACCTGGCCTTCTCTGGACCTCGCATACACTTCTTCTGTATGTCTGATGTCAGTGCATTCTTTATCAGGAGGAACAAATACGGGCTCAAAGCCGCTCCCTGGTGTAAGCCAACAGTCACATCGTACTTGTCAGAGACGCCAGCTTCAGACCGGTCATGTGTACTTGTAATGTACTCTACATAACCTGAATAAGCTACAGGTTCACAGGCACTCCTTTCTCTTTCATAGCCTGCCACAGAACCTCATGGGGCACCCTGTCGTATGCCTTCTGATCTTCCAGATCAACGAAGTCCATGTGCAGGTTTTTGTGCGCGCATCTGTACTTTTCGCATACTTGGCGAAGTGTAAAAATGACTTTCGTTGTTCAACGACCAGGCATAAAATGAAGCTCTTGTGATACCTCACTTTCTTATCTCATTCTTCGTGCTGTGTGATCTAGTGAGCATTTATAATATTTGCGTGATTTTTTTGACAAATTGGCATATAATAGAATAGAAGAAAAAATAGAAGAATAGTCTACTGAAGTGAAAATCTCAATTCTACGCAGACTCTACGAGTGTACTTAGAGGTAGAGCTGAGTTCGCACGAGTAGTATGCAGCCTATGTAAGTAGGTACTCTTCAGCATGCATACGTCCACTGCGGAATCACATCCCCTAAACAAGGGGGTTTTGTCACAATCTCGCTTGGCAGACGGATGTGTGATCGCAGTGGAGGTCTAAAAATACACGGAAGGAAGCCGCTGCCCTTCTTCATGTAAGTTTCCTTAGTCTGCTCTTACGACACCTACAGACTGAGTTGGGAGGTCGATTCTTACGTCGCGACCGCAACGCAAAATTGTTGCCTTTGCTAATTTTTTTTTGGTCATTATTTTTGTACTTATTTAGGTAAAGATAAAATGGCGAGACGAGCTTGACGCACATCATCCAGCATGGCCTGTGACAGCGTTAATGTAGAGTAGTGGAAGGAGAAAAGAGAGGCCTTTACCCAGCAGTGGGGCTGTAACGACTGAAAATAATAATAAAAATACTAAAATAATGAGTGTTGTAGGTGCTAGTGCTAGCACATCTTTAAACAGTGTTTGTCCCGCAGCGTCGACAGCGAACGCCTGCGAACTGTGCCGCCTTCTCTCCAGCGCCGCCAACAGCATCGAAAGTGCGATTTGTCAGGCAGGCAACGTCTCGCCCACCTCGCCCACAGCAGCCCATTCACTCTCGTCTGGGCCCGACCACTCAGGTTCACTTATCTTATTTATATTACCTACCTACCATTCCTCTGGCTCAGCCACCTAAGGCCAACTTGGGAGGGAATCGATGGAAATTTTTGAAGGTTTTTGATTTAAAAAAGGATATAATGTGGGTAACATTCTATAGACCTCAACCTCAACAGCCTGTATTGGTCCACTGCTGGACGCAGGCCTGCCCCTAATAAGCGCCTTATTGGCATTTATAACATCGGGGTACTGCCCATAATCCCCACGCTGGGCATGCGGATTGGAGATCGCAGTTCGGTGGTAGAATTGTTTTGCACGGGGCGCTGCTGCCCGCCCCCGGTGTATATAGAATAGAATATAATAGAAAATCTTTATTTGTGTGACATAATATAAAACTTATAACTAATAGGTACTAAACTTAAACTTAGCAAAACACAAAAAGGTCACCAGCTCAGCTTATATGCTGTTATGGCACAAGGGCCATAGCAGCGCTGGTTTTCAGCGGTGCCGGGTGATAAGTGCAGCGCTACTCGCACAACCAATCTTACACACATATCAAAATGATAGAGCACACAATACCTTAACACTAATTAAATTACCTAAGTTAAAGATTATAATACAAAATTAGACATTTATAAATTAACGGTAGAAAATTCTTAACAATAGCTAGCTATTGTTAAGAATTTTCTACCGTAAGTAAGTAAATAGATTTATAAAATAAATAAATAAATAACCTATTTAAATTTAATGTAAGCATGTATGTGTGTGTGTATCTATGTGTGTTTGTGCGTGTTGTGTCGAGTGCACCAGAGGACACCGATCTCATGAGAGTCCGGGCAACAGGAGCAACCAACAACATAAGTGTGTAAGTGTGTGAGTGTGAGGGTGTGTGTGTGTGTGTGTGTGTGTGTGTGTGTGTGTGTGTAGGTGTTTGAAATAAATTATATAGGATAACAGATGGATAAAATAAACAAGTGATAAGTTTGGAGAAAGCGAGCAAGAACGACAAAGCTTTAGTGTGGTTTTTGAAGAATTAACAAATGTTTCCTAAGTGAGTGTCTAAAAGTGTACAAACTATACTTAGTATACTTTAGTCGCCTCTCTAGAGTCTAGACACCCGCGGGAAGAGTTGGGGTGGTGCAAATTCTAAGCCGGCACCACACAGCTTCTAAGCCATTCACACATTCACATTCTATATATCCTTTCTGCTTTTAATTACGTTGTGGTAACAGGGTTCCATATCCTATCGTGGCAGGTCTGCCGTGATTTGCGCCGCGATCCGCGCTGTGATTGCACGTCGTGATTTGCGCCGCGATCCGCGCTGCGATTGCACGTCGTGATTTGCGCCGCGATCCGCGCTGCGATTGCACGTCGTGATTTGCGCCGCGATCCGCGCTGCGATTGCACGTCGTGATTCGCGCCGCGATCCGCGCTGCGATTGCACGTCGTGATTCGCGCCGCGATCCGCGCTGCGATTGCACGTCGTGATTTGCGCCGCGATCCGCGCTGCGATTGCACGTCGTGATTTGCGCCGCGATCCGCGCTGCGATTGCACGTCGTGATTTGCGCCGCGATCCGCGCTGCGATTGCACGTCGTGATTCGCGCGCGAATGTGAGACCATTTAATATCTTGAAAGAAATGCTTTCAAGATACAAATGGTCGCGCACGTTCGTTTTTATGCTCGCAGATGCCCACGAAATTTTTAATTAAATAGAAATGTCTTCCTTGTGTTGTATTGATGGGGTTACAGAACCCCATGTTCAAAAACTTATCCGATTCCCTACCAATCGGCATTGACCCTAAGGCAGCGCTCATTACATTAGCTGTTAGCTGCTGCAGCATCGCGTGAGTGATAGTGGCCGCCTGAGCTGCCGTTTCATTGTATTATAGATACCGTTTTGTAGCGTTAGCTAGCGAGTTGTGTCTTTCCGATTTAACTAAAGTAAGCAAAGCGTGTGTTTGGCTACCAAATAATTAACTTACCTATTATCAGATCTCATAGAAGAACACTCCCCTAAATCAAAGTGATGAGAATTCATTTCGTAGACTTGACAGGACAGGAAGTCTGTCGATAAACTAAAAAAACTCTATCAGTAGTTTCAAATGAAACGTTTTTTCAGAATAAAAATACAAAGATCAAGGCGCCTAAAGGTGAGGAGATCCAACCACGGTCCCCTCCGCCCCCCGGCGCCGCCCGCCCGCGTCTCTGCCGCAGCTGTCTGCCCTCTGACATGTCGCCTAGGACCAATAACAGAAGAGTTCACACCACTCCGTCACTTGATACCAGAGATATCACAGTAAGTATTTACCTCTTTTGAACAGAGCTGTTGTGAGAGCTAGAGCAGAGCTTCTCGAACTTGTGGCCCCGCGTACCTACCTTTGTTAAATTCCTAAATGTCTGCAAACCCCTAACCGGATAGGGCCCTCTCTTAAAGTACCTATAATTCTTTATTTTATTATTTGAAGAAGACACAAACAGTCCCGTAACTAGCCCTTCATGTGCCCGGTGCAGCGGTGTGGGTGCTGCCAGAGTTACCTACTCCAAGTACATAAGTGTCGATGGCGAAAGACCATAATATAGTAAATATAAGACATTATCAAAAAAAAGCGAGCGGAGCGGGTCTCGAAATTTTTTAAGTGTTGTGTTTAGGTTGACAAAAAAACAAGGAAGCCACAACTACTCAAAACGCGACGAGCGAACGGACCGCAATTATTTAGGATTTGCGGCAGCGATCGGCCGAAACCAAAACTAAAACAAAAGAAATAAAGCGGAGCAAAGCAAGCCATCACAATTTTTGTGCCGTAGTTTCATCGATCAAGGTTTCCGCCGGCTCCCATACTCGTAGATTCACAATGCGCACCCTGAAATCGTCTGTATCAAAAGAGATCACATTTTACATTTTGGAATAAGTACCATTTCAAATAGTGTCATTAAAACGCTCATACAGGAATTAGGAAGCATGCCTAGCAAAATTGCAAAAATCATACATCCAAGACACAAACAAGATCCGTCAAGTGCGAGTGTAACTCGCGCGTCGAGGGTTTCGAACGTTTATCAACAAATAGGTACCTATGTACCAAAAGTACCGGTTAGAGACTTCGCAATTTAAGGATTACCTAAGAATAATAGGACCCAACCTACATTTCAGATGGATCTCTCTGCATGCTTCGGTTAAAGTAGGCAATGGTAAATTTTTCGACTTTTTTCAAAATATTTCAAAAAGTATGAAAATTACAGAAATTTGAAAAACTGTTTTGAAATATCCAAATTGATACCTTTTTTTGATACCCACTCGGTGGGCTAGCTCCCCTTTTGAAATTTATTCCTTTTTGACCATTTTTCAATAATTATTCATTTTACAGACTTCTCTATATTGAATGGGTATTTTTTCGACTTTTTCGAAATATTTTAAAAAGTATGAAACCTACAAAAATTTCAAAAACTATCTTGAAATGTACAAACTGATACCTTTCATTTGATACCCCACATGACCCTGTAGATATCTTTTAAAATTTCGGCATCACAATTTGCACGGAAAATATTCATTTTCATTTTTCATATATTTTCATTTCTTTTTCTTTAAATCTGTACAGGCACACGGAATGTATTATTATTATTCTTAATTTCAAGTTGATAGCTGCAGTAGTTGCTGAGTTATTAACTCAGCAACTACTCAGGAGGGAAAAAAGGACAGACAAAGCGAGACCATAAGGGTTTCGAAACCGATCTTCGATCTTCGAAACCCTAAAAAGGACCGGATTTTATATTTTCAATAAAGTAGGACAGGGCTAATATCACATGACATTTGATGCCATGTGATATTAGCCCTGTCCTCAAGAAATCATTGTATAAATTTATTTTTTGCCATGTTACGATTTTGACTTTGTTCTAAATTCATGAATAGAGAGGCTATTTTTGTAAATTTATTTTTATATTATGTTTTCTTGCGTTTATTTTTTTATTTTGACGACCTCAGTGGCGCATCGGGTTCGATTCCCGCCTCGGAACAAATTTGTGTACGATCTGCAGAAATTTGTTCCGTTGGTCTGGGTGTTTTCTATGTATACTAAAAAATATCTATCTATGTATACAGGGTGTTTGGTGGAGGGTTAGACAAACTCGGTGGGTGTGTAGGTGGACCTATTTGTGAAATACAAATTGAAGGAAAAGACCCTAACAGTTTTAAATTTTTTTTAATCCTGATTTTTGTATTTTTTTAAGATTTTCCGAAATTTTACCTCTCTACCCCTAGAACTTTTTTTTGAAACGTGTTTTCTATTAAATTTTTTACATGCTTTTGGTCTCAGATGTATCCTTCGTCTTTTGAAGGCATTACTTATTTGAAAGAACGTGTAAATAATTAGTTATAAGCTCTCAAAGTTAAAAAAAGTAAAAAAAATAATCAAGAAGGACAACTTTGCATCGTTTTAAAAAAATAATTAATAGCGATCGAGAAATTCAAATGCTTTTAAAAATTTCTCTAAACATCGCTTATTACAACGGTATACCACATGTAGCCGAAAAGTCTATAAACTTGTCAAAAATTAGCACTTATAGGGAAAATGGAGTAAAAACGCTAAGAATAAAACATTGTATTAAAACAATTTTGGTTCAAATATTACTTCCCTATTTCTAATACAAAGGTAGGAACGCTAAATTAATTTAAAAAAACCTTTTTTATCACACCTAGGTATCCGAGTAATTCGAAGATTCGAAATTCAAAATCGGAATTTCGAATTCGAATCAATATTTGTAATCGTTCAATTTCGTTCTTATTTTGGTTATTTGTTATGTTTTGATAAACTGTTTGTTGTTCTGTTTTGTTATCGTTGTTTTTGTCACAATGGCGGAATTCAGCATTAAAGAATACGCTGATATTATTTATGCGTACGGTCGATGCGATGAAAATACACGTGCAGCACAGAGACTGTATAGAGAGTTGCATCCTAATAGACGTGTGCCACACCATAGCAAATTTTCTAATACCTTTCGGCGACTTCGAGAAACGGGAAACTTAACTCTTCGAGAACCACGAGTCAGTGCAACGCAGCAGCATGTTGGTGTGGACGAAGCCATACTCCAAGCGTTCGACGAGGATCCCACTACCAGTCTCGAAAGGTCGCCAGAGATCTGGGTCTTTCCATATGGAAAGTATGGTCTGTCGTCAATGCAGATGGAAGGCATAGTTTCATTTGACGAGATGTTTGAGGTATAAATAATATCAGCGTATTCTTCAATGCTGAATTCCGCCATTGTGACAAAAACAACGATAACAAAACAGAACAATAAACAGTTTATCAAAACATAACAAATAACCAAAATAAGAACGAAATTAAACGATTACAAATATTGATTCGAATTCGAAATCCAGATTTCGAATTTCGAATCTTCGAATTATTCGGATACTTAGGTATGATTAAAAAAGGTTTTTTTTAATTAATTTAGCGTTCCTACCTTTGTAATAGAAATAGGGAAGTGAAATTTGAACCAAAATTGTTTAAATACAATGTTTTATTCTTAGCGTTTTTACTTCATTTTCCTTAGAAGTGCAAATTTTTGACAAGTTTATAGACTTGTCGGCTACATGTGGTATACCGTTGTAATAAGCGATGTTTAGAGAAATTTTTAAAAGCATTTGAATTTCTCGATCGCTATTATTTTTTTTTTAAAACGATGCAAAGATGTCCTTCTTAATTATTTTTTTTACTTTTTTTAACTTTGAGAGCTTATAACTAATATTTACACGTTCTTTCAAATAAGTAATGCCTTCAAAAGACGAAGGATACATCTGAGACCAAAAGCATGTAAAAAATTTACTAGAAAACACGTTCCAAAAAAAAGTTCTAGGGGTAGAGAGGTAAAATTTCGGAAAATCTTAAAAAAATACAAAAAACAGGATTAAAAAAAATTAAAACAGTTAGAGTCTTTTCCTTCAATTTTTATTTCACAAATAGGTCCACCTACACACCCACCGAGTTTGTCTAACCCTCCACCAAACACCCTGTATAATGTATTAAATATTATATCAGTTATCTAGTACCCATAACATAAGCTATGAGTAGCTTACTTTGGGGCTAGATGGTGCTGTGTGGATTGTCCAGCATTATTTATATTTTTGTATTACTGGTTCAAACATTTATAAAATAATGGCATACCTAGTTATTTTGATTATGATTTTTCTTTTCTCATTGCATTTTACAGGGTGTGTCAAGACCACTACCGAAAACAAGGGCGGGGTGGTGCAGCACCCTAAAAAAAACCAATAAAAAACCGCTGTCCGAAAAAAAATTGTAGCCGGAGATAATATTTTTTTAAGATTTTTATTTGTTTTGCTAGCCAGCAATGTACGCGTAAGTTTGCAAATGCCCAATACCGTAGGTTGTAGATAAGTTGGTAATAGGTAGGTATATTGGTAATTACCTAATTCCGCGGCAACCTCTCGGTCTAACCAGAATCAGTCGTGTGGCGATTGTGGACCGATGAACACGATCTAGAAATGTAGGATCCTCTGCGCTTCTCGCATAAAACACACATCAAAAACTAAAATTAAAAAACTTATTAATTAAAAAAACCTAAAGTAAACATTTAAAGAAAATCACGAAACGTGTAGGTACGAAATACAATTTTATGCACCGCGCCAGTATTCAGAACTAATACACGTACTAAAAACAAATTAGGTAATCAAAGCATTAGTGAAATTAGGTAAATAGGTATCCGTTTATAAAAGCTGAAAAGTCTTGAAACGCCCCGACCGACATCGCTCTGTCATATTATCATATATCAGTTGTAATGTTTTACACAAGGCTCAGATTCCTTTTTTTAAATTTTGTCGGAAAAACTCGAAGGCGTTACACGCGCCTACGCGGCTTTTGGTTAGCCTCGCCGTGCCGTCCGTCACCGCCGCCCGCGCCGCGCCGGTCAAAGAAACGCCGAACTACTCTCAAGGCAGGACGATAACCACTGAAAATCACCGCCGGTGTGTCAGCTGTTCTTCACAAACGTAGGTACTTATTTGAGACAGAATTAAATGTGTTTTAAATTTAATGTTTCGAATCAATTCTTGGTATGTATTCTTTCAAGGTCATGGCCGCGAATTAAATTGTATTAATTATTTATGGAAAAGAAAAGTTCGTAGTCGCGGAAGACGTGTTGGTCGGGTGAATGACCGCGGTATTCAGCCGTGGACAACGAGCGAGTGCTTGCGGTTAGTTTGTTGGAATACATTGCTGTTTTTTTATGTTATTTGTTTTTTGATAATTTAAATTAGATAATTAGGTAGATATGTTCTTATAGTGTTGTACTACGGGTATGAACTTAGAAAAAAATTAAAACGGACGTTGATGGGTCAACATATTTATCGCGGTTATTTTCGCTAAATATCATTCAAAATCATGGTCTGATTCCACCACCCATTTTTCGGTAGTAGTCTTGACACACCCTGTATGTATTTGTTTAGTCTTGAGTACACAGAAAAAGTTCTGTGACTACACTAACTACCTACACACCTAACTATTTTTTGCCCGGAATAAAAGTTTTTTATTAATTTTATTATTAATCAAAACTAAATAAATTAAAATATGATTAGTACCAGGTAACGGTATGATTTTCAGATTGGTCCTATAAAAAAACAACGTTTATTATTTTCAGGTACCTAGGTACCTACTTGTAATTAAAATAAAATAAATTCGACTCTACTAATCTCTTGTTCCGTATTCACAGAACTTATGACGGCTCTGCGCAAACTGTCTGCGTCAAAGCAAGTCGTACACAATTTCTAGTGTCTTTTTTGTAAGATTCTAGGTAACTACGGAGGACGCGCTAGGCGGCGGAAACCTGATCGAAGGGATCTTTGAATAAAAAACTAAAACAACCCGCTAAAATTTTGCGTTGATTTGGTGTTCTTGGCAAAGTATACGACCATGCCAGCCGCCGTTACGTTAATTTTGTCCCTAACCCCTGACCATAAAACGACGAACCCCCAAAGATTTCGCAAACCCCACTTTAAAAAACCCTGAGCTACAAAACAGGCTGCATTCTATGTTCTATTCTTGCATAGTATGCAAATAGCAATATAGCATGCAGCCTGTTACACAAATTATGTGTTAACAAAGGTACGTATCTGAAGCTTTAACCTACCTAGTTTGGTTAGTAGGTATTGATAAAGCTCTCGCGTTTACTGGCTGGACACATCATTTATGTCAAAGGAAAATTATAAAATCGGTGATTTGTACCAAATCCCTATGGAATTTCCCGGAAAATGTTATGGAAAGAGCTAAGGTGTAGGTAGACTGGTAATGATAATGATATGTACCTATACTAAAATATTTTGCTGTCAATGCTCAAACGCTCAAATAAATTTTTCGTTTCTTTTGTTTACCCACCTAAGGTTGAGGAAATCTCTTATCGGTTTGATGACTGCACTGATTTAGGTACCATTTCTCTGCGTCTATTTTTGTGCACATTGCATCACAAAAAAAAACGACGAAACTTTCAGGGTGGTTTAGAATCTGTGTTCTGCTGGAAACATAGAAAAATATTTGAAAAAAATCCCGACTTATTTAATTTTTCGAAAACTAAATGTCGAGGTTTTTTCTGTGTTCTGATCGAAGCTGAAACCCTGAAAGTTTAATCTTTACATTTTGTTACACCCTGTATACCCAGCTACGTCTTTTGGGTTATCCTATGGTAGGGACCTATAATCAGTTGACACCATTTAGTAGATAACTAACTTCATATTATACTAACGTCACTTTTTTGTCACATCTATAATATTTGTTTCAGTTACCCCTTCCACGTAAGGTCCTAAAAAAACACACAAAATCTCAGACAAACATCACTTGGGTTCATTACCAATCTACATATTATACGACGGTAAATCCGGCCTCCTACACAGTGTTTCCGATAAACACAGAAGTCTCTGCCTCAAAAAATAGGAAACCACGGGTGCAACAGCGACAAAGATCGAAAATGAAATATCCTAATTCAGAAATCTCAAACCCAGGAAATAGGCTTACAACAGAATCTTCCCATAAAAAAAAAATTTCAAGCCAGACAGTCAAATCAACCAACAACCGCCCAACTTCACCAGCAGTTTTAATAAAGTTGACTGAGGAAATACCTGTTCATACAATTAAAATAGCCCTTTCCCGTGATCAGCATCGAAGTCGAAAGAAAAAGCCAAACACTAATTCTGTCATTTGCAAAAAACAGACAGGAGAAAGGAAAGTAGATCCTTCTATCGCCTCACAATACGACACCGATGATAAATCGAATAGTCAGTTTTGTCGGTGCTGTGCGGCGAGTGCGACGAGTGCGACGAGTGCGACGAGTGCGACGAGTGCGACGAGTGCGACGAGTGCCACGACCGATCTTAATGAAGCTAAGAGTAAGAAGGAGCGTGTGAACAATCAGAAGATATCGGATACTGATTGTAATGTCATTTTTGATCAAGTGAGTATGTTTGATCAGCGTTACTCTATTTTATTAACATCAATATAAAACCTATCACTGGTTTTGGCGGTCTGTAGTTCAATTTTGACAAATTGACGTGACAGCAGCCTTGGTGTACCTCTAGTCTAGGTACGAGGCACAGAGTACGTACTTACTTAGAAGACGCTTTGTCCAATGTAAGTGTCGACTTTGTCACGGAGTGCGCGGAATGCGGTGTGAATTAACTCAAATTTGGGTTTGTTTATGATGTTCCTACGCTACGCCCTATTATTGTCTAGGTATTTGATACCTACTTAGTATGCTACATACTTATGCTAGCTAAGAACCTTGCCTACGATTACGAAAAAAAATTCTTAAAAGTGACTGAAACACGTATTACCATTTTCAGGATTTAATCGACATCATCGGCACTGAGAACGACAAGAGGATAAAATTTTTATATAATAGTCCAATGAAAGAAGAAAGTAATTCTATTTTGAATTTATTACCATCAGCGGACCAGCGAATACCAGAAGCAAGAAGTAAAAGAAAAAATAAACCTTGGAGGTGAATAGGTATTTTTTTATATTTTTCTTTAGAAAAAATATTATTTCACTTTATTTAAACATTATGTATAGATGATACAGTTGACGATCACAAGCGTTTTAATAGCAAGCATATTGCTTTTTGAAAGAGTTATTGTTATCCCTAGTTTAATTATTATTTTTTAATTTTTATCGTGTGATAGGTAAGTGGTAGACTACTGCATTAAACGTTTACATTTAATTATTTTTTATCTTACGACAAAGTACGAGTAAGTACGAGTAAGCAGCTTGCAGACTGAGGTAATTTCAAGTGACACGTGAGATCGCTATTGTTGTTTCTTCTCATTGCACACAATACCTACTCACACAATACCTACTCACGACTTTCTCAGAGTTGATCATGAGTGCTTTTTGAAACGGTTTTATTGATCTCTTTACTCAGCATGCTCAGGTATGTACCTAGTAGGTGCATTTAGAAGACAAATTGATAAAATATATCGTCTAATCTCTATCACAGCTTTAGTGAACAAATAAATTGTTAGGTACCTAGGTACCTGTACCTACGTACTTTAGTTATATGTACAAAGTTTGTTATTGAAACAAATTGCGAACGTTTCTCACACGACACATTTAATTGGTACATAACTTAGAACTATTCTCTTAAATACGACTCTTTACAATATTACAACAGACATATCGACTAAAAGGCTTGCAGGGTGCGTTTCACACGAATAAAATAATTTACAAAAACAGTCTAACATTCCCATACATCACGCTCACTAAAATAAATAGCTGTTTGATCACCACCGGTCTTCGATCGCGACCGCGACAGCCAGCTGTCCGCTGCCGTCCGGCCGGGGCCGAAGCGCGCGCTCTTTGGATCCGAGAGGCGGCCTCCCCGCGCGCCGCGCCTCTAGTTGCTGTGCTTCACGTAATCCGTCTCGTAGTAGGCGGCGGCGGCGTGCGCATGCGCGCCCTTGCGGTCCAGCGCGCGCACGCGCACGAACAGGAAGGCGGCCACCAACGAGGACACCACCAGCACCAGCAGTAGCATCACCAGCCCCGCCACGAAGGAGGGCACCGACATGCAGATGGTCTCGGGGTCGCTGCCCGGCGACTGTATGACCACGGTCTCGTTGGCCGAGGCGTTGTTCAGTGCGAAGTTGACGTCGCCCGGTGCCACCACCTGGATGGTTCGGCTCGTGTTCACGTCGGTCATCTCCTGCGCGTCCCGCTTGTATATCCGCGAGGTCTCGCGCCGCCGCCGCGCGCCCACCAGGCTCTCGGGCAGCCCCTCCACGGAGCGCGGCCGCCCGCCCAGCGTCACCAGGTTCATGTGTCCCTCATCTTTCCGCTTGACGGTGTTGTACACGCCTCGCCGGCCCGGGGGCGGCGGGGGAGGGAGGTTCACCTCGTCTTCGTCGCGAGGCGGCGCTGGTGATGACTGACTGGGTGCGTTCGGCGTTGAAGAGACCTGCGCTTGCGGCGGTGGTACTGCGTCGTCGCGTTTCTCGGAGAAGGATCCTGTGGGGTCCGCGGGGTGTCGAGGGTCGGGGAACGCGGGGGGGACTCCGTACTCTCCTAGCGGTGCGGGCGGCGGGGGCGGCCCGTACTCCGAGTGAGGCGAGTTCGGCAGCCCGTACTCTCCCCCTCCGAGGGAGTTGCCGCCCAGCAATGGTACACCGTAGTCGGCGCCGAGGCCACCGCATTTTGGCTCCGGACAGTTGTACCTGCACACTTGAATCACGCACTGGAAGTGCACGTTCATCGAGTCGGGGAATTTGAACGCTTGGAAGTATGCGAACGATACGACGGACGCGGAAGGACCGAAATTCTTTATCTTCTGAAATTTACTCATAATCTTAGGTCTGACTACGCAGCCGTACTGGTCGACGAGTTGTATCGGCGCTCGCTTGCCGTCATGCGCTACGCAATTCCTGACCAGCATGTCGAATTTGTTCTCGTCGTCTTTGATCGCGAGCACCATGGTCATCGTTTGACCTATTTTGACTATGCCGGACACTTCTGAAGCCCAAGGTCCCTTGCCAACCTGGATCTGCATCCAGCACTGCAAGTTGTCGCCAAGAAAGTTCGCCGTGACAGCATGCAACATATCCACTTGGAAAGGTCGGAATGTGACTGCCTTCTCGTAAAAGTCGTACCACGTGCAACGAAGCTTCCTCGCCTGGTCCCACACTTCCTGGACGTAGGGGTCGTACTGGACAATGATGGTGTTCTCGACGTAGGAGCCGCTGGGCGTGGGGCTGCCGTACGTGGCGACGTTGTGATTGGCGGAGCTGGACATGCCGCAGCTGTTCAGGAAGATCTCGAACGTTGCGCTGAGGTGCCCCGTGCCGGGCTTAAGGTGCATACAGTGAGGGTCGCTGTAGAATCCTTTCGAAAAGATCATCCCGTAGAACGGCCGGTCGAACTCGATGTTGACCCGCATGTGCGTCTTCTCGCACTGCACTTGTAGGTGTTTGATCTTGGGACTGTCTGGCGTGGCGAGGGGCCAGGGGTCGTCGGTGTGCGCGGGGGGTAGCGGGGGGCCGTACCCGCCGCCCGCGCGGTGCTCCAGCGGCAACGACGCCGAATCCTGGGGAGGTTCGCATGTTGCATCCTGAAACAAAAAAAAAAATCTCTATGAATTTTCGAAAAAGAGACTAACAGGTGGCGTGGTTAAAGTTTTGTAAAATAGTCTGGTCTGCAATATTTTTCAGACGCGCATAATGTCTCAGTCTAGATACGTCGCGTCGTGCCACGCAAGCGGTGCTCCGCTCGCCGCCATCTCGCGAATACGCTTTCCTACTTTCTACGCTGATGGATGCCTCGCAAGTCGCACGACCAATTATAATATTAATCAGCGCAATCATACAGTTTACATGAGATCCACAAATGCTTTCACGATTCGTTAATGTTGTATGATGTCTTTCTCTAACATATTGAGATAGCTCTACATTATTTCGCCACTCACCGCGTCAGAGTTCACAGCTGACTCTTGGAAGCAACTACTTGTGCGTGTGAAAACGCCTTGATTTGATTTTGCCTTATATAAAATCGACGATGGAAATCAATTTTGTCTCACCTAACTAATCGCCTAATTGAGTGAGAATTTCATGTTCACAAGTCCGCTGTCTCTATTTGGAGTAACATGTGAAGTATATGGGGCGAGAGCTGCAAACAGGTGTGCCACCGCGTGTAAGAATAGCACCCCGCACCCGGTGGAACCGGTGCGTACCGCTCACGTTTTCTAAACCGGTTAGAAATTATCCACTGATCGAGATTGTCAGTTGCGGAAGAAAACACCGGACCTATAAACATGCATCTGACAACTTCAATTTTCTTTGACAGGTCACATGTACCTATGTGCTTTTATTGACCGTGTGCGTCCTATACCACCGAGCTTATAACACAAATATTAATGCACATACCGGAGAAGTTTCACGGTGTTGAGTCCGCGAGATTGGTACGGTGGGTTGGTTAGAGGTATGATTGTGAGAGATTGGTTGGTTGTGATTGCGCATGGGCAAGAGCGCGAGACGACAGGTGCGTCCGGCGCCGGCTGGCAGGTGAAAGTATCCGCTTAGCTGCATCCGCTTACACCCCAATTTTGCAACCGCCCAAGCATAATCGCTTACGTTATTTTCACATTTCTTTGTCGTATTCTTGAGAATTCATTAACTGACTTTTTTTACGAAGAATTTAATAAATTAAACTAAGACACAAAGTACCTGAAATTGTAGACCACTCGATCTATTCACTTGAGATTTTTTATGAAAATCATTCTTTAGTTATCTGTTTCTTGAACTGTGTTAAATCTAAAAGAAAGTATTTATTTTAAATAATGTTGAGTATGCAATATGCATGAAACCGGATGCATATTTAGTCATCACATCTTAAATTCTAAATAATTATATAAGATCAATCCATCGTCTGCGAAAAAAGCGAACTCTATTTACGAATAGCTTTCTAATAAAAGAATTCGGAAATTCTATAAAAGGATTCGAGATTGCATAAGAAAGTTTGAAGACTAACAAAAATTTGAACAAATTGGATGAAAGTTGTTAAATAAACATACAGAACCGGAATATGTTTGGCTTCTGCATGTGCGTGAATCCCAACAAGGTCGATGCTGCTTCTGATTTTCTATCGTTTTGCGTAACGTTCACCTATAAGATGTGTATTGCTTGGGTTTTTGAAGCGAGTTGTTTATTCAGAAGTGAAAGCTTTCATTAATGTTCGTGATATTCACTGTTCGCACTTGTAATGTAATGCGGGACAATCCATACGGCACACGAGTTATAATAATAAGTCTATTTCGAATACGAGTCTCCTTGCATTCGAAATAGACCCGACATTAACTTGGAAGAACCATGTAGACCTAACATCAAAAGATTCACTAAAAACGTTTATTATGCTTACGTTCATTCAGTAATGTCGTATGGTATCGTCCTACGGGGCTGCTCTATTGATTATGAGAGGGTTTAAAATATGCAGAAACGAGCAATACGTGTTTTAGTTAAAGCCCATTATGGGTCTTGCGTTATCTTTTTAAAGAATTAGGAATACTCACATCGGACTCTCATACTGGAAGTCTTGAAATATGTGAGAGCTAATTTTGAAATGATTAATGCCTAATTATTAGTTCGTAACATTACATCATTAAACTAAATTTACTGGTGATATCTCAATAATGTTTCAGTAAATTTTATACGCTTTATTTCAGGCGGCCGCCTGAAATAAAGCATATAAAATTAAATAAGCATACCAACTTTATAAATGATATGAAGGGACCTCCTTCACAAAACTGAATATTATGGCATAAATGAGTTTTTCGAGAATAACTATACTCGGTAAGTATACTATTTTGCAAAAAGAGTTGAACAAAGGTTCTTGTACGTACCTACACAATGTTACTAGGAACTAGATTATTTATTTGAATTTTGTTCCTATACAACAAATACCTATTGTTTTTTTCATTTTTATTGTGTCGATTTGACAAATCTTAGCCTGTACACCGAAATTGTGTAAACTAAATAATTTTAATATAATAATTAATCATGTGTTTCACCTTTGAGAATTATGATATTCTATTCTTTTCACATTTACAAACAAATAAATACAATAATTTGTACTTATTTGTTTGTGAATTTAAATAGAACCTGTTGTTATTTGTATATAACATAGAGTTATATTAATACTGAATCGCAAAAGTGTGTCGACGTCTTATCCTTCGAGTGTGTCCCAGATTC
Organism: Eupithecia subumbrata; assembly: GCA_949316285.1. NCBI lineage: Eukaryota > Metazoa > Arthropoda > Insecta > Lepidoptera > Geometridae > Eupithecia > Eupithecia subumbrata. The sequence continues at coordinate 29,924,211 of OX438644.1, read as the reverse complement.
ATCTCTTTCTTCCTACTGACAAATGCCAAGCACATAAATAAATCACTACAGCGTGAATAAACCGAAACAGGTATATTAAGTCTGTTAAGCCTGACAGATGACGCGAAATGAATGACCTTAAGATGTCTAAGCACCCAACAGCATAACAGATCGATTTAAACTAAATAATAGCCGACAATTGTGTGAACACTTGTATCTATCTGTCGAGAGCGATTCAGCATTTTTACACTTTCTTTGAATTGCTTTCTAACATGAATAAGCGCGGCGAGACCGGCTCACAAGAAAGCCACAAATCAGATGCTATGTACAATTACTAAATTTACTGAAGCTCTATTGAGATATCACCATTGAATTTAGTTTAATGATGTAATGTTTCGAATGATCCTACGTAAGGTCTATTTAAGGATTGTTAATTGTTATATAGGTTCGCTCATGTGGTACCTATCTAGATAATATGTATACTAAAAGTTATTCTGGGATAGTCTACCTACTCAATAACTATTATTATTTCTCATAAAAACCAAAAGATTCTTTAAAATTAGATAATATATTACCGATCAAGGCATTAATTGCAAAGCAAACTCAAAAAAAAATCTTAACCTCTTCATTATTAATTTTGATAATGACGACAATTGTATTGAAACTTGTAATTAAAAAGACTGCTTCTTAAAGCAATCGTGATATCTAGATGAAATTGTTTTGTAACTGTTGCGTCACAAACCTGCCAAATTTGACCATGAGTGAAAGTCTTTAGCCATAGAAAAAGGTCTGTTTAACGGTCAACGACTCAAATGGCCTTCCGTGTAATGTAATTTTATGTTCTTTGCATAATATTGTTATTTAAAAGAGTCGTGATAACTTTTACTTATTATAATTTTATGACATTTGGAAATGTGTGATGGTTTTTTGATGGATACCTAATGAGAAACTTGTTTAAAAAGCTTTAGTTGGTCAAAGTTATCTACAGATAACATTCTTTTTTGCCATGACGTAATAAGATTTTGTTCAGTCCAAACTTGTATTAAATTGAGTATATTCTTTCAACTCTGTACTACACTTTATTTTTTAAACATAAAAGCTCCCGGGCTAGTCTGTTGTAACTCAAATTATCCTCAGTTAACAAATCGAAGGCTTGTCTATCACTATAAGCAGTTAGTTTCCAATGGTCCGGTGTTTTGTGTATACATGTGCTAACGGAATCATTAGCCTACTTGCCGAGATCGCGAGCGGAAAAAGCTGAATAATGTGCGCACGCGCCGTATGCCACCACGGTCCGCCACACGCTGTATGCCACCACGCACGGTCCGCCACACGCTGGGAGATCTCCTCCACGCATCATCAAACATAACATATTGTCTGAAAAAAGGACTAGAGGAATGTCTATTTTTCTGTTTACTACTTACGACTTAAATTGTAACTTTGATTCATTCGTTACCTTTTCATCCAAAGCGTCTCATAAAGTGATCTGATATCCTATTATTCTAACACGTTCTAGGATCTTATACTCGTATAAAATCCTACTTAATATTATAAAGGCGAAATTATCTATAATACAATAAAGGTATAGGTTCTGCCAATAAAGTTTTTCAATCCGCAAGTCACTAAAAGATATAAACAAAACCAATTGCTGGAATTTTTGACGTTATAATTATACTTTCCAACTATGTTTAGCTTGAATTAAAACAATATCTTAGAGAAAGTCTACTGTTTTATTACGAAGCGCCGTAGATTCACTTTTTATTAGGGCAATCATAATAAGATCAGCGTACCCAAGGCGATCCAATCTTTTATCAAATCAAAAGTAATCAGAAACACCATCAATATCATACAAACGGTGCCTTAGATTAACTATTTTGTTTCGCCTATCAAAAGGCAAAATTAAACATAAGATGCTAGTTTGATGGACACTGCAGGCACATTAGCAAATATATTTGAGATTTCTACATTTTACCAATGAAGTATTATACTTACCTACATACTAAAGAGTTTATACTCGTAGCTAAATTTGTCTAGTCTATCAAAGATCTCGGATAATCGGTAGATAAAAGTAAAGAAAAATAACATAAAGAAGACCCCACCTTCAGTTGGGATATGTGATAAAGAGAGAGAGAGAGAAATATAATATATCTAAGTAAGGCTAAGGCCAACACTTAGTTCTAAAAAACGTAATTGTATAAGGTAGAACAAAAAAAAAAACAAGTACATTTGCCAGCAGACAAAGCATGCGTACCTAACAGCGGACAGTACCTACCTGATATCCCAGAAGGAGTCTACGTAAAACTGGACCAAATCAAAACTATTAGAAACAAAACTGCAACAAGATGCACTGTTATCTGGTCTGTTATAATCATATCAGCGAACACTCATCCAACGGTATCAGTTGACCGTATGGAAGAATTTCCTCGATGATGGAGAGCTAACGCGGCAAATCTGAGATGCTCTATCGCCTATTACCCGCCGATTTAAAATGGATCATAACTTAACTGTGAAATAGGAACCTATTTATGTAAGCACACTACACATATTTTGAGAAGTAAAATATTTGATTTTAATTTACTAACTCGTGCACTTGATCATTAAATTTGGTAGGAGATATGCGAAAAGGTATTGAGTATCTACCTACGTATGGCAGTGACAAAATAACTTTACTTCTACTTTATATATGACTTCATATTTTAACAGATTATTTTTCACACTGTTTATCTCTAAGTAGTTACTATTTTGCAAAATCATTCAAAAAATTAAAAAGGTAAATCGAAATCTTCTTTGATAAACCCTCCTCTTTGCCTTTCAGGAACATACTTTCATCACATCACAACAAACATTCTAGTCACCAAAGCTTTTTGCCTCTGTAAAAAAATGAATTTGCAAATAAATTTTCACATGGCGAAAATACGATAAAATAAACACCAACCTGTAAAAGGAGCACCGCCAAAGACGCCAGCAGCCTGATCCTCTTCATGGTCACAGTCCGGTCAGAGAGCCCTGCAACCAAGGAAACACAGTCAGGATATCAGTATTTTGGGCCCTGCGCGGGCTTCGCTCTCGCTACTGTGCCATCACTGCACCACTACGTGCGACTGGCAACACTGCCGCGCTTTCCCCCCACACGCTGTGGGGGTGTGGGGGGGCCACTCGCTGACCCACTGACCGAGTGCATTGCGGACGGAGCTGCACCGGCTGCATCTTTCACTGCGCGCGCGCCGCTCCCGTTGCGTCGAGAGGAAACCGCGCGGCCTTCACCTTATTACAGGCAACGGCAAGGTCGCGTTTGTTTGTGACAGGTTTAACTTTAGCATGCTCGCTTATTGTGGATGGCGTTTTTGTTTGGTTGCTTTTATTGATGAGGCTGAACTTTTAACGGTAATTTTCGTTGATTTTGGGACGTCCTTGACGGTTTCTATCATGTTTTCAGTCGTTGATTTGGATCACGATTTTGGTCAACATTTCACAGAAAAAAATGCACATACTACGTAAAAATGTACGTGTAATTTTTTCTAGAATTCTACATGAGAAAAGTTGAAATCATCAAAGTTTTCTCTTATAATAGAATAAAGTCTGATCACGTGAACGTTTATCACAGTAATGCTCGGGTCGTAAATAAAACACTCAGTTCAAGGAAAACAAACATTCGATTATCATTATCCGGCTGGAGTTTATCATTATCCGTTTGGATCAATCAACACTAGATTAGACTGCATGCAGTTTCGTCCATTGGTGTGCGCACGCGCACGCCTCGCTGATTTCACCCCAGACATCCGATCGCTGGTTAGAAAGCACAAACTCTCATCTGTCGATACAAGAATAACTGTCTGGCGTTTAATTTCCAACAATACATATTTTAAGAGAAAAAATTGTCATTGCTTTTTTTGTATTCTAATAAATTTCGGCTGCAATAATAGGCATTATTGCAGCCAAAATTCATATGCTCGAAAGTAATAATTTTTGCAATATTATGTTCTAGATTTCAAATGATTAATGTAAATAAATATTCAGTGATGTTAGAAATGGAGTCCGCCCCTGAGTATATATATAAATATTATATAACTTATGCTTTAAACTCATGTAAAAAATTCTACTTTCCATTTCCATTTATTTTATTATCACTTAGAACGGCGATTGCCAATTACACAAACACTACTATTATAAATGCTAAACTTGGATGGATGGATGGATGTTACCTCTTCACGCCAAAACTGGTGAAGGGATTGGGCTGAAATTTTGCAAACAGGTAGTTCTAAGCCTGGAACCGAACATAGGCTAATTTTTATCCCATAAATCAGTTCCCACGGGATAGAAATCACCTTTAAACGTTTACATAGGGATAGGCATAAACTAGTTAATTATAATTTGCTTATTTATATAATTTAATTTGATTTCTATCCCATGGGATAGAATAGATTTATGGGATAAAAATTAGCCAATGTTCGGTTCCAGGCTTAGAACTACCTGTATGCAAAGACCCAGACTTTCGCATTTATAATATTAGTGTGATATATAAAAAATTAAAAACACATCGTGCACTTTCAGTGATTTGTTAGTGTGTGGAACGTAGAATGATGAAATATCTCTCATTTACTCTCCACTATTCTAAACCATCCTTCTAGTCCACTATGCATTGAGTAGTAGCTCTGATAGCACTAACTCGCCTTCTAAGATTACAAACTAGCAGGTTAAAGTCGTCGAGATTAGAAAATGCTCTTGAAAGCAACTATTTTGTCTGAATCTAGACTTTTTCCAGCACACCCACCTAACTACTATCAAGAAAGTGGGCCCTAGGCCAATTTCTATTTTCTATAATCTGCGGCTATATTATAATAATGCGGAAGGTGGCGTTAGTCAATTAAGCCACCAAGAAGCGCTGGCCGATGTGATGTGGGCCATCTCATCTGTCACCCAATCAAATCAGATTGAATAAGTAATCTGTCTGTTGAATGAAGACTGAATAGCATTCGATGTGCTTGTCATTTTGATGAGAAACGGACGAGCCCGTGCTTCGTGTATGTGCGCATTGGCTTCAATACGAGTATATAACAAAAAATAAAGAATCTTGGAGAACTAGTTATTAATTAATCATAATTTATATACGGCAATATATATATATATAGGACATTTCGATTTAACTAGTTTGTAAAATTACAAAGACACAGATTCATTTTCACAAAAGGGTCTACGAGTGACGTAGTGGCCTACGCCGTAGCTCTCTTCGTAGCGCTAAATAGGTCGCCATTCGCCAAGTAGTTCACTAATATTTTTGACTCTAATTTAGTTTATTTCTTATTTAGTATTCACAGATGATAGATAATATTTATAGCTTTTTTTTCATTTATGTGATATCTCAGAAAGCGGACGGACATTTATGTTATGCGTCATTATTTATTTAAGTGTCCTCTTTCCAAATATAAGTATAACATTTATAGTGCGCGGCGATTTTGAACAAAAAAGTGTGATAGGCGATGTTGAGATCAAAATCTTCAAAACCTTTTAGTAAGTATCTTATCACAAAAGTTTATGGCAAGTGCCTAAAATTACATAGGTGCGTATGTGCCAGATGAAGAATGAAATAAAGTTCAAAAAGCTTTAAAAGATAAAATGCGTGTCTTTAGATTGATTTAGATTTTAGATGAATGTTAGTAGGGGAAAATCTGAGACGTTATAGTTTGAAGAGTGAACAATAAATTTAGTACCGTTTGACAGTTCGTTCGCAGTTTTAATTAAGAGATCATCAATATGAGACCGGCCAGCGGCCAGGTTTGAGGTCAGTTGTTTATTTGCGCAGATCTGTTCTAATTGATCTGTCAAAAGTCATCTGTCGCGAGACCAAGATAACCAATTTGTTTCTCATTTATGAACTTTAGAGAAAGCTATGGCTGGCTATTATGAAAATGGGATATGCTCTACATAGCCTTTTTGCGAGTCTTTAGAGTTACACATTTCTACCAGGATAGGTAGAAATTAAATTGATTAATATTTTTATAAATACGCATAATCTTTGTTGAGTAAAGATTGTGAAAAAAAAATTCAATGTAACTTAGCGATAAACGGTAAGAAAACTCATGCTCTCTTCTATGCGCACCCTGAAACCATCTGTTTCAAAAGATAAACCATTTGTTTCAAAAGAGAACCCATTTGACATGTTGGGTTTCCCTTTCTACTAGTGTCATTCTAACGCTCGAACAGGACCGCGAGAACGCGTCCGTCTTAGACGTGTGATATTTGCAATTTTGCAATAAAGGCCGGACTCTATTTTCAGAGAAGTTTTAATGCATTTACCACTGTATTACGCCACGGTATTAGCCCGGTCCTCAAGAAGTCAGAGTTAAAAAATATTTTTTGGTTTGCCTTTTCTACCATAAGACTTTGTTCTAGATTCATGAATAGAGTGGCTATTGGTTTAAAGTTTATGATGGATGTTGTGTACTATATTTTTTTACAAAATAATTACTTACTTTATTATGAACTAGCGGCCCGTCCCGGCTTCGCACGGGTGGACATTTATTTTTTAAACATATAGCATATGTTATTCAGGGATAATGTAGCATTCTAATGTCGAAAGAATTTTAGAAATCGGTTCAGTAGTTTTTGAGTTTATTCGTTACAAACATACAAAAATACAAATCTTTCCTCTTTATAATATTAGTGTAGATGTAGATGTAGTCTACTTTATAACATTGATCAACGATTTTTGTAATTATTGTAAAACATTTTTTGGTCAAAAATATTATTGTAATTTTTTTTTCAGTTATTGATTTGATAATAATTTATAGCATAAAATTTGACTTGTCTAAGTGATTATTTTGTAAGCCTAAAAAAATAAATATGTTATGTACAATATGGTTGCAATAAAAAATAATAATTTGAATTTAAAGGTAGTGAAATCTGAAATCTTACAAAATAATATAAATTCGGTTCCACTAATCTCTTGTTCCGAGAAGAACTTTCTTTGTCTTTGTCTGCGTCAAAATAAGTCGTAGACAATTTACTTGAAATTGTCTACGACTTGAAATTGTCATTTTTGTAAAGTGTGCCTAAAAAAGTATCTACGGAGGAGGCGGCGGGTATCAGGTCGAAGCCCTGCATACTTAAACACAATCGTCAACCCCAATCAAACTGAAGAGGATACCTATTAATGTCGCTAACTGTACTGACAGATGCAGCAAAACATCTCATCAATAGGATTCCACGGGACAACGGGACAATCGAAGCTTGCAAAAAGTGAGTTTCACACGAGAATAACAAAAACCCAGTATCGTGACTGGCACTAACGAAACTTTCGATTTCTGCCCACCTCTGATTTGCAAGTTTACTCAAGCAATATGTAGTACCTATCTATCTACCTGCCACTTATACAACTTATCTATCACCTTTTTGTTTTAATTATCTATCACCTAATGAGCGTGACCACCTGGTACCTGGTACCTGGTACCTGGTACCTGGTACCTGGTCGGTAATCATCCGTAATCGGAGCCTTCATTGATCGATCGCTCTTTTGCATTCTTTGATAATCTCATTTAAAAGTTTTTTTATACATCCTATTCTGACAGTTTGACACCTTAGATTAGACGGTTTGTAGTTTTATCATTGCTTTTTAGACTTTTATTTTATCAAAATGTAACTTTACGCATACCTAAGTCTAAGATTTCTCTACATGTTTATATGCTTGCATAGATGAAAACAAAGTACCTGAACTAGTCTAGATGTGAAGAGTTATTTGTCCTATAGCTTGAAGGCTTGGGTGCGCTGCGCGTGCGCCGACGCTCGCGAAAGCCGCTAAGTCACCCGAGGTAATTAGGCAAGCTCGATGTTTATCTATCTCATTCATGAACATCGTTCTTTTGTTTGTGCCTCTCTATTAAAATTGTTTAATTATCACCAGCTTCAGTAATTTTAAACAAAATTTAAACATTCCTGTTTGCTTACGTAAAAATTAGACCCACCTCGCTCCTTGCCTCCGAAACTCCTAAGCCTTTAAGATCCCCTCGGAAAATAAATGATATGAATGAAATGAGATTGCGTAGGTTAACATAATTATATAGTTAAATGGTTTTGATAGACGAGCTCAACATAATAACTGCTCAGATAAACAATACCTACACCAGTCAAGTCTAAACTTTTCCAATTCAATCATGAAACGCGCATTGTTTAATGCATCAACAAGACAAATTACTCATTTTACTAAGTAACTTTCAGCAAAGCCTCTGATTAACGACCCGAGTGCTATGAATTTTAATTGGTTGGTTTGTACGTACGTACGTACTTTTACCGAATTAATGAATGAGATGAGATTAACTGCGTTTCTATTCTTTCGACTGTAGAAAGCGAGTGTGTTTGCAAATGTTAAAGGTTTTGCGACTGATCCACTAATTCTTGGGAACAAACCTGCCTGTTGAATGTGGCTGGAGACCTAAGAATGTAACAACAATATTTCTCATTGGATGCAGAAGATTTCTCTCTTGTAGTTGTAAAAACGTAAAATAATCCGGTTCCATTGAAGCGTGCCGAAGAAGGCATTATTTGCAACGTGCACTAATGTAACGAGTACTGCATGCATCTGAACTACTTACAAGCCATTTATTCTTTTTTACTAGCTTTCGTTTGTAATGAAAGCCTATCGTCACTTTTATTGTTAATTGTTCGGGGTACTTATTTATAAATGTTTCGCATGATGGGTTAACGATCTCCTAGGTTATCTATCTCTCTCTAGTAAAGCTTTGTTCAATAGTCGTTCTACCGAGGTAGGTAATTACTGCTATAAATATGGGATCTTTCTCTTAAGGTGGTTCTCTTATACGTTTTGGTGGTACTTCGAAGGTTTTCTTGAACTGATTTCAATCACAAAATTAGGTATAGGTACTTGCCGTGAATAACATTTTGGCCTGATCTCTTTACCTACGCCAAATTCTTGACCAGATACCACACGATACGAATCTCAATAAATATTTCACACTTGCTTTTCATGTCACGTACCAAAACGTTGGCTCGCACACTTTTAAAATCGAATTCAATACGATTTGCCAGTTTTGTTTGCAGATTTCCATACGCTGGCAGGCCACAAGTACCTACTTAGGTATTTTAATCCATGCTAAAGAAATTATTAGTGTCTCTATAACAAAGGATGTGATGAATCATGGATAAATAAGTAAAAAAACGAATAGGTTCTGAATAGGAACAGAATAGGTCTACTATTCTAAAATGTCCTTGGATTATCTAATAGATATGCAGGCAGTCCACATTGAAGACAATATAGATGTGTGTAGGTTGCAGTTGCACGAATGCCGTCCACATCGTGCACACGTATTATAGAAGGTGACTCGATGAAGTGCAACGCAGTCTCAAGGTTACCACACAACACTTTCACCGTTCTGCAGTTCGTTGCTCTCCGAAATCTGCGCCTCACTACCATCAATGAGCAAGCCACACAACTACCGAAGTGAACAATCGAAATTCTACTCAAATGGAGGTAAACTAACGCTCAGATTGTTCTGTAGTCTAAACTGCTCCTGAACCTTGTGTTGACGTTTTAGTTCCAATGTCCGTGGTAATACAGGGGAGCCTAACGTGGCCCACTTTCTCTTTTAACAGAGCGTTATCTCGTTCTCTCTGGTGAGGGCTGACGTGTAGAGAGCGTGATGGTAGTATTTTGGTTGGTCCGCCGGGGATGCTGGGTTTGCTTTCTTCGCCGCACATGGCGCAAGTACAAAATCCGGTAACTTTCGTTGGCGTGCGATTGTGTCAAGCTGCCCGCCGCCGCCCACGCAGGTTCTCGATACAATTACCCATTGTTATGCAACTATTATTTATCAATTTGGTAACAGAGGTTGTATTTGACAGATTATATAACAACATTGTCATTGTCAACTGGCTCTTGTGATTGTGACGCAATGGACGCTATTCAGTAGTTGGTAAAACATCTTAAATTACCAGCATGTGAGTAGCATGTGAGTAGGTTAGATAGTTAAGGTTAAATAATGTGAGCAGCCAGTCGTTTCCAATCTTACAAATTTTCGAAACCAGCCAACGTGAAAAGTAAAAGCCTAATTCGGACAGTCATAAATCTCATTCGAGTTGAGTCAAGACGGTGGTTACGTGAGCAACGAACTTGACCGGGGGCCTGGCAGCGGCGCAGCGGCGACGGTCACTGCTAGCCTTGGCCGTATGCAAATCCGCGCTTCCGCATCTCGAACAAATTGCCCTGGATTTCTGAGGAGAACCTTAATTGCCTGAACCTGCTGCTGAATGAATCGCCCGCCACCGCACTCTCAATACCGACGTGCGAAACATATTTATTCGCATCCCCTTCATTATACTCGTAGCGTGATACTAAACATTTTCTGCCATGGAACGTTGAATTAGCAATAGATAAACCATTCGAACCGGATTTAACGGTTCAACTGTAAGCTGTGAAATGGTTTCATGATGTTTTCTACTCCTTGATATATTTTCTTTCTACTTCGTTTATCTTCGTTAACTTTGTTTATTTATTCATGAAATATAGGTAGTAACACTATTTTTACAGGCGTACGGCGGACCCAGTAGGTAATAACTTATGGCTCTATATTCTACTTATACCATAAATGAGATATTCCCGTTTAGAATTGAGGTACAACATTAGGTACAAGCCGGTCCCAGACAGATTTCTCTGAACAATAATAGATTTGGAATTTTTTGCATTTCTTTATATGCAATATTTCGACTTACAATGTTCATTGATAAAAATGATTTCCATTGCATTCTCTTGAGCCGGAACTGCGGTGAAACCTATCGCAGTGCACTTTTCCCGACAGCCTACACTTGATCCGAGATCGGGTAACCGCGAATGCGAACCGCATTTGGATCAGCTTTTTTACGAGACTATTTTTAGACGCGGGAAATGAAAATTGCTATAGGGCTTTTTTGCTTGAACGTTGTCTTTTATTTTTATTTATCATTTAAACTATTAGCTTGATCTAGGTTATGCGATTTAGATTCCCTTCATCAGTAGGTCTGTAGGGGTAAGGTTTCTTTTTCTGTTATTGAGCGTAGGTACAAGCTTTTGTAACAAGACATTTCTTACTTTATGTATTCGTGTCACTAAATCAAACGCATGTATTTAGTGCAACTCTGTCAGTCGGTAGCGGGCTTATCTACCTATACCTACCGTGCCTGTGTCATTAACATTTACATTATCTATGTGTTGTACTAAATACTTACGATACGCTTTGCATATGGAAACATTTCTATGACTATCAGTTTTAACTTACTTCTTACTTCTCCTAGAAGTGAAAAAAAATTTAAGTGAAGAAAAAATCAATAACATCTTTTTCTTATTTGAGAAATATAAAATTTGACTTTTCTAAGTGCCTATTTTGTAAGACTAAAGCAATACATATAATAAATAATAAATAGTGCTGGACAATTCACACAGCATTATCTAGCCCCAAGCTAAGTAGAGCTTATGTTATGGGTACTAGATAACCGATATACCTACTTAATACAATACTCTACATAGATAGATATTTTTTATTATAGATAGAAAATACCCAGACCAACGGAACAAATTTCTGCAGAGCGTACACAAATTTGTTCCGAGGCGGGAATCGAACCCGCAACCTCCTGCGTCGCAGGCGGACCTTCGCCCGCTGCGCCACGGACGTTGTTAATATAATATAGCTATTAAAATCTGAAATCTTAAAACTTTTCAGTAAAACTATGTTAAACGCATACTTTACTGCGTTAAGATTATTCCTGATCTGTTTTAATTTCCAAAATCCCGTGTCTAAATAGACTTGAAGCAAATAAACTAAAACTATTTTAATTATAAAGCTAACATCATTAGCTATAAGGTCAAGTCATTACGTCGTTCACTTAATTATTTCCATATAATTTGTATCTAACCGAAACCATAAAAGTCTGGTTACCTTATCAGAAAATTAACCTCACTTAAGATTAAAACTATTTCAAACGCGGACGCCGTCGTTAACCACATTAAAGTGATTATACATTAAAAAAGCTACATTCACATTAAAAGTTCGTCATAAACGGTAGCATTGTTATCTGGGATCTTCACGGTGGGAGCCCTTGGTGGATGAAGACCGTCGCCATGGCGCATGGCGGAAGAGAAAGTTGCGTTTCCAGGCCAAGGACGAGGCCAACGTGCCCATTGCGCAACCGTCAGATAATTGACGCACTGACCAGACCAGGAACAGGGTTGCCTTGCCACTGAGTTGTTCATTCTGTAGGGCCTATCTGTAGGTCTTATTCGTTCTAATAGGTCTCTGATACGAAGCAACACCTTTGTTCACTTGTTTATTCCTATTATTTAGTCTTCCGTTTGCAAGCAAACACGTAAATCGCAATAAAAAAGTTAAACTAACAATAATGAAGAAGATCGCTTCTAAGCGATAAGGCCGCCCATTATACTTGTGATATGTAATGTCTCCTTGTAATGTTATTTTTATGATGTACAATAAAGTATTTTTTTTGTATTTTTGTAACGAGGAGAGGTCTCAATATTAACTTCTGTCTAAAATATACATAAAGTTTATCACATTGTTTACAATCTTCGTTGGATTGGAAATACCCGGTGAATCTTCTCTAGGTATTTAATATTTATTAAATAGTTTTTATTTGGCAACCCTAAAAGTGAAGTTATTATGAGGAAACCACAACGCGCCAGGACCATGAGTCGTCGTTTCCGAACGGATCTCTGAGTCGTCGCGTCGCGCGTCGGCTTGCTTTACAACTAAGCTCGTTCGGCTATACCTACTTCATCAAATCAAATCAAATATATTTATAAATCATCATCATCAGCCCTGCCTGGTCGACCCACTACTGCGCATAGTGCGCATAGTGCGCACGCGCATGGGCCGCGCTATGTTTATGCCATTCGCCTCCGTCCTGTGCTGATTCCACAGGTTACATAGGTACTAATTACAAAAATGTAGAGTTAGCTCTTTAAGTGCCAAAGATAACGAATGCACGAAGTCAGTGATGGGCGAGGGTCGCTACTCGCTACTTGCTAGTCGCTACGCTACTTACAACAAATTTCGAGAAAAACAAAATAATTAAAACACATCTAGATTTCTCTTATACATGGTCAACAGCCTAATTCTATTGAATTATGCCCCTATTGGGGCGCTGCGCTAGTGGAACCAAAAGATAAATAAACACAACAACGTTTTACTTAAGTTTTTGTTTTTATAGTGCGTAAGCCTCACACTCTGGCAAATTTATTTAATTTCTTAGAACGTTTTACTTACTAAGGCGCTACCTCCCCTCGAACTAGCGCCACCACCTATTTTATCTTATTATTACGTTTAATAGAGGAAATTTCAAAAATTACGTTGGATAGTTTGTGATACCTATTATAAACTTTTTTTAATGCCTCTGTAATAGTTTTGTTTTGTATAGTTTAGGAAGAGATACGAAGCTGCCCTTGGTGGCCACCAAACTCTATTTTCGCATCTCTGCCTAAACTATACAAATTAAAACTTTTGTAGAGGCATTAAGAAAAAGCTTACCCATTATGGGTATCACAAACTTACCATGGTAATTTTTGAAATTTCCTTTGTTCAACATAATAATAAGATAAAATAGGTGGCGGCGCTAGTGTGCCGTGTGTTCCGTGGTGTGCCGTGTGTTCCGTGGTGTGCCGTGTGTTCCGTGGTGTGCCGTGGGATACCGCCTTCATCGTAGGAATCCAATGTTTCCAAACTTTCGTTATGTTAATAAAAATTACAAGATTAGAATGATTCATCAGATGAACCTCGGCCATTAAATAATCGATCAAAATGATGTTGTAATAAATAACCCGGCCCATAAAATCATCTCGTGGCTTTATCCTTCTACTTTCACTTGCACTTAACACTGCTAAACCGCAAAGGGCAAAACTTTTTAATTTATTATAGGGTCTCTGAATCTACGAATTTCCTTTTTTTATCAGAAATCAGTTACTTTATTTCATTAGGCATATAAAATAAGGACTTGGACAAGTCCTATAAATTATTAAGTTGTAATGATTGATTGGTGTCAATTTTTTGTTATTTCTTAGATTTATATTAGGTCGTTTTTAAAGTCGCCTTGTTGAACTAAAAACTAAATTATCAATATGAAAATTGTTTATTAAAAAAAGCTACCTACTTACATAAACTGCGAATAATTCCCTCAAACTACAGTTGTTATTAAAACAAATGAATCACTGAGATCTGTTTCACATATGCGTTGTATAACGTAATCTCAATCGTAATACATAAGTAGTTAGGTGGGTAATTGCTTTGGAGAAAGTGGATGGATTTCGGCGAGAATGATCGAGTGAACGAAATACACAGTCCGTTTCACTTTAGAAGCGTTATGCAACCTCGTGAGATTTTCCTATAATTAAGAAATGAAAGCTTAAGTAACATGCATATTTGTATGCATGTTAGGTTTGAGCATTGGCAAAAGGTATTTATTATATTGCACTAAAGCTGCGCGTGCACCCGAGCGGTGTCGGAGCGAACGGAGTGTTAGAATTTGTTGCTTTGATGCACTTCATTGAATCTATGATACCTAGAGCATGAATTGCTTCGGCATCTGCAAATACTGATGCCAGAGACCGGTATTTCTGCCGATGACGTCATCCGCAACAATATCTGGACCTATACTGTCGATGCAAAATCCGAAAGCAGTAGAACGATATCGGCATATTGTAAATACCGACGCCGCGTACGCTCCGGTTCCGATCCGATAGATGCACAGCTTTAGGGTTCGATGTCATTAACTTTATATGCTTATATACTTACAAAATATTATCTCGGTGACATAAATTCTCGTTTATCTTGAAAACCTGTAACAAAAGAAATGAATTCATTAAAAAAATATCTATAACTTTTCTAAAGTTCTCAAACCTCAATACCTATGTAAATAGATTTACCTACTACGGCTATGAACACACCCGTGTGCAATGTGCAATGTGCAATGTGCAATGTGCACGCAACACAACACAACGCTCAGTGAAGGGCCATATTTGTCATAAACGCTGCCTAGCACAAAACAAATCTATTTTGTAACTATTTGGTAGTAATAATTATTTTTGTCTTAAGGCTGTACTAAAAGTTTATATTTACTATATTATATTTAATTTGTCAACCAAAACAAATTTTTCTTTTCATTTAACGAATCTTTTTTGTACCTACCTACCTCTGTTTTTAACTGATAGGTAGGTCGGTATAAAGTCAGATTTACCTGCTCGTATTTTTATCTATTCTAGTATTAACATTTAAGCTTACCTAAATTTTCTAGTTTTAGGCTACATTGCATGCATATTTATAAGAACCTAATTGAATTAAAATGTATAAAATACCATCCTTTAAAAAATGTTAAACATATACCTAAGGAAGAGCATGGCATCCTGCCGTAAAACAGTTTTTACTAGTACGGAGGACTGCCACCTTACCAAGGTTCTGGTACTGGTAACATACACAAATAAATACATATACTTATTACTACTTAATCAGATGTAGATGTCATACTGGAACGAACAGCCTGTTATATTTATTGTGAAGTTGTAGCATTATAAATAATAATGTACATTTTTCGGATAATAATAAATTTTGTTTGTTTGTTTGTTTACTTTAAAAAAATAAGAATATTCTCTCTCTCAGTTTGTGGCAAATATTCTCTCAGGAACTTAAATAAGGTACAAAATGTACAATAGATAGTTATTAAAATTCAATATTTACATTCCAAAAAAGGAGGACAATTGTTTCGAACAATCCCATCGCACTTTGTGAACGTTATGCGACGGAATACCTTCCACAACACATTGTTCTTTATGATGTCAGAAACAATGAATTTTCGTGTTATCTATATGACGGGTAGTGAAACCGTCCTTGTAGTTACAACTTTTGTAACCACTTGCCACAGACGACATTAAACTAACAACTTGTTCATAGTTTAGATACATGTGCCAACTTATCTGTTATTTTTTAAATCTTTTATTATTTTTATACAGGGTTTTAAATTATTATGTCACCCTTATGAATGAAGTCTTACATTACTAATCCGATTGTGATCTCTCTTTAACAACTGCACGGTATATCTCTATCACTTGTGGCGTATCCGTCGTCACCTAGAACGCACTAAGTTTGTTACATCAAAATGAATCTTCATTTTCTTATAAAATTTTCACCAGTAGGTAGGTACCGCCGCGCGCCGCGCCGTTGACAAACTGATTGAACTTGAATTTGAATTGAGATAGATTGTACTATTGAGATTGAGGGTTCGTACGCTTCATTAATAATAATAATCATTTATTTCATGGCATCACAAGACAAGTGCAAAGTAACTTTACTATCACCCATATGATAAATACCTTAGAGACTAACATTCATAATTATAAACACTTAATAAGAATCGTGCCATTGGCGCTGGGTCGCTGAGGTGTGCGCGGTGTCGCGACACTCGACACTATTCGGACAAAATCCGCTATCCAAGAACGTTCATTAAAAGGGTCGTAAAAGGTTGTTTCAAAATGAATCTCCGTTTCTTATAAAATGGTGAGCAGACCCGCCGCCGTTGAGAGTGTTAAACAGAAAGGTTGGGTACACTGTACACTGCATGGTTTTGCTACAGTGAATGCGGACAATGCGCTATTTTGCGATAAGCCCACCTTTCACGTCTGGAGGAAACGCGAAAGTGAAAGTGGCTGGAGAACATACATAATATTATCTAGCCTACGGAGGGCTTTGCTCGAATTGGCTTGTCGCATGTCGCATGCGATAAATCTATCCATACTTTACCTACACACACACTAATAAACTGCCTGTCGGTTATCTTTTGATCGGAGATGTTATCCCCGAGAAAGACATGAACGACTTCTTATACATATATGCTAGTAAAATACACAAAAAAGATTTATTTATTTATTGGTAACAATTGATACCAATTTATTGGTAGCAATATAAACCAGAAACGGATTTAATAAAAAAAAAAATCTAAACCCAAATGACGCTTGATAAACAACGCAAAGCCTGGACAGAAATACTCAAAATGCTGACTTATTGTAGCAGAGGAAAAGAAAGGAACCAACAAATGCTACCTAGGGCTGGAGTGCTCGTGACCACACTTAACATTCTTAAATGAAAATATGAAAGAAAGAAAGAAAATAGTTTTATTTTTAACTTCAATCACAAAAGTTATTAGATACTATTTATAGACTAAGTATTAAAATAATTATCCCTAAAAAATCACGAAAATTACCACGTACAACCTAAAAACAAATTGATTGGTTATGGGATAGGTACTTGTTCATGATTGAAGCTAGAAACTGGGAGCTGGCTCAGCATGAATGCTATGTGCAGTGCAAGTGGGATACACATAACGCTGTTCTTCCGCCGGTTCCCACAATCAGTAGCGGGTAGCACAATAACATATACTACACATAAAAATCAAATATCAAAGTCCTTATATTTTCTTTAGACCGTACAGGAGTCTTGGACACGTCACAAAATTCAAATTAAATAAGTAAAATTAGGAAATAAAGTGATCACTTTGATTTTTTGTTCATTTCTACTTTTAAGGTAAAGTAAAGAAGCGAACATGAAACCTTTACCTTGTTAGAGTGGTAGTTTTCGAGCTGGAGCAAAACTCGTACCATGATTTATTTCCTCTAGATAATCTAATATTTTATGGCAAACCTTTCACAAAGGATATGTTTGACAGTTTGTTTGAATTTATTTATTGATAAGACGACCTCCGTGGCGCAGCGGGCGAAAGTCCGCCTGCGACGCAGGTTGCGGGTTCGATTCCCGCCTCGGAACTAATTTGTGTACGATCTGCAGAAATTTGTTCCATTGGTCTGGGTGTTTTCTATGTATAATAAAAAACATTTATCTATGTAGTGTATTGTATTAAGTATATCAGTTATCTAGTACCCATAACACAAACTCTGCTTAGCTTGGGGCTAGATAATGCTGCTGTGTGAATTGTTGAGCATTATTTATTTATTTATAATTATGTGTAACTTGGAGTTTTGTTGTAAAAGCGTTAACATTGCCCTTTAAAAGATAGGTACATTAATCTTGTGTAGCCTAGTTGTGGTACAGAGAGTTTATTCATATTTCTACTATTCAAATTATGTATGTCGCAAATTTTAGGGAACCGATTGAAATTTCTATCAGTGTACAACAAGATTTCATTAATATATTGACATGATCATTGGTTTATTTCTTTGAATTTATTACGTAGGGATCCTCTGGGATTCATATTATAGGTTGCACGAAAAGCCCACTTCTGCAGCACAAATACAGTGTTAATATCTGCAGCGTTCCCCCACAGCAGTATACTATACGACATAATACTATGGAAGTAGCTGTAATAGACTAACTAATCTAGAAGTATCAACGTCTGTAAGACGACGGATTTTTTTGACTGCATATGCTGCAGAACTAAGTCTCTTCGATAGCTTATCTATGTGTGGGCCCAACTGAAGTTTACTATCTAAGGTTATTCCTAAGAATACTGTACTGTTTACAATTTCTACCGTTTCTCCACGTTTACATCCTTAACTTGTTTTACACTGGGTAGATAAAACTTTATCCATTTCTTTTGGTTTGTTAGGCAAAAGATTATTGACACTAAACCAATGTAGTTATTGAGATTTTATTATTCACTTCGTAGAAATTTGTGTTTTGTCGTGTCATTTTAAAAATTAAGAAGTAACATCAGCAAGCAATACAATCTCGTGATTATTTTTAACAAGATGGTGCAGGTCGTTAAAATAAACTAAAAATAGGAAAGGGCCAAGGATAGAACCCTGCGGTACACCGATTGTATGTAACTACAGGATAATGAGTACTAGGTCGATATACCAACTAAGTTAAAATAAATAAAAAGTGGTAAAACGAAAGCTATAATCTCTAATTCACACGAGTGATATCATTTGATCTTGTTTCATGTAAAATGTAAATGATGCAGTTTCACTCGATGGTGTAAATCAGTTAGTTTTTCCAGTTTCACTAGACTATTTTTTATAGGTAGGTAGATATGATACTACTATACTCTAGCCAAAAACGATCTGAAATGTTAGAAAACAAACCACGATACAAAAAAATTAAGACTCATTTGCTTGGCGTCGAGTTTCAGATATAATTAATTGTAAGTAATATTTAGCATAGGAAGGATCTCAAATTGACAAATAATGTAAATTGCGTTTTAAAAGACGCGACAACAGAGTTAATTTTAGGATAAGTAATGGGCAGTATATTTTGAAATACTCTTCATAATTCAAATACCTATATTCCAGCCAAATTTGATGTACAACATCAAATGGCTGGAACATAGGTACTCAACTCATATCTATGAGGTTGTAAGAATGTATATCGAGATAGTTTGTAACTCTGATAACTCTCTAACTCGAAGTTATGGTATATATCTGATTCCACCTAACTGTTGAACACAATCAATGCTTCATGTCATTCGTCATATTGTTTTAAAACTTAATACGTACTTTTTGTGTCAAATCTGTGTTTCTACCTATCAAAAGTATTTTTAATAAGTTCCTAGTGACTGAAAATGTTAATGAAGTACTAATTACTTTAATAATCGTACATAAAAATCATTCAATTTCAGCCTATTTTTTTTCAGAGTTTATCTGAGTCATAGATCTCTCACTCTCTCGAGTACTAGTGTACTCGAGAGAGTGAGAGAAGTCTAGAGTGTAAAGTAGTTTGATAATTTTCATGACGACATAAAAAGGACCAACATTGAATATTTTGAATCTTTGTAAACCAATATAATTCGTATTTTTTCTGCGGCTGTTTCGAAGGCGCAATCCAAATTACTATCGGAAACAATAAAATCAGTGCACAAATCGCACTAATCCAAAATAGCACATTCGATGACACACCTTAGCAGTAATCACATGTCCTACGTCCGTCAGTCCGTCAGTCCGTCAGTCCGTCGGATAGTGTGGCTGCACAGTGCACATACTCGTACCTACTCGTAAATACAAGATGAAAGTGGTGAAATCATTCGACGGGCTGCTAGAAATCGCCGCCATAATAAATAATGCACTAGTTCGGTCCACCGGCCCCACCGGCCCCACCGGCCCCACCGGCGCGGCCCTTAGACCACTCGACTGGTTCCAACATTCATGTTTTGATACTTCAACTTTGATAGCTTAATATAGGCTTTATATTAAATTGATTGTTGGAAAATTTGATGATGAATTACAGAAGTGATTAATGACATAATGATCGACGGGCGAAACTACAAGTGCCAGCGCAGCGCGTAGAAACGCCATTATATGAAACTAGTATTTTAATAAGGAAAGTTCATTAACTGAATGAGTTAAGGCTCGTTAAAACAAGGGCCCTTGTTAACTAGGTGCTGATTTGAACGGTAGTCATAAAATAAATGAATATTGCGAGACATTTCTCTCAGTAATTCAGCCTCAAACTAGGTAGGCACCTTCCTCTAAGCGGATAAAGGCAGAGCTTAAATCTGTTACAGGATCTAGAGAACTGATATATATCTTCTCCTTTAATACCTACATTTTCTTTTGTAAAATAAAATACATACAAGGTGGATACTACCAGCAGATAGATTTCGATAGTTAGCTATATGAGCAGCCCCGTAACCGCGGGACCGTACGGAGACTATAAATACAAGGTACGCGATAAATACCTGACAAATAAATAAATCTTTGAGTTATATCTAGTCGAATTACATTTTTTGCAGCTGCTATTGTGTCGTATAGGGATTTGAAGATTTTTGTATGGAGGGTGGTCCTAACATTTGATTTAAAATCGCTGCGTAAAAGTTTTTTATTTGGATACCTACTAAAACATATAATTTTTTTTCAGTAATTCATTTATTTGTTAGTGAATCAGGTAGAAACAGACAGTTATTAGGACTTACTCTAGATCGCTAGATTCTGCCACTTGAGCATACAAACATTCATTATTACAATAAATATTGGTTTCTAGAATTTATAAATAACATATTAGATAAGATAAGATAAGATAAAATTATTAGTATTATAGGTATTTTACTAAATGAAACAGCATGCATTAATTAAACAGATGTCCAATCATCGTTCTAAATAAATCAAATGTCAAGCAATTAATGTCAAAATTATACATTTAATATAATAGTCAAATGAAATTAATACTGCAAAAAAATAATAGATAATGATGATGTCAATAGAAGAAATGGGTTGTATGACTGAAAATCAGTGTTTGCTCTTCCGAGCAAAACCATGCGCTGAGTTATTGCCTTTTTGCTGGGCTGCAGCACACACCTTACCTGCTTATTTGTGTTTTTTTTTATTTATTTTAATTTGTGCTACTTATTTTTTTATTACTTAATTTATTCTCTTTTTCTTTGTCAGTTCATTATATTTTTGTCAAATGTTTATAATACCTATGTACTGTGTGTTCCAGAAGCAAATAAATGATTTATCTATCTATCTATCTATAAGAATAAAACAGTCAAAATCAAAAACATATTTTAACAATAGTACGGTAACTAATTTTTTTTATACAAAATAAAGTCCTAAAATGTCAGGTTTCTGAAATATTCACATATCATAGGAAACGTAGGTAGTAAACATGTATTATAAATATATATTTATATATTCCATTAAAGGTTAGGTTATTAGGTTTATTTTGTCATTATTATTGTTATATAAGTATGTTTATTACAAGTATATGTAATGTAGATTCATTATTTGTACGCTTCCTCTAGCTATTCCATCGCCTCTCCTATAACTCTAAGGTTAGTTGGAAAAAACTCTTTTTCAGGGTTAAGCTCGCCTATGTACATATCCTATTATATAAGTTCATGCTATGTATTTATTGTGTACGGTAAAGAATTACACAATTACATATGAAGAAACAATATAGTTTTTTTAAATTGTGAATATCTCAGAAACGTGATGCTTTAGGAGATTATTTCGTAAAACATTTTTTTTTTAATATTCTCTTTCCAAATAGATGTAAAATTTTAGTGTGCGCTGCAATTCTGAAAAAAAAAACAATGTTGGCCGATGTTAGAGCCAAAATCATCAAACCCCTTTTGTGTAAACTTTTTGTCCCGCGGCCGCGGGGAAATCAATCAGCTCTACCTCATGGCCTATTCATATTTGACTCATCAAACCTTCTTCGGCTGAACTGTCAAAAACATTTATGCTGATTTTATCTGATACTGCAGTCAGTGTCTTTCACGTCAGTTAGTTAGTATTCTGTCGGCCTATTGTGCTGAACCTACTGGCTCGGAAATGATCATACCATGAACGTACAGCTCGTCTATCGCTCGGAATCAAATAGGTACCTACCTACCTACTCATGACTCATCCTACACGTGACAGAAACGGGTCATAACACTTACTCATCAAGTATAGTATTAATAACTGCATTACCAAGGAAATTACATACAAATAATAGAAACAAATAAGAATTAGTATTTACAATTGAAACAATTGAGCTAACTACAGACTGCTTCAATCAATCTACAGGTAGCGCAACTGATATATGGTATTAAAGTATAGTATTATTAAATCTGTCTACACCCATCCTGGTAGTCCAATTATATAGAAATTATACTTGAAATATAATATATACTTATAAAATAAAATGTTTGCAAGTGATATAATAAAAATTAAAATTGGAAACAAAGGCTTTATTTATTTATTTTATTTTACTATTAATTCTGTGCTTATTCATATTCAGATTAGAGGTTCGATCTATGTCCTCCCTGTGTATCTCCAACGAACTGAGGGACGCTTCTTTGGTTAACCAAGACTTCATCAATAAATAACCTCTCTACCTCTCTAATTTCTTACGCTAGAATCAAACAAACCATCTCGATGTACCATGAGTTCCATGATGAACGAATGTAATATTAAACTAATATTATAAAGGGAAAAGTTTGTGGTATCGTGAAGATGTTTGTCCGAAGACAACGTCAAAACTACTGAATGCATCGAGCTGAATTTTTTCACACTAGATCTTGATTTGGAATAACATAATTATAGCCAATGATATTATATATAAACTGAGGTAGATGCGTTTTACCGAGGTCTGCGCGGCAAGACAAAACCAGGTGAATTCACTTGACTGAACTCAGTCCGCTCTGCCTCGCGCCGCGATACGAACGTACGTTGCGGGATTTTAGAGAAAAGTAAAACAAACGAAAATGCCACATTTTGTGTTTCGAAAGTGAAAAAATTATACTGGGACAGCTGTAAAAAACAGGCAGGATGTATCTTTCAATTTGTAAGTACTGTTTAGTCTATTTAAAATGGAAAATCATTAATTTTATATTAAAATATCACTGCCGCGGCGTTGCCGCTTTGCCATTTACACGAACGAGACAAGACGTAGTGCGTTGCATTCATGAGTGACAGAGAGAACGAGATAATGGCGTGCGGTGTTGTCGGTTCGACCGACGCTAAGGGAGGTTAGGGTGATATGGGTAATATGATCACGCAATGCAACAACATTATTTTTCACCACTACTTTCCAATTATTTTTCGTAGTAGGATAATAAAGAGATGGATTTGACTTTCAACATTTGCTTCTATTGTGTTTTAGATTTCCTAAAGACGAATTAATTAGGGAGAAATGGGTACGAGTCGTTAGAACCCAAAGACGAGACGATGAATGGATACCAACGGCATACTCCACAATATGCTCCAAACACTTTGTAGATACTGACAAGTACGTCACAAAAAAAATCACAAACTGATAAAGAATGCAGTGCCGGTAATTAAGGTAAAATTTCAGCTCGATCCGTTCAGTACTTTTGACGTGAAGAAGTAACAAACATCCATCCATCTATCAAACCAAACTTTATTAAATTATAATCATAGTAACTAGCGACCCGCCCCGGCTTCGCACGGGTGCAAAGCTGATACTAAATATACTACAGAATCGGCCTCCCTGCCGGTACCGCTGCAACCGCCATGTCCCTGCATTTTAATTCTATGATATCTTCGAAAATATTCATTTACTTTAATTACATGCTGTAAAGGGCCAAATGAATCTATATTATATGCACACTGTTAAAATAGCTTCGTAAATAAGCAATAAAATTATTTCTCGTTAAAAGTAAAGGATATACACTGGTTATTGTGGGTTATCCCTAAGAGATAGATATATACCACCCGGACTTTTTATAGACCTTTTTAAGGTGTACAATACTGTACTACATTATTTTGATCTATCTCGTAGGGTTCAGCCAGCGTTTGCAATGTAAGCGCAAAAAAAGTATTTATTTACGACATCACATAAGAAACCTCTAAAATTATCAGTGTTCCTCTACTATATTATGCATGTATTATACATATAAACCTTCTTGAATCACTCTATCTATTAAAAAAAACCGCATCAAAATCCGTTGCATAGTTTTAAAGATCTAAGCATACATAGACACAGACAGACAGACAGACAGACACAGACAGGAAGCGACTTTGTTTTATACTATGTAGCGATTAAAAGGCACTTAAGTTAAGAAAAAGTATTTTTTCTAGTGTGCTCACATAAATGTACCTATACTAGAAATGTAATACTATAATTCGTAAATAAACATTTTTATTTAAAATTTACTGTTTATTTTCTTAGTGGTGCCTCGTTACCCCCGTTTCCCCTAGTTCGTTCCTTAGCTGCTAGCCGATGATGTCATAGGCTGTCATTGGCCGTCAGACCGCTGGCCGCTCGTGTAAAGTGTGAACAGTATGTTCATCTCTTTCTGACAACGGGGTCCTATATATCTCAGTGATCTTTTAACGTACTCAGTGATAAAAATAAAGTTCCATAGTACTATGCAGGTAGCTATAGTAAAATATCGCCATGTTTTTATTTCTTTCTAATGAGTATGACGTCTCTATTGGTAAAATCTCATTGATTATAGCCTATGTTTTACTTCAAGAAACGTGTGCAGAAGCTAGTAGATCAATATAGACAGATCAGTACTGACAGCTGAGCCATGTCAGTACTGACAGCTGAGCCATGTCAGTACTGACAGCTGAGCCACGTCACTATGCCAGTATGAGACCTCTGATCTATTATAAACTAGTTTCTTTTGAATTAGACTAAAGTAAATAGAATGTAAAAAGCTCGAGGCACGTGTTTGAGTCGTAGCAGGCAGACTTCACATCATAATAAGAGCACAATCATTTGAATTACTTTCTCGTGTCTGTATGAAATACTAGCTTCTGTCCGCGGCTTCGCACGCATACTTTCGGTGTAATAAGAAGCCTATTAATTAAGTCAAGCTTTGCTTTAAACGTACGCCAAATTTCATCTTGACCTGTTGAATAGTTTTGGAGTTCCTAGATAACAAAAATTAAACAACCTTTCGGCTTTATAATATTATTTAAATGTGCATCAATGTAAGATTTTCTTGATAACTTTGGGTTTCTTGATAGTGGTGGCAGTTATTTAGTAAACAAATGAAGATGGAAATGAAATAATTTGATGTTTTTACATAAACTGAAAACTGAATTAGAATTATATTCCTCAATATACACACTGCTTATGACAATTTTATGTGACACATATTCTAAGTGGGACAAAACTTTTATAGTTTCACCGCGAGAGAATCATCGAAACCGACCTCAAGCCGAATTGAGAACATCCTTCTTTACTGAAGTCGATTAAAACGTTTTCGATGAAAAAGTAAGGCTGGGACTCGTTCACATGAACTACTTACAAATACAATACCTACTTGTTTCAAAAGCTTTCCGATTTCAATACGAAGTTCACAACAGATGGACATACATAATAAAGCTTCATACAAATATCAACAAAAGTGAAATCTGAGTTTCCCTTTAGGTTTAAAGTTTATAGGGGCCCTATCTGGCTATCGAGGCTCGTTAGGTATGCGGGTGCGGTGAACCTCGTTTATTATATTATGCACCTTGTGTAGATGAGATATGATCCACTTTCTAATGCTTGCATCCTCTCTTTGATACTTCGGCTGCATGCCGATATATAAAGATATATAAAGGTTACGCAATATAAAAAAACTGTGCTATAATTTTTGTACTCATCTCTCATTAGGGCTCAATTAGTAGCCCCAAAAAAAATCGCTTGTAGGTATTTAGTATCTACTTTGGCATAGATAATGTAGAGCAATAGTTTGCTCCAACTTCAATAAAAATGGTATCACAAAAAGTTTAGAAACAACTCTAAAAAGTAACTACTTTATCTTTGAAAACCGGGACACGTCAAAAATATCTTTGATTGAAGAATAATTGCGAAATGTTTTGCAATTTGCCAAATCACTCTCACCGGCCAGCAAATATTAGATCGCGTCTTGATTTGTGATTGAAATAATTGTTTATAACGAGAATATAATCGATACCCCGAGGCTTACAAATCGATAAAAAATGCTGAGATGGAAAGCTGGCACCTGACCACGTAGTACGAATAACCGCATTCTTTGAGGGGGTCGTTCATTCGTCAGCAAAATGAAAATAGAGGTAGGTAAATAAGTGAGTCGGCCGGTAGATTAAAGGACCGTCTCTATCGATCGAGTGCGGCGAGTTAACAGCGTTTATCGCTGCGATATTATCGCCATGTGCAGACACATTTATAGAGCTATTACAGAATTTACTGTCACAACGATGTATCATGTGCATAGGAAACACATTCAATTATTTCTCAGGAATCTCAAAATATTAAGTGGCGTTGTTATAGTCAGAGCGTTTGAGTACACACATATTTGAAAATAAAATGAATACCGAATTTGGCCGAAGATCTCAAGAGGAGCAAATATGTAGGTCTCGACAGAGCCTACTCATTTGCTCCCCTTGGAGTCAAGACCCTCGGTACGACGCGGACCGAGGGTCTTGACTCCAAGGGGCTCTCCGGGTTATTAAAAAAATGTCTGAGCGAAGCGACGCGTGACCCGAGAGCTGGTCAGTATCTGGCGCAGCGCATCAGCATTGCCATACAGCGGGGCAATGCAGCCGGCGTAGCGGGGACGCGACGACTGGTATTGATATGGATCAGTTGAGCTACCTGTAGATTGTTAGCAACAATCTGCAGTTAGCTCAATTATTTTAATCGTAAATGCTAGTTCTAATTTATTTCTAATTTTTGATTGTAATTTTTTTTTATAATTACCTACCTATATCTTTAAAACTATTTTCGCGATTTGTATCTGTAACACAAATAAACCAAAGCTTTGACAAATGAGCGCAGTCATCTATTTGATGCGTGCGTTCTAAATAGCGGTAGATCCGTGACTCACTTCCCATGCAAAAGAAAAGCCCTAGTTGTAGACAATACCTCCGCTCCGATGGCATCACTTCACCGGATACAGTCATGTGTGAAGCAGGCTGGCTGTCGACTACCGGTTTACAGAAAACAGGTGGCCATCCGAAGATTCCGAAGCCCTAGGTATTTTTTTAATTATTTAAAACTATACATAAAATTGTAAACAACAACACTTTCTGTATGGTCATATGTTGGGTTTCTTGCATGATTAGATAATTTGTTTCACGAACCTTTTCAAAAATAGAAACGAATTTTGAAATAATTCGAAAATGTTGGAATCTCGATCGAAAAATGATAAACCACGGAGCGGACTAGGATCTTTGGATAAAGCGAAAATTTTTTCATCGGCAACTATTCATCGATGTACCCCTTAGATGTACCCAGACGAATCCTTATTTCTACGTTGTTTTTTTTTTCGCTGTTACTAAATATCGATGACATAACATCGATACCTTGTGAAGTCGACTTTTGTTTGATCGATGTAATGTAATGTAATGTAATGTAATGTAACTGAACATCAAAAGATGCGAAATGCTCTTGACTCGACTGGTTTTTATCTAAATGCGCTGATGCATTGATCTCAGCACTCTCTTACCTAGCCTAGGCGTACATAAATACTCTCATTAGACACTCTCTTACCTAGCCTAGGCGTACATAAATACTCTCATTAGACACTCTCTTACCTAGCCTAGGCGTACATAAATACTCTCATTAGACACTCTCTTACCTAGCCTAGGCGTACATAAATACTCTCATTAGACACTCTCTTACCTAGCCTAGGCGTACATAAATACTCTCATTAGACACTCTCTTACCTAGCCTAGGCGTACATAAATACTCTCATTAGACACTCTCTTACCTAGCCTAGGCGTACATAAATACTCTCATTAGACACTCTCTTACCTAGCCTAGGCGTACATAAATACTCTCATTAGACACTTTGTTTTCAGAACGGAAGTTCACAACAAATTAGTCATGGTATCTGTTTATTTGATCTTTCTGTTTGTTACTATTGTTGTAGGTCACATCGCATCAATTTTTGTATATAATTTACAGACAATATTTATAATATTATAAAGAGGAAAGATTTGATTGTTTGTTTTTTTCTATTGAATAGGCTCCGAAACTACTGGACCGATTTGAAAAATTCTTTTACCTTTAGAAGTCCACATTATTCCTGATGAACATAGGCTACTTTTTACCGCGGGAAAATGCTTCATTCCTACGGGAAACGGGTAATAGGACAACGGGTAGTAAGCATGCAGCTAGTACTTTTTTTTTATAAATAAATAAATGTTTATTTTCTCTCACAAAGGTATCTTATCTATATAAAGCTTACATATTTATAAATCAGGCTTAGGCTAGGTCGTGTTAAGCTATTGGTGGGAGAGTAAAAACAGATTCCTAATATGCTTATCTACCTGTGTTGTGAGAGACTGGTGCCTGTTAAAGGTTTATGAAAAACCTGTAGCACAGGTCACCGTCAGATACTGGTGAGTTATTTTTAAAATTATTACAATCAACTCTTACATTTTGTGTTCTCTTCTCAGCGACAATCAACAAAAAGTATTGCATGATAATCGTCATAAACTTCCCAAATAACTCATTACATTACGGATGTACCTAGGTAAGCGGGCTAGATACGAACATTATTAGAGAACACCAACGTTTCAAACTTTAACGAGGGACATCTTCAGAGTGCGCTTCTTCCTTACATCCGTAATGAATTCGACAAAATACGATAGTTGTAACGGTAAAATTCCCAAATAATTAAAACTTATCTTTCGCAATAAAAAAGCCAAAAATGTATTAAAAAGGCTGAGGCGTTTTTAATATTTTACTACATTTCTCTTAGATATCAGAATGAACTGGTACAGCGATTATATGGAAAAGTAAATGGTCTGATCCTAAATACAGCTCCAGTTGTAAGAACTTCAATGTAATGGACCTCATCCGATAAACTTGCGATAGAAGTGCTTCGAATTATTTATAGGCCTACCATGACAGTACTAGTTAATTACAGTCCCTTTAAACATGGACTCGCTTTATAGACATTGAAGAAAGTTCTGTACAAAATGTTATTGATGACAAAATACATATACATAGTATATGCATAAATAAAAGACGCCTTAGTTACCACTTGACAGTGTTTTAGTATTTTTAATAAAATTACTAAAAACTTGAGCTTTAAGTTCACTATTTTACTATAAAAACTAACGTACTTTGACGAATTCATTACGGAAGTAAGCGGTTACTACAAGTGATAGGTGCAAGTTCACTTGACTGCTTTTGTCAAATAATTAAACCATTTCGTACTACAAGGAGCACGTATGATGTCTTTTTCTCAATTCCTAAATCACATAGTTTAAAAAAAAGTTTTTTTTAAATTGTTATTATACAGGGTGTCCCAAGAAGTAGTGATATACTGAAGCTGGGATCTGAATCACCCCCATGTATGTTCCGCGATTTCTCGTATTTTCGGAGTTATGATGTTTTTTTTAAATTTTTTACCTTTCGCCGAGTACGATGAGATTTTTATTTATGGTGACGTGAATTATTGCAGTAGATGCTTGATTTTTTTTGTGTGCTAAGCTGATAGATAGGCCAATTTAGTATGGTAACATTTACTATCGTTAGATCTTCAAATGGAATAAAAAAATAAAAAAATGCCAAGAAAGATAAAATTTACCCAGCAAGTTCACAACTTCAAGGGCCCTTAAAAAATAAAATCACTTGAAAAGTAAATACCACTTGGCTTTTAAAAACTTGTTCTATCTATCGGGTAGCTACTCTGAAAATTTCATTTTATTATTCATAAGGCTTCAATCAAAAAATTTAAATCTAAATGTGGTAAGTGCAAAATTTTAATTTACATGATGATTAATGCAAGCAAAGCAAAACCTTTCTAAATCACGCACTGGCCATCAATAGAAAAAGAACAAAAAACAAAAGAATTGAAGGCGAATTGAATTCTGTCAGGAAATGCTGAGGAGACAAGCTGAAAAAGATTTTTTTTTTACCAAATCTTGTGGATGGATGAATCCCACTTTAGGCGCAATGGGATTTTTAATATGCACAATTCTCACTCATGGGCAATTGAAAATCCGAATTTAAAAAGGGAATCGACATTCCAAGAACACTTTAGTGTTAACCTTTGGTCTGGCATACTTAACGGTCAGCTAATCGGGCCCTTTCAGCTGCCAGACCGCTTGGGCGGCAATCACTTTTTAAATTTTCTACGCGTCGATCTGCCCCTGCTGTTAGAAGATGTGGACTTGGAGACACGCAGAAGCATAGTACTGCAGTGTGATGGTGCACCATGCCATTTTGCGCTGGGCGTGAGAAACTGTTTAAATCAAAGATACCCTGAAAGATGGATTGGTCGTCGCGGCCGGGGTGACGCCTGCCTTATAGCCTGGCCTCCACGGTCCCCCGACCTAAACCCCATTGATTTTTTTGTATGGGAATACTAAAAACACCTCGTCTACTCGAGAGAATGCCGCAATTTGGACGAGTTAACCCGAAAATGAGAGTAGCAGAAGAAACCATTAAAAATAATAGAAGTGCATTCAGACGTTTAAAAGACAACTTTTTCCGGCGATGTCGCACTTGCATTGAGCAACAGGGGGGCCATTTTGAACATTTATTGTAATGTAATTGGTTTTACTTTGCTAGCATTAATCATCATGTAAATTAAAATTTTGCACTTACCACATTTAGATTTAAATTTTTTGATTGAAGCCTCATAAGGCTTCAATCTTCAGAGTAGCTACCTGATAAATAGAGCAAGTTTTTAAAAGCCAAATGGTATTTATTTTTTAGGTGATTTTATTTTTTTAAGGGCCCTTGAAGTTGTGAACATACTGGGTAAATTTTATCTTTCTTGGCATTTTTTTATTTTTTTATTCCATTTGAAGATCTAACGATAGTAAATGTTACCATACTGAATTGACCTATCTATCAGCTTAGCACACAAAAAAAAATCAAGCATCTACTGCAATAATTCACGTCACCATAAATAAAAATCTCATCGTACTCGGCGAAAGGTGAAAAAAAAAAAAAAAAACTCCGAAAATACGAAAAATTGCGGAACATACATGGGGGTGATTCAGATAGCCCTTTAGGTCCTCTACTTCCCAGCTTCAGTATATCACTACTTCTTGGGACACCCTGTATATATACATACGATAATTTTAACCCGAGTGTTCTTAGCCATGTTTCATGAAAATTTGTCAGGGTTTTTTTAATTATTTTATTTTGTTCTTGTATCTACTTATAACACAAAAAAAACTAAACGAAAATCAGTTCATCCGTTTGGTAGCTATACGATACCACAGACAGATACACAGACAGACACGTTAAACCTATAGCAACCCTCTCTTTTTGCGTCGGGGCATCGATCAACGTGTTGGCCGGGGAGGCTGCGGAATATTTGATCAAAGGTCGGGGGGGTCAGTTAAAAAATCAAATATGTTACTTACGAAAAACGTCTCTGCGCGCTCCAGTACAATCGAAACCTTTCTTTACTTTACCTTAAAAATATTGAAGTGAACATATAAGAAAAGTGATTACAGTTCCTAGTTTTACATTATGTAAGGTCTAAAGGAAATAAAACACTTTAAAATTCGATATTTTTTTGGTATCAATAACAATATCGTCAATTGAGTATAGATAGAGATAGTGAGTAGTGCGCCATTTCTGCGACTCATTGTGGGGTCGCTCGCGTCTGTCTGCGCCGGTACTCACACGGTGCAGTGCACGGTGTGCAGGTGCACAAGAGATGCGAGGCATGTGGTTCGAGATAACATACCTATTGAGCTTATCGAGTTCATGGCCATGACCATTTACATTTTTTCATGTAACGTAGATATGTATGGCCGAAAGAAGTTATCCTCCAGAGGGTAGGTAGATTGCTCGGCGTATGGATAAGTATTTTTTCATCTGAATATAAATTCCCTCACCAAATTATATGCTGTCGTAATGCCATCAAAAATGCTCATTATTCATTATTACACTTACAATAAAATTTCTGGATGTCGTTTAGAAAAGCCTAAAATAGGAACAATAATTTAAACAAACTTCTTCTGCTGACTGTGCATGAAGATGCATGAAGTGCGTGAGTACTTAGGTATAATGTGTCTCTGAATCAATCTCTAGATTGTCTTATTAACACTTGTAGATAATCTATATATATATAAGAAAGTCGTGTTACACTATTTATAACTCAAGAACGGCTGTACCGATATGGCTGAAAATTGGTGGGTAGGTAGCTTAGAGCCAGGAGACGGACATAGGATACTGTTTATCCCGTTCGACAGCGTTCCCGTGTGACTTGACATAAAACGTCAGTCACTATAAAACGTGGTATAACAAAAAATAATCGGACTTGGGATAACCAAACGCAAATGACAGTTATGTAATGGACGTATGGATGACGTATGGATGCCGGGGGGCCGATTCTGTAGTATATTTAGTATCAGCATTTGCACCCGTGCGAAGCCGGGGCGGGTCGCTTGTATGACAATAAAGAAAAACGATACCACAGACAGATACACAGACAGACACGTTAAACTTATAACACTCCTCTCTTTTTGCGTCGGGGGTTAAAAACATAGTAATCCAAGGAATTCCTAATAAACAAAGTCGTCTTGACGGAAATTAAAACTGGACATGGTCATTAACACTTTCTCTGTTTCCGTTACCCCGGCCCCGGCCCCGGGCATCGAGCATCGGGCATTATCTCGTAAACTTGGAACTTGGAACCAATACATCGGGCAAGTGAAAGTGACAATTGGAAATATATATTATGTCGTAACTTAATACTTGAGCACAGAAACGAGAAAAGCGGTAAAATTGCTCAAATAAAATAACTAGGTAGCTTGCATCGGTGATAAAAATTGATTTATTGTGATTGTAATGTTTCAGATTATGATATGAAAAATTGTGATATGTATAACTCGATAATAATCGTAATTTTTGCTCATTGTTCTACATAAATATTTATCTAAATTATATTAATACAGAATTTTTGACTTTGAAATGATAAAAAAACATACGAAAAATTCACGCAATAACCAGTAATGTAAGCACTCTCTCCGATGATATTTGATTGCAAACTTGTAATGTAACTTGTTTTGGTAGTAGGTAGGTACAGTTCCGTTCATCGATAGGTGAGACAGAAATATTTTAAAACTACATAGTATATTTCAGTAAAAAAGAAGATAACAGCTGCTATATGAAAACATCAACATATAATAGTATAAAAGCAAAGATATTGCAAACACGTGACACGGGTCCGTACGCGTAAAAACTGAATCGAAGAGATTGATTCGTTTTCGTGCAAACGCTAATCTTATGCAAGCGACATATGAGTTATGAGTAGGCAGTAGAGCTTAGTTTATTTAATTAATTATTTTCTTTAATTAAACGTTGAACTAGTACAGAAATTCTAATTACACTAGTCACTTAAGGCGCTACCCCGACCGAAATCAGCGCCACCATCTATTTTATCTTCTTATTTAAACGAAGGAATTTTCAAAATTTTATTGGCCAGTTTGTGATACCTATCATAAGTTTTTTTTGTAATGCCTCTGTAAAAGTTTTGTTTATTATACTTTTGTGGCCAAAAAGAGCAACTTCGCATCTCTGCCTACACTATAAACTTTCTAAAACATTTATAGAGGCATTAAAAAAAGCCTATGATAGGCATCGCAAACTGTCCAATCGATTTTTGAAAATTCCTTCCTTTAAAAGAATAAGAAGATAAAATAGGTGGTGGTGCTGATTTGGGTCGGGGTAGCGCATTAAGTTACATTATAATTAAATTCAAAGAGATATGTAAAAATAACTAAAATTAGATGTCAGGATAGATCAGTCATGTTTATCAATGTAGCAATTATCACCTTATAGAAATTTTAATATAAAAAAAACAATTCACTGCCAAATAAAAAATTCAATTAGTAAGTAAAAAAGTCCAGAAATCCCCTTCGCAGGGGATTATGGCAGAGGATTATTGGAATAAGCCAGTATTGATATGTATATTAATAAAATTGATTAATTATAATTCATTGTAATTTTCCTTGTGAATAAAGTTTTTATTAATTACTAGCTTCTGGCCGCGGCTTCACACGCGTATTTTCTATATATAAGTTGCCTATTATCTAAGTTAGGCTTTTCTCTAAATGTACGCCAAATTTCATTTTGACCTGTTCAGTAGTTTTGAAGATCCTAGGTCGCAAAAATTCTGATTTCACAAACTTTCGGCTTTATAATTAGTAAGAAAGATATTAGTAAGTTATGATATAAGCATTTCAATAAGGCATCTTACTCACGACCTCCGTGGCGCAGCGAGCGAAGGTCCGCCTGCGACGCAGGAGGTAGCGGGTTCGATTCCCGCCTCGGAACAAATTTGTGTACGATCGGCACAAATTTGTTCCGTTGGTCTGGGTGTTTTCTATGTATAATTAAAAAATATAGAAAGAAGAAAGAAAGTAAGAAAATAAATTTATTATTTTACTAGTACAACTTGCAACTATTAATATATCTAAAATCTATCTATGTAGTGTATTATATAATATCTATCTATGTAGTGTATTGTATTAAGTATATCAGTTATCTAGTACCCATTACACAAGCTCTGCTTAGCTTGGGGCTAGATAATGCTGTGTGAATTGTCCAGCATTATTTATTTATTTATTTATGTATAACTCAGACAAAGTTAGACATTCCGCTGACAGGCTCATCCAAACGTCCGAAACACATCACAATCAGGGTAGACAGTAGACACACACGCAAGGTAGTATTTCGTAGCGGTAATAAGTATTTCTAACATTTAGTTATTAAATTTCATGTGTAATATGTATGCTAAACATTGTAGATATATAAGCTTGTAAGTAGGTGGATTATGTTATGAGACTGAGGGAAAGGAGAGTGCACCTGTGTTTGCGCACATACTTGTGCATGTCCTGCGCAGTGCGCACATGGTCCGTCTCCGTCGAGAGTCGAGAGCGGCCGCGGCCGTCCGGTGGTCGACGTGCGGCTAGGAGGACATCATCAATTAAATGACCTACTTTCATTGATAAAGTAAAAGCTTAGGGACAATATTTTGTAAAGGTAAAAAACTTTTAAATCGGTTTTAAGTATGTGAGACTTTTTTTGACAGAGCCTACACATTTGCTCCCTTTGGAGTCTAGACGAGACCCTAGGTCCGTGGGGTGCTCGTCGGGTTTTTAAAAAATTATCTGAGCTAAATAATAGATTCAGGCGTTACTTTGCGGAAATCCATTGTATAATATTAGGATGAAAAAATTTTTAGTAACTAACAATTCCGCGCAGAACCTCTTCCAAAAAAAAAAAAAAAATTCTTTAGGTTCTGCGCGGAATTGTTACTAAATATTGTTTCATCCTAAAATTATCTGAGCGTCTGGTCGAAGCGACGCGTGCCCCGAGAGCTGGTCAGTATCTGGCGCAGCGCATCAGCATTGCCATACAGCGGGGCAATGCAGCCAGCGTAGCGGGGACGCGACGACTGGTATTGATATGGATCAGTTGAGCTACCTGTAGATTGTTTGCAACAGTCTGCAGTTATCTCAATTGTTTCAATTGTAAATACTAGTTCTAATTTATTTTCTTAGTATGTGAGAAAAATGTACAAAAAATATTATATTAGGTATATCAAATGTCTCAAAATCTGTCGTCAAGCTCTTAGGAATTGCGCAACGAATCCCTGAAGTCAGCAGCGTGACGCTTACAAAATGTAATGCATCTGAACAATGGGATGGAAGACCCAGAGTTTAGGTGTGTTTCGCAACATGGTAGCCATTCACGTTAACTCGCATCCGTTTGGATAACGCGAAAATTACTTTCGTGACATTACGTTATGTGGCTTTTACCACAGATACTATAACTAGTCGGTTCGTTTATTTGTTGCTGGTGAAAATCTTTTACAAAGTTTTAGCAAGAATCATCTACTAAAATACTAATTTGAATTTATGCAAATATTCCGACCATCTCTACCAATAATATACCTTTTTAATCTCTCCAATATTACTTTACTTGGGCTACTTTATGCTCGCTGCGGGCAGCTAACCTAACAAAATTTTAATTGCAATTTTCAACCCATTTACTTCAATTTCACATTATGCACATAGCTATTAACGTAAACGAGAAACCCCGAGGTACGTCTATAAAATGCAAACTGTGTGACGCGTGCCCTACTTTCCTCGCACCGGCTACACCACATGTCGATGTCGTCTGCGCGGGGCGCGGTGTGGCGCGGGGCCCCGACTCCCGGTACGACATGCCATTTATCATGACAAAAATCGTATTGATACCTATTCAAGACTTGTTCAACAGAGTTCTCATATAATTTGACGTATCCAATTCAATGATATAGTTAACTAATTCAAGTTCTATCATTATCTATCGTTCTATCATTATTATGTCCTAAATCGATGTTGTTGTCAGTTTTCATAGAAATAAATCTCTTACAGCTCCTCGTCCGATTCTAACAAACGATACGATATTTTGAATTCGACAATTTCGATCGTGTCGTATTTTTCCTATTTCGAATCACGAGTCTTTGGGACGAGATCCTAAACGGTTTAAAACACGGTCCGATCTGTTCCAATCGCTAACAAAAGGCTATCTGGCCATGACAGCGATTTTACAATAACCGATGAACACGCAAAAACAGTTTCGAATATTCGCACGGTGATAATTTTGGCGTAAGTGAAAGTAAAGTTATGCAACTTTCTACAGCTGAACAAATTTATTCGGAGATAACTGATTTATAATGTGTAATTGAATCAACGTGTTTTTTATATTGTGCTCAATAGTCTGTAAACATACTTGAATAAGCAATAGGTACGTAATCCATAGTGGATAGGTAATTTTAGAATTAGAATATACTACTTAAAGATTACAATAGGTAAGCACAGCTTTGTCCAAAATAATCGTACCTACTTAGTAGATCAAAAACATAGTACAGGGTAAGTAATTTTCATTTTTAGGTACCTAATGCAAACCAGAATTTTAGACGTGAATAATTTAACTGTACGTTACCTGGTAAAGATTCAGGTGAAAATATGACAAAGATTGTGAAAGCTCCAGTTTTCTCAGATAAGGTAAAAGACAGTGCCACGGTAAGGCATATAATAAGTAGGCACCTTAATTTAAGTGCGATCAGAATAAAAAATAATTCAATCCAAAACAAATCTGCCTTGTATTAAGAATCTGATTTAAATAATCTATAGCGACCGGCTTAGTTAAAAAAAATGTTGCGATTGTAAATACTCTTGGATAATCCAAATCAATGCAATCCAAAAGATTAATCATAATCACCAATCTTAACACGAACACAAAATCCAATGTACCTTTTCAGGCGAGCTTCCAGCGGCACAAGAAGAAAATTCAGATAAAACAGTTCAAGGATAACACACGATGCTGTTCACTGTTCATTCACATTCACAAGCACTGTGAAGTTCTTAAAAAAAAGAAAAATTGTCTTTGAATGTCGAATGTTTGAAGTTCGAAGGCACTTTCGTTTTCGCGGCGCGCGGTAGGCGCCGTGCGTCGGCACTGGTGGCTGTAGGTAGTAAGTTACTGGACGCGGCCGCCGGCATTACCGCGGTTTTATACGCGTGAAAGTAACTCCGCCGCATCATCCGGACCTCGTATCCCGGATCGGATTTTGGCGAGCTTTTGTAATCCTTGCGACACTATGACGTCAATCGAACTCACGCAGGAAACACTTGGGCAAGATCGCTGAGTAGTCTTGTATTTTTGGCACGAACCGAGGATGTTCGTGTTGCAAGTTAAGTTGACATACCTAGCTGTTCAAACTAAATGCTGAATCTACTAAAAATGAATGGAGTAAAAAATATTTTTTACAGTTCTTTTTATGAAATACGTGAAATTAATTTACTTACGCATAATTTCAAACTTAAATGAAGCGCGTTGAAATCTTTTGTAGTGATTTTTTAGCACGCGCCAAAAACTTTACCTATGATATTTATTTTACCAGTATTTCCACTAGAATTAACTAAGTATTAGGAACCTACCTAACAATAAATAAAATTTATAACAAAATTTCGTTACAAATTATGAGTTGACTGGAAATCCCTTAAAAAAGACATCAACGCGGTCTCACTTCACCAAATTTTTTAAAGTGCCCTTTAGTCTTATCTCACGGGAAAAATATTAATTTCTCTTAAAAAGGTATAAAGAGACAAGACGCCGCGAATCAATATAAATACCTACCGGACAAGCGCAAGTCGAACTTGTTTACTGAGGGTTCTGTAAAACCTATTTACTCGAAGTCACGGATGGTCCCCTAAACATGGACGTAGCAGAAACGATTGTACTGTACGTATATCAGACTGGCAGACAGAATTAACGCAAAATAAATAAAGTGATATGTCTAAATCAAGAGCATCAATCATGGAAAAATCAAGCAATCACAATTTAAATATGAAATACTGATAGTATTTATTTAAACCCCCTGTAATTTTACAAAATCATTTCACTAAAATTATTCTTGCATCTCGTTTATCTCGACTGGCAGGAATCAGTTTTTTGCAATTTTGCATTAATCCAATGATGAATTTGCAAAACCTTTTTACAACTTTAGCATTTTTGCAAATTTTTCTTAAATTACGTAAAGTTGGAAATTTGGAATATTCCATTTTATTTGGCCTAGAAATGTTCGTAGCAAATTTCTTCTTTTCAAATTCGTTAATATATAAAACTTTTTTTTTAAATAAAGTTCTTACCCCATAAAAAATATAGAACGGAGGTATGAAAAAAACAACATTATAAGGAGTTTTTTGAAATCAGTAAAAAACGTACTTCAACCCGAACATAGAAGCTCCTAGTTTTTTGAAGTCGGTTACAAAAGGGTAGGTATCTTGGAATCCTATCAATTTGAACATACGCATAGTGCTTGTTACACATAGATATCTTGTAGTAATTAACGAGTTACCAAAATATAGTTGGAGCCGGTTTTAGTACGGAACCCAAAATTAAAAATTTACTTCCATCTAAATGAACCAATATACCTAAATGATTTGGTTGTTCACTGCATTTATTGTTTACTCTCTGTTTTAATTTGTTACGTACATTATTTAAACGTGTAAATGATAAAGCGAAAGTGTAAGCGATAAAAATAACTTACGAATCTCGTTCAAAAATAAACCGAGACAAGAAAAATTACATGCCGGTAAATAAAAGATAATGATTCTTGGGTACCTACTTACCTTGGTAATTAGGTTTGGGTTATGCTCAACGTCTCACGCATTAAGTAAGTATTTATCGTAGGAACTTCGGTAAGTTGTATAATGAAACGAGAAACAGAACAATCGTGTCAATGAGTCAGTCAGTCAGTCAGTCAGTCAGTCAGTCAGTCGGTGGTAATCTAGCTTTATATAATAAGATGACTTGATTCTCGCTCCAAGGAAAATATATTTAAAAAGGTCTGAATGTCGGTTTTCACGTCACATTGAGAAGAAGTTATAGTAAAACTATCTATAATCAATCATTTATTGCATCTATATGTATAAGTAGGTACCTTGGTACTTACTATTGTCAAGTTTCAAACTATACATACATTATGTATAACTTTAAGTAATATTTATTGTTTATAAATAAGGTGACTATAGGTATTGTGTAGGTAATCTCCGGAACTACAATACAATACAATACAAAAATACTTTATTGTACACCAACAGAAATACAATACAAGAGACACAATACATTACATAAGACACAAATACAATGTGTGGCCTTATCGCTTAGAAGCACTACCAACCTAATTAAATTTTTTACTTTACCAAATAGAACCTATCATAAGTAGGTACCTACTTTATACTACTACTTTATATTACTAGAGCTGCTAGAGCAAAACCAAGGGCGAAATGAATGTATTATTATAAGTTATAATTTAAAAGTCAGTATTCATCCCATAATTATATCTTCCATCGTCATTAGCTGCAGAAGTGCAGAACGCTTTGTTACAACGTCTCGGATTATTCATTTAGCGCCTAAAACTATGAAATTACGGAAAGAGTGAAATCTTAAATTGCCCATTGTGTAGTTGGTCGGGTTTGGCGCATTGGCGCATTGGCGCGCGGCGCTATCTGTGGCATTACTTTCTGTTTCCATCTGACCACGTGCGAGGTGCCAGTGCAAGAGCTGGCCAGGGTTTTCCTACGCTGTTTACATATATACCTAACTACTACTATTTATGTTCACTAACACCACCCCTTTCTTTATTTTGTAACTTGCAGATATAAAAAATATCTATCTATGTAATAAAATGTACATCTAGTACCCATAACACAAGCTTTGCTTAGCTTAGGGCTAGATAATGCTGTGTGAATTGTCCAGCATTCTTTTGAGGGTTTCAATTCAATTCATTTATTAATACCATGGGTTCACAAGAAACACTTAGTCAGGTCAATTACTTAGAATAATAACATTTCAAAAACACATAAAATTCAATCATAAAATAATAACAATAATTTAAAGGGGTAGCTGCAAAAGCATTGTCAAAAATGTAAAGAGTAAAATTAATCATAATAATTAAGGGAATGTCAGATTAAATGTCAATCGTCAATCATAAAAATATTTTTGTCAGCAAAAGCTTCATCTAGTCTGTAATAACTCTTATTAATTAATCTTTTTTTAACAAATGAATTAAATTTTAGATCTGACATTGATTTAACATTATTTGGTAACATATTGTACAGTTTTATCGAATTACAAACAAAACTTTTGGAGATTTTAGTTAATCTTGTTTTCGGGACTACTAAGTTATTTTTTTGTCTTGTATTGTAATCATGTCCCTCCTTAACATATTTGAAATTGTGTAAATTGTTTTTAGCATAAATCAGATTTTGGTAGATATACTCTCCAACCATCGTCAAGACGCCTACTTCCCTAAATTTCTCCCTACAAGATTCCAAATACCTTAAACCCAGTAAATAACGTATTGCGCGCTTCTGTAACACAAAAACTCTGTTTGCATCGGCTGCTCTTCCCCAAAATAGTATGCCGTACGTCATAATCGAGTGGAAATAGGCGAAATAGACCATACGTGCTGCTTTTTCACCGCCTATCTCTCTAATTTTCCTTATGGCGTAGGTAGCCGAACACAGCCTTTTTGTTAATGCGTCAATGTGAACGCTCCAAGTTAGCTTTGTGTCAAGCCAAACACCTAAAAACTTGACTTTATTACTATGAGTCATGCTCAAGCTCTCTAGTGTGTCTTTCATCAGCCGTCCAGAAAGGTCATTTGGCCTATTGTTTAAGGAGAATGGAGTTATGTTTGTTTTGTCTACGTTAAGAAGCATGTTATTAACAGAAAACCATATTTTTAATTTATCTAATGACTCTATTACATTTTTACCAGCGCTTTCGTTAGAAGAGTCCTTAATAACCAAACTGGTATCGTCAGCAAACAAAACAACATCTACATTGTCTAGTACTACGGATATATCATTAATGTAAGTCAAAAAGAGCAATGGCCCCAAGATCGAACCCTGAGGGACGCCTAACTTGACTTTACACTCTGTAGAGCGGTTGCCGTTTAACTCGGTTATTTGAATTCTGTTGCTTAGATAGGATTTGAAAATATTTAATTCGACTCCAGAAACTCCGTAATGTTCTAATTTTCCTATAAGTATATCATGGGACACGCAATCAAATGCTTTGGACAGGTCACAGAAAACGCCATATGTTTTCTGTGATCTTTCCAGGCCAGCATATACGTCCTCTACTAGTCTTATGATAGCATCATTTGTTGATTTGTTTTTCTGGAATCCATATTGCCGTGAAAATAATATTTGCCTACTGTTTAGAAAATCAGATAGTTCTTCTGCTAAGTACTTCTCAAAAATCTTGCTAAGACTCGGCAAGATAGACACTGGCCTATAATTGTTACAACATGATGTGTTCCCTTTTTTGTGTATTGGCACCACTTTAGCTATTTTCATTTCATCCGGGAAGATTCCCGTTTGGATACAATCATTTAGTATCATCATCATTGGTAAGGCAATTTCTGTTTCTATTTTCTTTATAAGTTTTGGCGTAATGTACCAGTAGTCATTAGAGTTTTTAGGCTTAAGTGATCTAATTAATTTAATTATGCGTTGAGTAGTGATTGGGGATAAGCAGAAATAATCGTTGTTTTTAGGCCTAAACTCATTTAAATATGTCAGAGATTCATTCAAGGAACATGTCAAAGGTTGCGTCAGGTTGATTGATACATCCACAAAATAATTATTAAAGTGATTACAGATTTCATTTATGTCAGTTATAATAGTATTATCAATTTCATTGTTTATTTTTTCACAGGTCATAATATCACAGTTAGATTTACCACATTCATTTTGAATGATTTGCCAGGTACACTGTATTTTATTTTGGGATGCCTTTATTTTGTTTGCAAAGTATATTTGTTTGGCGTTCCAACAGACTTTCTTAAAAATTTTACTATAGTTAGTCACGTATTCCTTTTTTATGTTGCTGTTGATGTCTCTCAATAGACCATACAGTTCAAAAAGCCTAATCCTAGAAATTATTATACCTTTGGTGGCCCAATCATTAAAGTTCACCAGGCCTCCTATATTACATTGACTAACAGGAATATGTTCATCTAGTTTATTTATAAGACATCTAAAATATGTTTCATAGTCTTTATAATATTCAGGTTGTTGAATAACTTGTCGCAAGCTTTCTTTTAGCAATAGTAGTTTCGGCATCGTTACTTTTCTTAGTAATCGTTTAGGGGGATCCCGTAAATCTATGTTAATTGCGATCTTCATAACTTGACAATAATGGTCAGATTTTACACCCTCCAAAACATTAACATTGACGACATTCTCAGAATCGGTGAACATGTTATCAATACAAGACCTAACAATAACTTCATTTGTAATGACAACTCGTGTGTACTCAAACACTTGCTGTTTCGAAGATCGAAGATCGGTTTCGAAAGCCTTATGGTCTCGCTTTGTCTGTCCTTTTTTTCCTCCTTAAAACCTCAGTTTTTTAGTTTTTTCAAAACAATCAAATTATATAAAGTAAGAAATCCACCCCTATCTCCCCTACTAGGCAGGTAAGGTGAACGCTCGCTAATAAGAAGGTGATACGAAATCCGGAGAATGCAAGGTTGTCTAATAAATAACGTAGTAAGAGTAATGTCTGTATTTCACATGCCATGGCTTATCTACGGACGAATCTTGAGTATTCACTAAATATTTATGTATCACATAGAAAATTACAGAATAAAACAATTACAACTAGTATATACACTTATATCTATTTCTTAAAAATCCCTTGGTCACCACAATTTATAAAGATCAAACTTCTAGAGTCCATAGCTGATCGTAATGCTGGCTTCTATATCGGTCAATGTATTAGCATTGACATGCCACGTGGCAATGTTGCCAATATTCTGCGTACTCTGCCATCTGGTTTAGATTTTTAAGTATTCATAATAAAATATATCGTTCGTTACTTGGCGAATCAACTGTCCTGTGTCTGTAGGTAGGTATGTAGATAACCTTAATTTTGAGTATTCATTTATTAGTTCTTTTTTAATTTATAGGGTGCCAAAGGGTGCAACCCAAAGAGTGAAAACGGGATAACTAAGCCTCCGCTTTATGTCCGTCTGTTCGTCTAACAACTTATAAAAATAAAATAAATACTAAAATTATAGGGGCTCACATACAAAAGTGATTTTTTTGGCTATTTTTACTCTACGTTTGTGAAGACTGTATCTCTTGAATCTTAATAAATAAATAGATAATGCTGGAAAATAATAAATAATAATAGGTGGTGTAATAGGCGGACCGTTGAAATTTTGACAGATTGTGTGTGTATGTGTTAATTAATATTGCCACCATAGCAAAAAAACAAATGTCATAGTCACGGTTTCTTTTGCGAAAGTTTTGAACGATGATGGTACGAAACCCTCCGTGTGCGAGACGACTTGCACTTGGCTGGTTTTATTATTAGTATGCTACGCCAATCAATTACATATAAATTATTCCTAATATTTTATTGACATTCTTTGCATCGACTACAATATAACTTTTATCTTCCTATTTTTTTCTTTTGAGTTTGTAAGTGCCTAATGGCTTTTAAAACCTTGTTTTTACAGGTTGCCACGGTAAGGGAGTAGCCGAAAAAAAAATCGGAGTTCAAAAAATCTTTTATTACAAGTTGATCCCCTCGGGGTACAGAATCACCCCC
This sequence comes from Eupithecia subumbrata, assembly GCA_949316285.1. Classification (NCBI taxonomy): domain Eukaryota; kingdom Metazoa; phylum Arthropoda; class Insecta; order Lepidoptera; family Geometridae; genus Eupithecia; species Eupithecia subumbrata. The sequence goes on along the minus strand of OX438644.1, from coordinate 29,879,716 downwards.
ATTCAGCAAGGTTGCCTGGGAGAAATCGCTCTCAGCGATAAGGCCGCCTTTTGTACTATGTTTTATTTTTTTATTTATTTAGATATAAGATTTTTATTTATTTTATTTATGAGTACAATTAAGTGTTCATTCATTCATTCATTCATTCATTCACCCCCTTTCAGCTTAGTACACCCTTACCGTGGCACCCTGTATAAATTTTAAATGAGCATTTGCAAGATTATTATTGTGAGTAACCTATATTATTTATTCTTGATCTAAAAATGTGTACCTACATAGACAACAGTTCCATCTGTTCAATAACTGAATGGCGTTGTTACTTAAAGTATTCACTTTCATAAGTTTCGCGTTTACAATATTTCTACGCTATTCTACTAATACTACTAATTTTATAAAGTTAGTGAAATATGAATTTTTGTTATATAAGATCTCCAAAACTACTGAACAGGTCATTATGAAATTTGGCGTACATTTAGAACATACCTTAACTCAGATAATAACCTACATATTAACCGAAAATACACGTGCGAAGCCGCGGGCAGAAGGTAACCAAATATGTATATCGTAGACCATTTAGGTTTCTTTATTTCGGCATTTCACTAAGTACGACAAAACTTTAGAAGTCAAGAGTTGTGGAGCGCTCTAGTGAGTGCTCTAGTGAGTGCTCTAGTGAGTGCTCTAGTGAGTGCTCTAGTGAGTGCTCTAGTGAGTGCTCTAGCGAAATGTTCCGATTTGCATAAGAGGCTTACAAAGCATTATCATTACGGCAAATGTGTCAATACGACGACAATGGGAGGGTCAGGACGAGTGAAAGTTGGCTTTTATGGAAATATCTGTCACCTCCAAGTTTTCGCGACTTGTGTTTGAAATTCCATTAGTTACACAATATTTTATACTGGCTTTCAAAAAGGAGGAGATTCTATTTTCAGCTAGGTATATGTTTTTATGTGTGTTCGTCAATTACTCTGTTAATTGTGGACCGATTTTGATGATTCTTTTGAATGATCTCAAGATGGTCCCTTAAATTTTATTGCAGAGGCATTAATGTATAATATAGTAAATAAACAAATAATTATTCACACAGCATTAACTAGCTCCAAGCTAAGCAGTGCTTGTGTAATGGGTACTAGATAAACTAAGAACACCCTGAATAAATATCTGCAGATCGTACAAACATTTGTCTCGAAGCGGGAATCGAACCCGCAACCTCCTCCGCAACGCGTCGCAGGCGGACCTTCGTCCGCTGCGCCACTGAGGTCGTCGAAAAATTCTAACATAACAAAGTCTGAGGTGTAGAGTGTTCTTTTAATAAAATGGTTCCTCAGCGTGTCTTATTAATTGATCTACTAATCATTAACAATACTTTTTTTTCTGTGATTAAACGTAATAAAACTCTTTCAATCGGAAGTAAAACCTCTTTAAATTTGCCTCTAACATTTACCACCTGAACGAAGTTCACACTGCACGTAAATGTCACCTCCCTGCTACCGGGATCCTGAAGCGTGGGTTAAGAAAACTGTTGGATTACCTTCTTAGTTAATCTAACTAACTAGCATTATTTTAAGTAATTGTAAATACTAGTGATAATTTATTTAGACTAAAATCATTTTGACTAGTAACAATTCGACTATAGACTAAAACAATTCGTTTCAACTACAACAAAAAAAATTGTGACAGCATAATGGCTCTGGTCGAATTGTTTTTGGTCCAATTGTTTAAGTCGAATTTTGCGCAAAGCGCCAATAAATGTAATCTATCACCGATACCACGACTTAGTTGGTAGATTTGGACTTGTTGGATCCATCTTGGTTACCTATTGATGGTGCCTGTTGACCGACAGATATGTACATAGACAATGTTTTATTCAGAAAAACTTATATCTTAAAAAGTTGGGTAAAAGGTTAAAAACTTGTCGGCCTTATCGCCTATAGTAATAGTATAAGTGTTTTCTTCCAGGCAACTAAAAAGAAATCAGCTTGGAACTAAAGCTGAAAAGAGAAGATCAAAGGAAGGCGGTGCAGAAGCTAATTCCAAATATAAAATTAATACAAACAAACTCTATCAATCTTAAATAATCCTAAAACACAAATACCAAATAGAAATATACCATAATACATAACAACAAACAGATGGTGGTGACTTTGAGGGACATACTGATTTACCTAACCTAGTCTGACCTAAATAATATTTGTCAACTTTCTTTTTAAGAGTATGATAAGATGTGGCTTTTTTAATATCAATAGGTAGATCGTCACGCACGACAGATGTCTTCAAATACGGAAAGACGGGAGATCTTTGCATGAAAGTATAAAACACATCCTACAGTATAAGATATAGAGGCGATTAGGCGACAGTTTGTAGCGAGTGTGATGCTTGGGCGTCGGGCGACCACAGCGCCAAGTCTACTGAACGGAGCATTCTGAAATTCGAATTGTTTCCTGCATACCGACTCCTCCTAAGTCGATTCCCGTAACGTCGAGCGCTGTAGCGCCGGCCGCACATGATTCCCTTCACGCAGACTTCGCTTCTATTCTTGTGTAAGAGATCCCCGACGTCGACTCCCTTGATCGTGACCCTTATTCTGGACACAGTAAGAAGGCTACTGTTATCTCTGAAACATGAGTGCAAGTCTCGGCTAAGAGCTACTAAATTCATATTATCTGGTTTCCAGCATGTGCTACTTACGACCACATGAGCCGCCATTGACCTTTGTCCAAAGCATTGTTGCACAACGAAGACGTCCGCAAGTCATTATAATGGACGCGGTGGTGCGTTGTTCAACACTACGCGCACAGAATGGGGGCGGAATCTACTCATTTCATAACTCTATGACTGTACCTCGGAAAACACAAACGGAACTTGGATATTTGTGCAGGAATTTAAAAGAGTGAGGTAATGTGAGATGTTGACGCTTTCATAAATACCTATGGAAGTTTTAATATTTTACTTTAATATATTGTGTAGTGTCCGTTACGACTGAGGGTCCACATTGGAATTTCATGATTCTGAATACGCTATTCTTTAGTAAATGTTCTGAAACATTTGTTAGTGCAGTCTCTAATTTGTAAAAGTATCCAGTCAATAGTTACAACCGGTTATATGTGGTCCCTCAGACGTGGCTTGGAGGTCGTCATATCTCATGAACTGAGCAAAGCTCATGGATTCCATGAATTACAACATTTAGTAAATCATTTGTCGTCGAATATCGTTATATTATTAATAACATGTTACTTAATCTGAGTGCACCTCGAGACGCCCGCCTCTCTACAATATCAAATTAACCTCTATCCAGAATATTTGAAACAATTCTAAAACAATGTAAACAATTAGCATTTTGCGTAAATAAACTACTTATTGTCTATTTTCTGGTATTTCTTGAACGTGTGCGGCGAATATAATTCTATGGTTCCTGCAATTCATTGTAAGCAAAGTTACTATGTATTAAACTATGACAACTAGGTCCTTCCAAATGCAGTTTTTTAATTTCTTGTTCAAACCTTATTCCATTGGAATAATAAGTCTTCGTCACTAACAGTAATTAGAGTGTGATCTTGCCATCATCCATTGATGATGATGATTACTACTTCGTAGGAATATTTCGCAGCGCTAGTTCTAATTGCGCAATTGCGTATTTTATATAATTAAAAAAGGCCTCCCGAGGTCAGACTCGGGCTCCGGATCTTAGGACAGAAAATAGCTCATTTTCAAGATCCCGCTTCATCATAGTAAATCCTATGCCAATAAGTAACTTATTCATTTATATTTTTTTACGTTTTTCTCATTCGGTAGGTACACAGGTAGCTAGAAGCAACCATTTGAAACAATTCTGTGTAACAATGAAATAGTTCTTCGATGCCATGAGAATGCATTTTCACAAACGAAATGTAATGCAACTTTCGCAAGTTGTATGAATGACTATTAGCTCCTCACATGAAAGCGATGCGTTGCGTTGCGATTTTATGAGAAACGAATATAATATGGAGCAACGTCAGTAGGTAGGTACTAAATCTAAATAAAATAATTTGATTGTTTTGAAACATCAAAAAATCTCTTTCAAATTTCTTCATAATTAGGTAAGTACACTGTTTTTTAAGGTTTGAGGGAATAATACTTACCTACAACTTGGAAATACAATTTGATGCAAAATAATTATTAAAATCTCTGTACAAAATTGGTGAGGAAATCGGCGAATATATCTACCATAAAAACATACACTTAGAGTTAGTATAATGCTGGACAATTCACACAGCATTATCTAGCCCCAAGCTAAGCAGAGCTTTTGTTATGGGTACTAGATAACTGATATACTTAATACAATACACTACATAGATAAATATCTTTTATTATACATAGAAAACACCCAGACCAACGGAACAAATTTCTGCAGATCGTACACAAATCAAATAACATCCCAAATAACATTGTTTGACTTGCTTCCCTCAGCAAGGGAATAATATATAATATGCTAACCAACTACACCACGAGGTCAAGTGACATAAGAGTCGAAAAACTCTGGGACTTTCTTCAGACTCCCAGAGTTCCGAGATTCTCCTTTTTTATTCTAAGTCGGTTATAAACTAAATAAAATGACGGTAGTCTTCGTTGAAACTCACGTCGCGACGTCGCAACGCAGTTTTGCATGTCGACTAATAGGAGAGCATGCAATACAGAATGTCTGAATCGCTGTACTTTTGTAATAAATAAACCATTGTCATTACCTACCCATTACACCATCTTTGTATGGAAATGGAAACCCTCGGAAAAACCTGCCATTGTTAATGAAATTAGTTCGGACTACACTTATTATTTACTATTGTACATATCTACAAGGAATCTTCATAGCTTATTGATAGGGCTACCTGCTTCATGATTATAACGTATTACAAGAGAGAGAGGCATAAATAAACATTTATTATTATATTTAATTAAAATTAAAACAAATTATCATGATTCACAAAACAACTTTGTAATGGAGGCGAGACCCTAAACTCCGTGGGGTACCGAGGCTCTTTGGGTATTTTAAAAATTATTTGAGCGTCTGGTCGAAGCGTGACCCGAGAGCTGGTCAGTATCTGACGCAGCGCATCAGCATTGCCATGCAGCGGGGCGATGCCGCTAGCGTAGCGGGGACGCGACGACTGGTATTGATATGGATCAGTTGAGCTACCTGTAGATTGTTAGCAACAGTCTGCAGTAAGCTCAATTTTTTCGATTGTAAATACTAGTTCTAATTTATTTTTATTACTTGATTGTAATTTTCTTTGTGAATAAAGATATACCTAACACTTTGTAATTAATAAGATGTACAGATGTATCAGAGAAAATTATGAAAGTTTAGGTACCTAAGTTCTACATTGTACAGTGTCGGGGCCGAGTTCTTTCTTTTTTTTATTAAATTATTAAGTTGTTTGTATTTGCGGTGATGTCTTGGAACCTGTCTCAAGGAATGCGAAGAGTGTGCAACTTTCTGTTACACTTATACACTTTATACACACTCATTTATGTAGCTGTAACTATGTAGTTTGTAAGTAGAAACAAAGTTGACTCTACATTCACAGGTCCATTTCAACCAAATAGACACTTACCCTATCTAAGATTCCAAACAGTAGGGGCTTACTTTGCTAAAGGTAGACCACACAACTGGCCGATGGCTGTAGAACTATGTCGTTTGTTTTGTCATTTGTCGTTTGTTTTGTCATTTGTCGTTTGTTTTCTTGTTTCAAGGTTTTACAGAGATCCGCCAGTTGTGTGGTCTACATAAAAGGGCACGTTTATTTTGCTCTATCTACCGCCTTTACCGGTCCACTGCAGGCCTCCCCCTGTTATACGCCTTATTGGCCTTTGTAACATGGGGGATAGTGCACATAATCCCCACGCTGGGCATGCGGTTTGGAGATCGCAGTTCGGTGGTAGGATTGTTCAGCAGGAGGCGCTGCTGCCTGCCCCCGGTGGGTATCCCTTTATCGTCTCTTACGAGAACACACGGCCAAGCGGCCGTGTGGTGTTTTGCTCATTCAATTATAAATACTCTTGAATAGGATTTCCCGTTCACAGGAGCGGAACAGAGCATACCTTTTCGGAAAGGCGTAAGAGCGAAAATTCAGTCAAACAGTCAAATAATGTGCGACACAGTGCACTTTCATGATTTTTTTTCGTGTTTTCACATAAGTGGAACCAAAGAAATTATGTTGAATTTTATTTAATTCGAGCTTTTTATCACGGGGTTCCGTGAGTCCTGACATCTAGGGCTAGTTTGACAAGCAAACATTTTAGCTTCGAGTAGGCATACAGAAGCATTCTGTAATCTAAGGGTTTACATAAATTATAATCTAGGGTAAGTATCCATTACCTTAATTGAGGTCATTGAACGTAGCGTAGGACGTTTCATTCATTTGTGAGAGAGCATAAGAAAGTAAGAGTCGGCACGAAATTGAATGTCATATTTAAGAAAATTGAAGGCACTTAAGAGCACGGCGTTTTCGCAATTATTGAAACTTATTGCTCTATGGTTATTATGGTTTATTAGGGAAAATACCTGTCGTGGTGGTTAAAAATGGACGTAGAATTATAGCATTGCGCTAAGTGCTTCGGATCTTAACAGTTTTGGAACACGTTATGTAACAAACGGCTAACATTAGTTCGACTCTACATTTTTTCTTAAATTATCTTCTTTAAGAAATTATCTGAGCGTCTGGTCGAAGCGACGAGTGACCCGAGAGCTCGTGAGTACCTATGTGGTGCAATGCATCATCATTGCCATACAGCGGAGTAATGCAGCCAGCGGAATTTTGGAAATTAACTGGTTTGAGTTGGGAGTGAATAGTTTTATTACAATTTTTTTTGTCATTTTTCAAACAATTTTACAAAAAAGAAGAAAATGATAAGGAAGAACAAGCAACAGGAGCTAAAATGGATTACAAAAGGAGTCAAAACCTCAATTAAAATGAAAAGATTTATAATCATAAATTTTAAAAATACTCAGAGTACCCAAGGATCAAATTACAAACAGTCTTATATTAAAACATACAAAAGAGTAATTAGAAAGGCTACACAGTTCACAGTGCAAGAAGAAGCCACAAATGCAAAAAATTCTATAGAAACGATTTGGCAAATAGTAAATAAGCATAGAAATGTTAAGAATAAAAATGATAAAAATGACTCGATTAAATTAAAAATAGATGACAAAGTAGTCCACAGGCCTCAGGCACATGACATGCCATTCAATTCAGTGAACAGAAAAGAAATTTGAAAAATAGTTAACGCCATGTCAAGGAAAAACTCATACGGCTATGATGAAATCCCAATAACTCTGATTAAAGATAATATTGACATATTATCGGATCCCCCCCCCCTATCATACTTCTACAATCTATGTATTGAGGAAGATGTATTTCCGGAGCAACTTAAAATAGCAAGGATAATTCCAATATTTAAAGGAAAGGGCTCCAAAACTGACCCCAAAAATTATCGACCAATCTCTCTTCTTCCAACATTATCCAAAATCTATGAAAAAATTATAAAGATTAGACTAAATAGACATTTAATAATAAATAATAAATGAAAGACAATTCGGCTATCAGCATGGAGTAGGTACAAATGATGCAATTGACAGGCTATTGGATGATGCTATAAGTAAAATAAATGAAAAGCAGAGAGTACGGTGTCTGTTTTTAGATTTAAGCTCTGCTTTCGATACACTAGACCATGTTATCCTAGTTGAAAAATTGAAACATTATGGAATAAGAGGAAAACCTTTCAATTTGTTTCACTTTTACTTAAGTAATCGACATCAATATACTGAGGTAAGAGCAGCAAATAGTAGCAAAGAAGTTACTTACGATTCAGTCTTGACTAAAATTACTAGGGGGGTACCGCAGGGTTGTAGTTGTTGTGTGTGTACTCTTGTGTCAGTTTGGTCCATTGTGCGTGTTTGTTTTGCTAGTGTAACCAGCCTAACTCCGTCCAGAAGCGCAGAATCTTCCTGGGATCTTCGCAGGCTTCGCGGAGCGACCTCGGATGGTCGAGGATTTCGTGTCGTTGCGCTGTTACTCCCTCGCATTCCAGGACGTGGGCAGCTGATTCTTCGTCGCTGAGGCACCCCCTGCAGAGTGGGCTGTCTGTTGCACCGATGGTGAACAGGTGTTTGTTCAGTGGGCAGTGTCCTGTGAGTGTCCCCACTAGGACGCGTAGGTCCGCTCTGGTCAGGTTTAGGTTTACCGCAGGATCCATAATAATCCCAACAATCTTATTCATATTATTTACAAATGATCTCATACATTAAATGAAATATCAATTAGCGGATTTCAATTTGGTTGTTTTTGCTGACGATACAAACGCAATTGTTTCAGCTGGCACAATCTCAGAGCTTACGGTGAAGCTAAACACCACTTTCGTTGGCTTCAACAAATGGTTTCAAATAATAATTTAATTTTAAATATGAATAAGACTAATTTAATGTTATTATAACCATTTCCAGAAATGATGAAACGCTTCTTGTTAAATTTAATGACACAAAGATTAAATCAATTGAAATAGTAAAATTTTTAGGTATTAATATTGACATGCTTCTAAATTGGAAAACTGAATTAAAATGTATTGAGAATTATTTAAGTTCTGCTTGCCATAAGAAGTCTGCGAGATGTAGTGACACTGAAGCAGTTGAAAATAGTTTATTTTGCTCTAGTTGAGTCCAAACTTCGATATAGTAGGTATTTTATTTTGGGGAAACAGCTATAAATATAATATAATAATAAGTAAATTCAGCTATTGTTATGCAAAAGAGAGCCATTAGGACGATGTTACGCATTTCTGAAACGGAACCATGTAGGGAACATTTTATTAGTCTACGCATACTCACTGTGCCTTGCCTATATCTTTTAACTTACTCACCTAGTAAAACGTTTTGGAAAAATCCAAAAGGACTCTTAGAGAAACTACTAGAAGAAGAAATATAGTAAAAGAATTTACACCTAGGCTTAATATTTCAGAGCACAGTGTCCGACACCAGGCTTTAAAGCTGTACAATAAACTAATACAATAAGTGCTGACAAATTTGACCGTGAGAATCTGTGATAGTTAGTAATAATATTAGATAGGTACTTTATAATTATTGGTGACTTTGTGTTTCGATGTTTTAAGATTTTATTTTTGACATTTTACATATTATTGAGTATTTTTGACATTTTACAAATCCATATTTTTGACATTTTGCGTATTGTAGGTACAATTATTTTAATTTCATATTTTACATTCCAAATATCTGAATGTGTATTCTTTAGTTTTCGTTTATTTTTGTAATTTCTTTTTTTATATAGTATCCTACTATTTTTATGTTTTTAAGTCGTGTAAATGGACTCTAGTCGTATAAACTATAACAATGTGTACCTAATATTTAAAAAAAATCCGACGCAATGTAATTTTTGTTTGAGAATAAATAAATGAAATTAAAATGAAAGCGTAGCGGGGATTTGCAAACAATCTGCAGTTAGCTCAATTTTTTAAATTGTAAATACTAGTTTTAATATATTTATATTATTTGTCTAAAATTATTCATCAGATTATTGGTCAGTAAAGAGATTATAAGTAATAAAAAAAACATTTAATGTTCAAACTGTGTACATTGTTGGTCTTAGTTCATGAGATAAGCAATCAATTTTTATAATTCAATGAAGGAAATTCTATTAAAATTGTCTTTTAGGAAAGCACAAAACAAATGTTTTATCTCTCCCTTCAAAAACTAATCTGGGGCCCTACTCGGAAAACGAAATAGAAGATGCTTATTCGATTTCGTGCAAACCCTATCTGATGCAACTAACCAAGGCTTATAATATGTCAGGATTTAGAGGCCAGTAGTTGAACGTTATTTTTTTCTACCATTTTAAGGCTTTTACAGTCTCTAGATCTCTAGACATTTATTATTATTCGAAAAGAGTTGGTTTTGCACGAGAACGAATAAAGTTTGGTTTTCGTTTTCCGAGAAGGCGCCCTGTAAAGACTGATCCTTGTGACTTTCTTCGTTACAAACGAAACATGGAACTTTTCATTTCTATATCAACTATCTAATTTCAGATATTCTTAACTCTTTAGGAAGGTTTGAGGTACCTACATACGTGCACACGTTGCTTTAAGAGCATGACCTCACCTCATAGTCCAATTAAGCAAGCCAATAGTACCAACATCAAAATTCAAAGAGCAGCTTAACTCATCAAGCAGTATGTTTCATTTATTTATCATCATTCATCAAACAGGCGTGTCGGTTTAAGGTCTTAACCTAGACTTTCTCCGAAACGTGCCTTTGAATAATTGTAACCTCTAGTTATTTGTAAAGTGATGCCACTCCTGCATCTTCCGCTTTCGCAGCAGGTAGCCTTAAAACTATTTTCGTTCTTCTATGAGTCATAACTATTGTTGTTATAAAATGCGGTCAGTGAGTTACGCAATGTGTCGCCGACTTAAATGTCCTGAAGTCGTAATGGAGTGATTCATACTTACTTATTACCGAGAGAGTGAAAGTGGCCTTATTTTGCAAACTGTGATCACATCAGAGTAAAATTAGGTTTTGCATAATGTGGAGTAAATATAGATATTTAGCATGGTTCGATTAATGGGCGTACCTAGTTATTGCAATGAAGCAGGTGTGTGTTATGTAAGAGTATGTATTTAATAGTTTTTATAGAGTACTTCATACGGTCGTAGGTCCTACATCAGATCAGAATTAAGATCACATCATCACTTAGATATGACGCTATCAAACAAAATCAAATAACTGCAGAGCTTCTGCATGTCAAACATCAAATATCCAAGCTTTTTATTTCCTTTAGACCATACAGGTCACAAAATTCAAATTATGTAGACCTACATAAAGTAAAACTAGGAAATAAAGTGACGACCTCTGTGGCGCGGCGGGCGAAGGTCCGCCTGCGAAGCAGGAGGAGAGGGTTCGATTCCCGCCTCGGGACAAATGTTTGTACGATCTGCAGATATTTGTTCAGGGTTTTCTGGATGTTTTATATGTATAAGTAGTAAACCGTCTATGAAGTGTATTGTATTATATCAGTAATCTAGTACCCATAACACAAGCTCTGCTTAGCTTGGGGCTAGATAATGCTGTGTGAATTGTCCAACATTATTAAAATATATTATTAAATTGATCACTTTGATCTTTTTAAATGCGCATACGCAAGCTCTACACGGTTCTTGTGCGAGCAACCCGCCCTGTGTGCTCCTTGATGCGACATATCTATACTTATAATAAAACTGTAACAGGTCCAATTCTGTACATTGAAGATATTTTGAATTTTTTTTTTGGAGGGCACTCTATTATCGATACTGAAGCAAAAACTGTAATTTTTTTCATTCATGTCTGTCTGTCTGTCTGTCTGTCTGTCTGTCTGTCTGTCTGTCTGTCTGTTTCTTAAACGCGCATCACGCCGAAACTACTGAAGGTATTGAAATGAAACTGCGCACGATTTTTGGTCATTCTACGAGGAAGGACATAGGATACTTTTTATCCCGGAATTCAGTCAGGTTCCCCTGGGAGAGGGGATGAAAGTAAAATTTCTTCACCGCGCATCACGCCGAAACTGCTGCATGAGTTGGAATGAAACCTAGCACGATTTGATTAAATACTACAAGGAAAGACATGGGATACATTTGATCCCGAAATTCAGTAAGGTTCCCCTGGGAGCGAGGATGAAAGTAAAATTCTTTAACCGCGCATCACGACGGAACTACTGAATAAATTCGAATGAAAATCGGCATAATTTGAGTTCATATTACGAGGAAAGATACATTTATCCCGGAATTAAGTAAGGTTCCCCTAGGAGAAGGGATGAAAGTAAGATTCCTTCACCGCGCATCACGCCGAAACTGCGGAATGAGTTGGAATGAAACCTGGCACTATTTGAGTTCATACTACAAGGAAGGACATGGGATACATTATATCCTGGAATTCAGTAAGGTTCCCCTGGGAGAGAGGAAAAAGTATAATTATTTAACCCCGCATCACGACGGAACTACTGAATGAATTCGAATGGAAGTCGGCACGATTTGAGTTCATACTACGGGGAAAGATACATTTTATACCGGAATTCAGTAAGGTTCCCGTGGAGGGGGATAATAGTCAAATTCCTGGGTCGCGCATCACGCCTAAAGTACAGAATGAATTCAAATGATGCATTTTATCTGGGATATCAGTAGGCACGGTTCTCTTGGGAGAGGGGATAAAAGTCAAAATGTGTTCTTAGTTGTAATTCATTAACGCGTCGTCCGATTTCATGCATTCTCTTTATTAGAAACAGTGTTGCAATATCGAATTTGACTAAATCAGTAGAAAGTCGAGTAGAAAATCAGTTGATTGTAACCAAAAAAATCAGTATATAAAGGGTAGGTAAGTTCCTATCCATTTATTATTCCAAGACGCACCCATAAGTTAGGGTTCTACTTTAGTAGGTAGGAACCTAACTAATGAGTGCGTCAATGCCTACTTCAGGCAAAGTAAAATGTACAAATGGTCCATGCGATATTCATGAACATGCTATTTGGTGGTTTAGCTGGTCCAAGTTACTGTACCAACGAAGTTTGGTTGGAGTAAGTGGTCCAATTAAACTAATTGGACCACAGAAAAACATTTTTGACTGTGGTACACAATCAACTGTACCTACCTAATAACGAAAAAAAATTACGGTGGTCCAGTCAAATGGATCAGGAGCCCAATTCTGTAATACAATGGCTTCACTATGACAATGGAATCGTCGCAGAATCATTACGTAGAATCCTTAGATTAATAAAAATCCAGATAGTGCGTGTGAGATAAATTAATAGTTTCAAACTTGACGCGCGTCTCTCCATCTGCATTCATCATAATTTCTTTCATCTAAGGTAGAATACCAAAACGTGTCATTCTGTGACGTCTGTGACGTCCCTGTCATAGTGAAGCGATTAGTTTGGCCCCAGCTGAACGGAACCATGAGTAAGAAGTAAAACGAGTATGACACTTCTTAACACTAACGCTGGCCGAGTCGTAGCTGAAAGTCGTGTCGATAAAGAATGGGATTGAAGATGACAACATAATATCCGCCGTAGACCCACACGATTTATACACTATTTAACTAGGTACCTAAATAAAGATTCTTATATTAAAAGTGTAACAGGTCCAATTCTGCGCATCGAAGTTTTTTTGCACGGCGGCGTTTTATAATAATATGAGAGAAACTGTGGTTAAATGTGAACTTAATTAGTCGGCAGGTTTGGCAATCGCGAACGAAGTCGCGGGTACAGCTAGTTACCAATAAAACAGGTAAATGTAACGCACATTTAGCGTTCACATATACATATATATTATATATATGCACATAAGTATGTACCGTATATTCCTGCGGCTGTACTCGTTAGCTACAAAACTTTCTGTGGTCTCATAAAACAGTTAGAAAATCAATTTAATCAGAATAGTTAGTGAGTAATATTATTTAATATTAAAAAATCTGTTGGCGGAACTTAACAACCACGATCATCAAAGTATATATAGCTCAAGAACGAAAATAGAACATTGTTATAATTGTCTCGTTCTCGCCTTGTTCTCCGTGCCACCGTGCACCGTGCCACCGTGCACCGTGCACCGTGCCACCGTGCACCGCTGCGCTGGAACTCAAAGCTACAACATCCGCTCGTACACTTTCACTGCTTAGAATAGGCTTTGCTGCGATTGTCTAGAGTCGGCCCGCACACAGATAAAGCAAACGCTTCGATGTGTGTTGCGGTTGTAACTTTCGAAGGTGATCTCTCGTAGCTGTCGTATAGTTACACACGTAGCGTTATCAACCTCTCGGGCCAAGTACCTACGTTGATAAAGTAATATCATATCGTTAATACTTATTGCATTACTGGTATTCATTATAATTTTTAAGAACTGTTGGCTTTTTAATTTGGTCCGTAAAAATTATCAGATTGTGGATTCTGTTATTCACAAACTCTATCTTTGACGACCTCTGTGGCGTAGCGGGCGAAAGTCCGCCTGCAACGCAGGAGGTTGCGGGTTCGATTCCCGCCTCGGGACAAATATTTGTACGATCTGCAGATATTGGTGTTCTGGATGTTTTGTATGTATTATAAAAATATATTTCTTTGTAGTAAGTATGTATGTTCTGTATGTAGTATTACCTAAGTATATCAGTTATCTATTACCCATAAACACAAGCTCTGCTTAGCTTGGGGCTAGATAATGAATTGTTCTATTGTTTTATTTATCGTTCTCCTTCACTTCGTGAAATGACCATTGTTTTACTGCTAAAAATCTAGAAAGAAAATTACACAGTGATAACGATAAGCCACGGGAAGCCCTTTGCTCAATGGCAACAACACGCGATTAAATTGTTCTGACAAAAAGTCGTTCGTTATTCAGGATTCTTTTTCGCAGTGCTCTAGCTGTAATAATCTCACGTTGTTGGCTAGATGTATCCGGCTGATGTGAGGGTCGTTGACTTGTTTTCTAATTGCAGCGATGGCTGCCCCCTCAGCCACCTGCGCCGGCGGCTCCTCACTCACACTCAGCCACTCAGCACACGGCTAGTTGTGCGCACGCGCCACGCCGCCGCCTGCCTGACTCTTGCGCTTGATGGATGGCGAGGTTGCGTAAATGTGGATCGTGGGTTGCTGCTCCCCAATTTAAGGGTTTTGATAAAAGCTGGTGCGTTTGTTCAAAACTGAGACTGTCAGCCCGCTTAACGCATTCACTGCCCAGCCTCGGCGGTGCGACCCGCAACAGCGCGACACGTGGGTGGAGAGGCACGTCTGCGTCTTGGGCCACAAAGCGTTAGTTAAATGAAAAATATTAGATAAGTAATTGATATTATACTACACCGGCTTAGAAATTGGCTTAGGTACTTATTCCTTCTCCAAGCATGAAGCAGCTTGTGCCGAAGTCGTACTAAAATGCTCTCGAATTTTAGTACGACTTACGGGGCTTTTTGAGTTGATAATAATTGACTTGCTAACTGATTAGGAATGCTAAAAAGGTGATGGAAACTCTAGATTTCTCTGTTTCTAACAGTGTGTAATATATTTTGGTACGACAATTAATATACATTAGATACGATTTTATTACAAGTTATTTATTACATTTAGTTTTTTTCTTTTCTTCCTCTTCATTGTTTACCTTTCTTCACAGCGTCACTGTAGCTGTACGGCCTGATGTTACTAGCCTTACCCTGGCTATCGTAGAAGTTCACCAGGCTCTTCACGCTCCCAGGGCCGGGAGTGGTGACGGGGCCAACGGGGCCAACGGGGCCAACGGGGCCTACGGGCTTAATTGGCTGAGCCTGGGGCTTGGGAGCCGCAGTCCCCGCAGGGGTTGGTACAGACTGAGGGGTAGTCCCAGGGGTAGACGGAGCCCTGGCTGGCGTCGGAGACTGTGGTGGAGTAATTGGCTGAACAGGAGCGGCCGCTGGAGCGGGCTGGTGGCGCCCGCCCGCGCCGGCTTCCATGTTGATAAAATCCAAGTTGGCATTTTTGTTGATCGGGACGACTTTTCTACCTGAAAATTAACGATATTTTTATATCTAACAAAGCTGTTTCAAAATGGCCTCTCTAAAATCTCTCCATAAAATCATAAAAAGCTGCATAATGTAGGTAACGAAAAGCAATGACCAAGATTTAAGTTAAACATGCAAGAAATCAGTAGGAACATGTTAATTTGTTGGTTATTATATTACTTACATTCAACAGAACAGAACGCGATCACTAAAATAATCAGAGCTCCCTTCATTTTGCAATTCGCAGCGCGCAGCGTTGTGTCGCTTCTGTTTACAAGCTGAGACTGTTGTTTATTATAATAATACAGCACAGTAAGATTCGGCAAGGAAAATTTTAATAACGAGTTTAGACAGGGTCAAGCAGCCAGGACTGGGCAGCGACTGCCAAGTATTTACTTTACAAAATAGGTAACTATGCTATAGGTAGGTAGGTACACAGTTATGTTGGATGGAACCTATCTACATAACGTGAGTGACCTTAACTTCGCAGTTGACCTCACGCTGATATCGATTCTTGGTAAAGCTGTTTGTTATTGATTTACGGATCTAGAAAAAAAACATGCAGCCGCATTGAGAACTTCCTCCTTTTTTTAAATCGGTTAATTGAGTTGTGTTTGGGATAATACCTGGGAGAAAAAATTCTGTAGGTATTTGGCAAACGTTGATTCAATCAAACATTTATTGGGCAAAATTTATTCGTTCAAATTTAAAAAAAACTATTATCCTTTCTGTTATCTGCAACGTGGACAAAAAATTTCGAACTCGTGTACGGGGCTTGGTTTTTAGGGTTTCGAAGATCGGTTTCGAAACCCTTATGGTCTCGCTTTGTCTGTCCTTTTTCCCTCCCTAATAACACAGCAACTACTGCAGCTATCAACTTGAAATTCAAAATAATAATACATTTCGTGCGCCTGTACAGATTTAAAGAAAAATAAATGATAATAAATGAAAAATGAAAATGAATATTTTCCATACAAATTGTGTTCAAATGAGTTTTTAAAATTTCTATAGGTTTCATACTTTTTGAAATATTTTGAAAAAAGTCCAAATAATACCCCCCCCCCCCTATCTCCGAAGTTTGCAGAGCGATCCATTTAAAATGTATTGAGCGTTTGTAGATATGGATCTATATTTTGCACGAAAAATATAGAGAAGTTTGAAAAAAGAACACTTTTTGAAAACTGGTCAAAAAGGGGGGGAATTATTTTCAAAAGGTGGGGCTACCTCACCGAGTGGGGTATCAAATGAAAGGTATCGGTTTGTACGTTTCAAAACAGTTTTTCCAATTTCTGTAGGTTTCATACCATACATATTTTTGGAAAAATTTGAAAAAAGTCGAAAAAATACCCATTCCCCCCACCCCCCTATCTCCGAAGTTTGCAGAGCGGTCCATTTAAAATGTATGGAGCGTTTGTAGATACGGATCTATATTTTACAGGAAAAATATAGAGAAGTCTTTACAATGAATACTTTTTGAAAAATGGTCAAAAAGGAATAATTTTCAAAAGGGGAGCTACCCCACCGAGTGGGGTATCAAATAAAAGGTATCAATTTGGATATTTTAAAACAGTTTTTAAAATTTTTGTAAGTTTCATACTTTTTGAAATATTTTGAAAAAAGTCGAAAATTTACCATTACTTTAACCGAAGCATGCAGAGAGATCCATCTGAAATGTAGGTTGGTACCTATTATTTATTATTCTCAGGTATTCGTTAAATTGCGAAGTCTCTAACCGGTACTTTTGGTACATATTTGTTGACAAACGTTCGAAACCCTCGGCGCGCGAGTTACACTCGCACTTGACGGATCTTGTTTTTATTGTCGGTACTACCTACATACATTAAATGTCTTCCCGAACCCGACCTACAAATCAACTTTTTATCAACACTGCCCAAAAGTAAGCCACGTAGAATAGAGAAACGCAGACGCTTTACAAAGAAAGGTTGTGAAGAAGTTTACCTCTCCTAACCTAGAAGTAGAGTGTTTAAAATGGCCGGTCGAAACTATTAAATAGAGCTCGGAGCTCCCTTGGACTGTTCCCGCATGCCCAGCATGTGGATTATGGGCATTACCCCCCATGAGATCATCATCAACCTATATTAGTCCGCTGCTGGACATAGGCCTCCCCTAATGAGCGCCATAGCGCCTTGTCTTCAGCTTGCCACATCCAGTATCTGCCTGCAGTCTTTCGCTGGTCACCATCCCACCTGGCTGGAGGGCGTCCTACACTAAGTTTGCCTAGTCGGTCTCTATTCAAGAACACGTTTTCCCCATCGGTTGTCGGTTCTTCGCAAGACATAGCCAGCCTACTGCCACTTCAGCTTGCTAATTCTTTGGGCTATGTCGATAACTTTGGTTCTCTGTCGGATATATTCGTTACGAATCCTATCCTTCAGAGAAACTCCGAGCATAGCTCTCTCCATAGCTCGCTGAGCGACTTTGAACTGGTGGACCATGGTAGGTACAGACTCGGTAGACCTCCTGTTCAAGTTTCGTTGCGGCGCGTTGAAAGCTGACTACACCCTCGATTAATGAAAACATGCAACGTGCGCTGCTAATTATATAGCATCACAGTGACACATTCTGAACGCGCACTGCACGTCTAACAGTCTAACGTCTGTAAGTACTATAGGGTAAACCCAGGATAGAAGCCACACTTTTTGAAAAAGCCTTGTAGTTTTAAAATTCTTAATTTGACGTGAGTAATTTTTATGAATATAGATAGTTTAATCTTTTATCTCACATCTATAACGGTTGCTAGTGACCTAAATATCACTAATTAGGCAGGAATTGAGTTTTCGCAAACCCTTTTTTTGGGGATAGATGCCTACCCTATATGGATAGATGCCACAGCATGAAAATGCTATGGAGGATAGATGCCCTATAGAATGAATAAAAGTAAAATACAATTTAAAACCATTTATTTAAGCATTCCTATACAATAATAATTGAGCGTGTGAATTTGTCTAACAAAACATAACAATAAAGAAAATCAACAGTAAGAAAATTAAGAAAATGAACATTAAGAAAACCAACATTTACGAAAGAAGAAAACCAACATTTTTGTACTTTCGTGGCATGGTTCCCCTACAAACATTAGGTATTGAACACAAATAGGTATGTACAAAATGTTTCCGACGTAAAATATAACAAAATTATGTTTTCCAACAAACACTGACTATGTTTAGAGTTCTGGGGGATAGATGCCTTTAAGGGCAACTATCCCCCAGATAAATTGAGGCAACTATACTTTTTGATACGGATAGATGCCTTTCATAAGTAGAACTAAACTAAATACAATAGAGAGGGTATTGACATTTAGGTGTGTACTCAATGTACCAATGTATCAACGTTATTAAAATTGAATAAAATTTATGACTACATAAAAAGTTATGCAACACTGAATACTCAAGTTTAAAACTTTGACCAGTAAGCCTGCGTTCGCCGCGGAGATAATCGCACGCACAAGAAAAATACGTCCACTCTGCTCAACCGCCTGCGGGGAACTGAGGGGTGTGGCACGTCCGCGCCTATTTAAACTATTAATTCGTAGTTGCGATTTCGGGAAGTTATGTTTTTTGAAACCGAGGCATCTATCCCACTGAGGCATGTATCCTGGGTTTACCCTAGTAGTAGGAGAAGTATTTAAATACTTACTAGGTATATATTTTGTATCTACCTATAAGACAGCGAGCTGGTAGCTCTGTACTATTAATTTTTATACTAACCCATACTAAAGTAGAATATATCTTTATTCACAAAGAAAATTACAAACAAATACCTTATTGAAATTCTGCAGTTAGCTCATTTGTAAATACGAGTTCCAATATAAAAAAAAAAGTACTCTGTGGTTCCAATACTCGTATTTACAAATGAGCTAACTGCAGACTGTTAATGTGTACATATCTGCAATTAATAAATGAATTTGAATTTGTTGCAAACAATCTACAGGTAGCTCTTTTGATCTTTATATAAATACCAATCGAAAGCGTCCCCAAGACACCAATACCGAAGTCATTTACATCGGGATATTTACCATGATCTGAGTTTTCAGCTGTCCAATATTTCGGCACAGTTTCATGCGCCATGATCACGGAATAAAATATATTATAAAAGATATTGGTTGCGCGCATATTCGACGTTTAGATATTACCAGCGTAAGTTGAACGTTATTTGTGGCAACACACACCCTTATTCCTAGTTGCATACCCCATCCTGTTCCCTCGCACATAAACCGCTACGAGTGAGTGAGACGCATACACTCCCCGCGACTTACCACTGCCACCTAGGCAGTATGGACGTTGTCTCCGTGTGCAAGCAATTCGGTCGGTGTAGCTCTGCATCCCGAATTTGTATCCCGCTTATTCCCGAAGCGTCCCGCTGTGTCCCTGCCACTGCCATAGTGTGCTGCGCGCGCGCCGCGAGTGTCGCTAGTGTCAAATTAGAGGAAGTCCTGGAAACAAGGTATGTGCGATTCCCTCCTTATAGACGGCTGACTCATACCAACCCCGTTGAACCTTACAGCCGGCATTTTTCCAACCTTTAGACACAAATAACGCAGAAAGGCTATTTGGCGTATCCAGATATTTATAAGTTATAATCCATACTAATATTATAAATTTAAAAGTAACTCGTGTCTGTCTGTCTATCTGTCTGTTACCTTTTCGCGCCTAAACGACTAAACGGATCTGAATGAAATTTAGCAGGGAGGTTAA
Source organism: Eupithecia subumbrata (assembly GCA_949316285.1). Classification (NCBI taxonomy): domain Eukaryota; kingdom Metazoa; phylum Arthropoda; class Insecta; order Lepidoptera; family Geometridae; genus Eupithecia; species Eupithecia subumbrata. The sequence goes on along the minus strand of OX438644.1, from coordinate 29,859,474 downwards.
TAGTATATTATTATTGGGGACGGACATAGGATACTTGAAAAGCGCGTGCGAAGCCACGGTGGCCACGGGCAGAAGCAGAAGTCGTAACTGTCGGAACTGTTCCTATAGTTGTCTGCCTCATGATGATGTTATCTATCTATCAGGTATCTCATAGCTAAGTGAAGCAAAATAAAAGTTAAATATATTTATTGCAGCAAATAATACAAAGTAGGTACATAATTGCTGAGACGACTTTCAACCGTGATTTTCGTCGACTTCTTTATTAGGCTGGGCTTGTAACGAGGAAGCCAGAGCTGTCTCGCATCTTATAGCTAAAAGGTAAGATAACCTATAGTACATTGTACACCTAGGCGAGAAAGTGCCCAATTACAATCTTGTGTGTCATTTGAGATTGCCTTAAAACACACGAGCTAGGAATCGCACTATCTCCCGAGTGATGCATAGTGCTTTATAACAACCTGCGAGGAAAATCATCGTTTTAGAATCTTCAAAATCAGTCGAGCAAATTCAAATTGTACACTCAAATGTAGCATTAAACGTGCGATTTTCACATGGTTCTTTTTTTGAATTATTGTTCCGAATACGGAAGAGGCCGATATCATAAATGGCGGATTCGGACTAAAATTTTTTTGGCGTTTGAACTATTATGAAAATAACAATAACTACCGGCTGATATTTCAGAAAAAAAATAACACGTTAGAAATGGATTTCCAAACACTTTTCTCTCCCGCTAAACGCGTGAGAAAAGAAATTCCAAAGAGTTTTCCTTCCCGCATTTCAGTGCGCCTGCAATGACGTACTTTCTGCCTTATGTTTAGAAAAGGAATAATCAATTTTATGAGCAGGTGTAGTATAAAATTAGTTTTCGTTCCCTTTATGAAGAAAATGAAAAGGATAACGATCTCTTTTTTGGATCATCACATCACATAGAAAAGAGTTGACGGTGCATCTTCGCAGCGGATCATATCCGACCTGTAAGAGGCGATACATCACACATGTACATTGTACAATGCTTGGCATTGCGCGCGCGCAGTCGTCTGAAACGATCGCTGCTGATAATGTCTCATTTATCTGAAGACTTTCTTATTACGAAGAGATAGGTTGATTGTAATATTCTTTGTTAATAAATAATGTTTTAATGAAAGTTAAAATAAAACATAAATAAATCTACGTAAGTACAAGATAGATTATAATTAAGTTTTTAGTAAAAAAAAGCTATATTTTTGTAATATTTTTGGAACGCCGCCATCTACTTTAGTTTCGGAGGAGGGCGTTGTCATATCTATGCAACACAGTTTTATAAACTTCTGCAGATGGCATCGTTTTAATTTTAAATACGTAACCATTGTTTTTAATCCATAATAAACGATTTATTTATGTTTTAGAGACACTTAGGATACATAGAAAATAAATGTATCTAGACACGATTACCACAATAAAGCATGGTTCAGTTTCAATGCCACGCATGGGCTTGGCACTTGGCACTGAAATATTGAGACATGGTTGAGTTGAGACAGCAGCTATTAGGGACAAACAGATAGAGGTACGTACAACAATGGAAACAGATTTGATTTTGTCTTACAATACTCATTGAGCAAATTCTACTTAGAAATCAAATTATATCCCAAAAATTTTCGACTTCGACGAGACTTGAACCGGCACCCTTCCTTATGTACGGGAATGTGCTAACCAACTACATCACGACAAGTGATATAAAGTTCCTACGGCGAAATCTCTGGGAGTCCCTACGGACTCTGGCGCCGTTAGCTCCACCTACAGGGGAAACATTGAAACTTACCCAATCCTGTTCAAAGACTAAAGTTACATTTAGTTAGTTTGACGAGAGGTGTCGCGTTTGCTCAATTCAAAGATTTTTGTTATTGTAGTGCCCTCACACTCTGGGTAACTAATTTATTATCTGATTGAATCGCAGTGGGTACCGACATCGACATCGACATCGACAGCACAAATTTGTTATCATGTTTTGAAAAAGCGACCGGTATGATCTCGTATCCTCACGAAACGTGACTTGATTTAGCTGTCATGATGTCAATCAACTCTCATAGAGTCGGGATTATTACGTCATTGTCGTATACCTTAGTAGAAAATCAAAACAACGGGTGCTGTTTTTAGATAGGAATCTCAAACCTTGTCTTGACATGGGTTGAGTTGAGTGAAGCGCATAATATTATATAGCTTACGAAAAGGGGAATGAAATTAAAAATATAATAAATACAATCGCCGCGAGATGCTTGCAGCTCGAACACCTCTAAAAAACTAGTTATAAAACAGCCATGAAATGACAACAAAAAGCAACAATTTATTGTTTTGTGACTTCTTCATTGTAAAATCTGTTGGACCACAATAAGTAACCAATTATTAGAATACGAAACAGAAATGTATTTCTTGTTTACTGAAGTAGGTACCTACAAAAGATCTTATAAAATAGTGTAGGTCGTACGTCTATAATTTCAAAAAATTAAGAGTTGTGAATCAGTTTCTTATTAAATACTAAGACCAGTTCGGACCAAGGTGTTTATAGAAACTTCGTTTAGATAACAAGCTTATCAAGAACAAAATTTAAAATTTTAAGAACCTCCCGACAGATTTTCATGAAACATGGTTAAGAACACTCAGGATAAAGTTATCTATGACCATGACACAAAAAACTAAACGAAAATCGGTTCATCCGTTTGGAGCTACAATACCACAGACAGATCCGCTACGAAGGTATCTCGGAAGCAATGAAGGTCGTTTTTGTTTACCAAGGCACACTACATAACAAGTTGCCGACTAGGGCAATTGTCACCGCAACAACTGAGGAGCGCTGTATGAATCTCAACAACACACAGTACCTACTATCAAGCGACATGTCGGTGACGTCAGGCAGAGGTCAGCCGTACCGTACATATCGCTGGCTCCGCAGCCAGAGATCACTAGTGCGCCGCGAACGCGCCGAACACAACGTATCTATTATCCTCAAAATGAAAATAACGTTTGTGCTCCTCCTTTGTTCGGCTGCCAGCCGGGCGGACGACCTCGCCCACGCAGCCGGGCAGATCTTCAACAACATCCTACCCAACCTCATCGGCAACCATGTCGCTAATGGCAATAACGGGAACTCTGCCACCAACACGCTGTCTCAGATCGGAACAGTTGTCGGCGGGGTGGTCGACTACGCTAAGAAGAAGAGTTACGAAGACCTCCTGCGCCAGGTACAAGACTCCACCACGGATGAGGACTTGCTGCGAGTCAGTGAGGAGATGTTCAATGCTGACATCAACAACGCATTCAGCTACATCCAAGTCAACATGCAAGGAAAGACTTCCTCGATGTCGAAGGATGACGCTGCGCCAGCGAAGTGAGTATTTTCTGACTTATTTAGTAAATTAGGATGTAACAAACGAACTGTTTAGCAACTTCGTTTATATTATCTTTTACTTAAAGGCAATTGGTCCGTGCTATGTGTGGGCGATGATAGCCTAGTTGAATAACGGGAATGAGCTATATTATCGTGTAGCTAAAATCAGTATCAGATAATGATCAAATCATAATGTAGGTTTGTTATCTGCATATCTCTTCATACTCGCTTTTTTACGAATAAAATTTTAGACACAATTTTTTGACCCCGCCGATTTGTACGAATCTTCAGAAAGCATTCGATTCCTTCGGCTTCCTTAGCGCATTCCTTTGTCACTATACTTTCTAAGTCAGATCGATATTACTACATTTAAGAAATATTGGCCGTGGCGGTCGCTGCGTCAGAATTGACCCCTCTTACTCAAACCGCGGATATCGTAAGAGTGGACTAAGGTAACTTACCAGAGGAAGGGTAATAGTTTTCTTAAGTGTATTTTGAACAGCTCAACTGCGATCAGTAACCGTCTTGCCAGCCGAGGTATTCATAGCAAAAACCTCTTGTGTGGGAGGGATGTTGGCCGCCTGTTGTTTGTAGGTACCTATTTATATTTATGTTTTTTATAGTTTTTTAACATCAAAATCAAAAACTTTTTATTTCCATAAATACAATAAATATATCTACACTTAAAAAAGGTCAAATTATAAAACTAAACACTGACACGGAAATAAAGTGATATTTTTTATTTCTGTCGCTTCTCGGTATGTAGACCAAAGTAAAGAAGCGAAGAAGAAACCTTTAGCCTGTCAGTCTTTATCAACAAAGATAATTACGATTAAATAATAGAAAACAATTATAAAAATTTCTCGTGGGCTTAGAATTAGCATCACCCCAACTCTTCCCGCGGGTGTCTAGAGAGGCGACTAAGGGATACCCACCGGGGGCGGACAGCAGCGCCCCCTGCAGAGCATTTCTACCACCGAACTGCGATCCTCAACCATGGACCATTGAAGTCATCATCATGACACAATAATGTAATCAGCTTTTGTACACAGCCTCCTGAGCGTGCCGGACAACGTGTGGAGCGGGCCTACGATCCGGCCGTTCGTGGCTCTGTTCGATAACTACCACAAGAACGTGATCAGGCCTGAATTCGTCACACCTAATGTAAGTTGGCACTTATTTATTTACCTAGTACGTTTGTACAGTCGACAATGTAACTAGCTGGACACGTATTGATTGACCCCTGACACCTGAGAATAAATAGGCGAAAATCCTCCCTCGCAGGCGGAAGCGCGAAAAATGGCGACGGAAAATGGCCTGATTAGGCCTTGCAAGAGTAGAGAGTCTAATGTATTTAAGGTACCTAATACTGGGCATGGAAGGCTGGCAGGTACATGGTACAAGGCAATAATTTGGCATGGACAGTAAATAATTCTGGACAACCCACACAGCATCATCTAGCCCCAAGCCAATATGTCTGTAAATCCATCAGGCAGAAAAAAGCAACATGACGTCGATTATGTGGGCACCTACTTAAATCAGAGTTATTGACGACAAATACGGTTCTAAGAAAACACACACAAACATACATATTGCTTTAAGTAAGGTAGGTTCACCAACGTGTTCACCTATTTTTGTGAGCACAACAAGACATAACTTTCTTTGCTAACTGTACCAAATAGGTTCTATACTGTATTATAATTTTTTAAATAGCACCGGTACATAAGGTGTTAATTTGCTTACCTTCGTAAGAATGTAATTGAATGTTTAGGAACTCTACTTTATTTAGTTAATATCATTCACCAACAGTATAGGTACCTACATATTTATAACTTATATATTATTTAATGTAATGACAGTCATGTTCTAATACATAAACCTATAATAGGTGGACACAACATTCTAAAAACTTTGCTTAAAAATAATAACAACATTTTGTTGAGATCATTGTTAATTAAGAAAGTTAAACAGTTCATAAAATCTTTCAACACTAATTTAAACTCAAACAATAATTAATTCTCACTTAGTGAGGGCTGCTGAAAATAATCCAGCAGCTTATATTTTAAAACAATGTGAATTTCATAAAATATGTCTAAATCTTTTATTTTGATATTTATAAAATTACACTGATTACCTACATAGTCTTACAGGGGGTGCCTGTGTTATTTTTTAACCGACTTCAAAAAAGGAGGAGGTTCTCAATTCAACTGTATGCTTTTTTGTGGTCAACCGATCAACCCAATTTAGGGCGTTTTTCAGAAGAGTTCGTCCACTCTAAACTTGTATCTGGCTTACGTATAAATACATAATCAGAAGAAATCTATAAGGAATGGGATACCTACGTAATTTAATACGAGAAAGGTCTTTTACGTTAGCACAAACCTAAAAATGTCTTGTAGGTACCTCTTAAATCTGCCAGAAAAACGGCAGTCGCTTGAAATATACGTACCTATACAACTCTACTTCAAGATCAAGGGGTATAATAAGTACTTAAATAATATATTTATATACTTGTACAGAAGGGTACGAAATCCCGACATGTTTACTACAATCACATCACACTATTATTATAAATGCAAAAGTTTGAATGGATGTTTGTTACTTCTTCTCGCCAAAACTTCTTAACGGATCGGGATGAAATGTTACATGGTGTAGCTCTTAACCTGAATCAAACATAAGCTACTTTTATCCTATACTTAAATCAGTTTCCATGGGATAGATCTTTAAACTTTTCCATAGAAAAAACGAGTGCGAAGTGAACGCGGGCGGAAACTAGTTAAAATTATAAAGCCGATGTTTTTATAAGGCTTAAACTAGACATGGTGCACCTGACTCATGCATCATTAAACTTTGTTTATGCATGCATCCAAATACACAATCACACGTCGAGGTCATACGAATGAGGTAAACATGGTGATGTCATTGCAGGAGGAATCGGAACAGACCACTTACATCAACACTATCTTGGCCACTGGACCTATTCGGAGTCTCGTCGCCTTCTTGGTGAACAAAGGTAAGTTTTTTGTAACTTAGGTAGGTACTTCCAATGGCATAGACAAGTAGGGAACACGTAGAGGTCTATTCCAAGCAGTGATAGGTACTACTTAAACCAAACGGCTGATGATGCTGATGACTAGAGACCAGATTATATGCAATTGCATATTTGCATTTGCTTTTGCACATTTAGCCCATTTTCATCGGTAATTGCATATTGTACTTACCTAAAATCTTGTAATGATGCATATTTTCGCTTTAATTGCAACATTTCTGGTAGGACTACTTGACGACCTCCGTGGCGCGGCGGGCGAAGGTCCGCCTGCGACGCAAGAGGTTGCGGGTTCGATTCCCGCCTCGGAACAAATTTGTGTACGATCTGCAGAAATTTGTTCCGTTGGTCTGGGTGTTTTCTATGTATAATAAAAAAAAAATCTATCTATGTACCTAAATAATGTATTAAATATATCAGTTATCTAGTACCCATAACACAAGCTTTGAGTAGCTTACTTTGGGGCTAGATGATGCTGTGTGGATTGTCCAACATTAAAAAAAAAAGGGACTGTTAATGATAAAGTAACGAACAAATGAAATTTTACGTTGTAGATAACTATAGCCGAATTACTAAAAGCAGGTGCGATCATCTTTTTTTGTGTAGTGGGGGCCTTCTTCATTGCGAAGTCTCGTTTCGTTTTGTTCGATCGGTACCTACTCGTTCACATAAGAAAACTAAAATTTCGTACGAAGCCTGTATTCATTCCAAAATGAATGATGAAAATCGGCAAGCATATTTTTCATGACGTTTGACACTGAAATTTCGATCCTTGGATAAACCAAGGATCGAAATTGAAATGAAAAAATGTATCAGAAAGTTAATAAGTCCGAAAATGGTCTTTATACTACACCTGCTCGGAAAGTTGCCTATTCCTTTTCCATTAATAGAATAGAAAGTATGTCTTTGCAGGCCTATAGGAATACGGGAGGAAAAACTCTATGGAATTTCATTTCTCACGTGTTTAGCGGGAGGAAAAAGTGTATGGAAATCCATTTCTAACGTGTTATTTTTTTTTTTATTTCCTAAAAGATCGGCCGGTAGCTATGGTTATTTTCGTTCGGTCAAACGACAAAAAGTTTTTACTCCAAGTCCATTAGGCCTCCTCCGATTTCCGAACAATATTTTGAAAGAAGAACCCAAAGGCTGGCGCGGTCAATGAGGTTTTACCAACATCATTGGGCGCGGTAAGTTCTTCTAAATTTCAATTAATAATTAATTCTGCTTTTTATTTTCCTCGAAGGTGTAGTATAAAGCACTATTTATCACTCGGCAGAAAGTGCAATTCCTACCTCGTGTGTTTTAAGGCCCTCGGCTGAGCCTCGGGCCCAAAACGACACACTCGGTGGGAATTGACCACTTTCTCGCCTTGGTGTAAAATGTACTATTTCATAAGTAAGCCAGAGACGCAATACGGCCGCAAAACTCGGATAGAGTTTTGAGGCCGTTGTTAACGTCCACAAGAATACAAACTGTTACTTATTAATTGTTAATTTACGGTCGAAATTACTACCTAATTGTGTGATTTTATGTGATGTGATGTAATAAATGTTGCATATTTTGACACTTTTCATTAGTTTCATGCATACCTATTTCGACCTATAAGTTGCATTTATTCCGGTCTCTACTGATGACGTTTTTTCTGATAAAGGTTGCCGGAAACCGCTCGATGTGCAATGCAATCTGAATCGGTGAACTTTTGGGGAGATCTGTATCCAGCAGTGGACCTGTGGACGACTGAACGTCCATCGGTCGAAATAATAATGATAATGATGACAGAGTGTAAATCGTTGTGATTTGGTTGTTGGTTGTTGGTTGTTGGTGTCAATTGTAAGAATTGTTCAAAATCAAAACACGTCTGTGAGACAATAACACTTTTACATTGTCTCACGGCGCGGGCGCAGCGGCGCGGGGCGCTCTCACGATATGCATCGAGGCAGGTAAAACCGATCTCTAGTATAAACGGAATGTTTACTGGGTACCTACCTATAGGTAGCTAACAGGAAATCATACGTAGGTAATCTAATAAAGTGCCTATCAAGTAACATAATTGTAGGTACCAGATTGTTGTAACAACTTTAATTACAGTAGTAGGTTGACCATTTTATGTAAATAAGGACTCGGGATTAAAAACTTAAGTAGGTGGTATAACCCTTTAGATGCGAAAAAACACTACAATAAACTAATAAACTATTAAAGCGACCTTTCTGAGCACATCAGAGAGGAACTTTGCTGAAACGTCGGGAAAATTGGCATTTAAACTCGACATAACTATAACTGCCTGCCTACCTAGTTGGTATCTTCATACAAATGTGTTTTTAACAAATGAGACTTTCAAAATGTAATACAGCTGTAGACTGAGTAGTGAGTAGTGAGTACTGACTGTAGACTGTAGGTAGAGTAGTCAAGTCACTTAGCAAAGCAAGTGGACTCTCCCCTTGCATTCTTCACACGCGCTTTCACATTTCGGCGAGATGTTTATTACAAGATAATACTGTTACGTTGTCGTAATTAGGTACTTATACTTAAATTACGTGATTATTTTATTACAATTAAAAAAGTAAAAAATTAAGAAAGTAGAGAAAGAAAACAAGAGTCGTTTTCTACGATTTGGCTTGGATGATTTAGATGCGGTAGGTTTAGCTCAGCGTATACCTAGTTGCCGCTAAACTACTTCTCGTCAGAGGAATCACGTGAGAATGCAATTCTTAGGATAAGCTGGTGGTTACCTTCTGGACGGTCGTCGCGCGCGTCGACTATTCACTGCGAGTTTAGGTTTCAACCAATGAAAGAGCGAAACAGAGCTATACGAAGGTGTACCTATCTCTTTCGCCTGCTGTGTTGTCGGCGGCATATGAATTATATGCCTGAGTAAGTACACCTGCACAAAGTTCTCATTCTCGCTGCCCGTCACAGGACAAGATGTTTGACGGCATCTACTACCGTTACAATTTAATTTGCATTTAACAAAACAAGGGCCAAATGTAACGTTGCCTCGCCTTAAACAGAATACGTTGCTGAGCAACGAAGCAAATAATAGCAGTAGTAGGTACTTCTCTGCCTACCTTTAACTTTTCCATGGGGCACTTGACACCAGTAATAAATTACTTACTTATTTGTCCCCATAAGAATTAAACGATGTGGGACTTTTGGGGTGCCAATCTGCATCATGGGTGTCCTTTCAATGCTCCACTCTGTTTGGTCTTCTTAAGATCAGCGAGACTAATTTCCTTATGAAAGCTCGCTCAGTCATCGATCTATGCATGAGTAACGCTTATGCCACGGCCACACTGTCGCGATAACGCGAACATTTGCGCTGACGCAACAAGTCTGGCCAAGAAGTTCGTCTTATCGCGAATCATCATCGCGACTTCGCGTTGCGACGTTGCGAAGTTTTGTTCCAACGTGGCCAAACACTTCGTCGTAGAACGAACACGAAGTCTTATCACGACAACGCGAAGACGAATCTTCGCCTTGTAATGTTGCCGTAGCATTAAGTATGCCATTGAAAAGCGTTATGCTGCGGCCACGTTACAAGGCGAAGATCCGTCTTCGCGTTGTCGTGATAAGACTTTAAGTTCGTTCTACAACGAAGTGTTTGGCCATATTGGAAAAAAAACTTAGCAATGTCGTGTCGCGAAGGGCATTTGTTGTCGCGATGATGATTCGCGATACGACGAACTTCTTGGCTAGACTCGTCGCGACAGCGCATATCTTCGCGTTATCGCGGTAGTGTGGCCGTAGCATTACCTACTCAAGCGTAGATTAATCACTGAGTAAGCTTTGATAATACGGTACTAAGGTAGGCCAGCACTTTACATCTGTTTTTAAACACAGGTTTGACTCAACTGAACGAGTACAACGAGCAAGTGGAACTGCTCAAGAAGATCTGGTTCACGAAGTACGCCCGCCACTGGACCGGCCTTTGCAAGTGCAGCTGTGCCTTCGAGAACATCTTCATGGCGGAGCTCAAGTCCAACGACGTCCTTGGTAAGATACCTACACCACACCTACACCACACCGCGCCGAATACTCAAACGCGACACAGATTTAAGCACGTGTCAAGTTGAGATTTTTTACAAGTTTTCAGTGAATATGTGTCAAAAAATCGTTACTTGATACGTACCTACCAATAAATTAAATGCGAGTTGCGTTTCTTAGTATTCGGGGGTGAATTTACCATAGTTCAGAGAAATGAAAAAACCGCCGCAGGCAAAACAAATGGACTGTATTTTATGGTTTGTAACAGACTTCAAAAAGTAAGAGGTTCGCATTTCGGCTGTAGCTGTTTTTTTTATAAATAGGTATAGTAAATTCACATTAGCAGCCTTCACTTTCTGACCTCTGAAAAAGTATTTGTAAGTAAAATTCTGTTTGTTCCCAGGTCTTCACAGCTGGTTGTTCTTCGCTAAGCGCGAGCAGGACCGCAAAGCCAACTATTTGGGATACATCGACAAATTAGATCTTGGCGGCGTAAGTCACACTTGAAACTTGTTGTTCAACTTGTCAATCGTTATTTTTTTTGAAACTAACATTAGGCACTTACCTACCCTATACCTACCTACTGTACAGTCACAGTAAGAAAGCCCCAGTTTTAAAGTCAGTTCCAAACTTCATTCCTAACCGCTTGAAAGCCTAAGTCCGTGACATACAACATTCCTTGAAATAGCGACCAAAAGAGAATATTTTAAAATTGATATCTACATGTGGCCTGGAACAAGCCTATTCATTTTCTCAGCTACTACATCGCTGCAGACAGACACTGTAGCACAACTTTTAAGTTGCATATCCATTCTCTTTTCAGAAAGGATTGATCCTCAAGCAGCATTCCATCCTCAGCGAGACCAAGGACGCTCCGGAGATCAGCATGTTTGTCGGCACATCGCCCGAGCTGGAGACAGCTCTGTACACGCTGTGCTTCATGGCTCGCCCCGACCGCCCTTGCAGGCTGCGCTACAACAACATAGCCTTCACGATCAACACCAAGACTCTCAAAGCAGACAATGTACCGCTTATTGACACGGCGTCCCCTTCGTGGTAGAGGCGTAAACTTGTCTACTACTAGCTACATTTTATAACGTTATGAGCCGGTTTTCGTCAAAACAAAAATGTCAAATGCATGTCGTGGTCAGGATTATGCTCCATAGATACCCTTATTGCATATTACACATTTTCGCTACGCTTCGCTTTGGTGTAGACCGGCCCTAATGTTACTCGTACATAATCTGTTCCTTTTCGGCTAAGAGAGAGCTCAAAAAGAATAGATAGACTCTCATAGCAAGAACAAAATAAAGAATAATTTATTGTTTTTAATTTTTTACTTCAATTCATACAGATGTATTTTATTTATATTATTCTGTTTAACTGTTTAATTGATGCAGATTTTTTTACAATTTTGCTGTCAAAATTATTGCCGTACAAAATAAACATTATTTATAAAAATATCCTTTTTTGAATCAGCGTTTTGTTATAACGTCATTTTGCATTTACCTTAAAAAAAGTAAAATAGGAAGGACCCCATAAAAACAAAAAAATTAAATGAAGTCTTTATTAAAATATTTTTTAAATAACGATGACATGATTTGTTATTCGTCTCAAAGATACCAACGTAATCGTCTACCACTAGAGATTATTTTATTGTCCAGAATGGCACTACAAAGGTTATCAAAGTCACTGAACACATGATATATTATAATGAATAAATACCACAATTAGGTATTTTATTTACTTACATTATGTCTTATCTCAAAATACTTTTTCAAACTACAGTTTAAAGACCCTTGGTTCATCAAAGCAGCAATATGCGTAAAATCATCCAATAGTGTGCTAAATAAATGACGTGATTACATTTGGCGTGTTACTATTGGCCAATTTGAAATTTACACACACTTTGTCAGATAGTGGGTCTAAGGTCCATAATTACGAAAGCCCACCTAACGGATCGCTCCTTTATCGCTTCACTATTGTTAGCTATGAACATTATGCGATAATGGAGCGATCCTATTGGTTGGCTGGAAACATACTCGTAGCAACGCATCACATCTCTGCTGGAAAGGCATTGCTATATAGATAGACAAACGTTACTTTAGCATAGAATGGGTGTGCTTTCATAATACAGGCCTTAAATGTCTTAGATTTTAACATCGGATCTAAAAATAATCACAGCAAATTAACATGAGATGCATAATATTTAGTAGATAGATGTATTGATACATACCAAAGGATCAGATGTAACCTTAGAAATGCACCTTAAACTAAGGACCATTTTCACCAAACAAAACCATAAAGTCAAATAGAAAGTCGGCGTTCAGTATAACAAGACCATATTATTTATAGTTTGACAGCTGTCATAGCGAAGCTTGACGGCGCTGATTGCTTTTAAAGAATTTGGTGAAAACAGGCCTTTAATAAAGCACAGTATTTATAGTTATTGGTCCAAAAAACCTAAACTGCATCGAAGCTTACTAACTAAATCATAGTTCTGAATAAATCGTATCATATTATAAGACTTGAGCATTTTAAACATTTTATTCACGGATATGTGAATAATTGTGTCTTTTAATGAAACTATCATAGGATGTTTCGAAATCTCGAAAAACACAATAAAGTAATGAACTATTTATAAGCGACTGGAGAAAAAAGGAGTGTAATGTTTACAGAGTTCATAAATGTATGTATGATTTGAAGACGTTATATTATTACCAATTTCTAATAAAAGATTCTAAATTTTTAATATATCGTATGACACAAAACAAACAACAATATGGTTAAAACTCTTAAAAATTATTTTAAACGCAACTTCACAAATTTCTTTAACAAATTAGGATAGACTTTCAGATTACAATTTGACTAATTTTATAGATTTATAAATCATTTTGATTAGTAAATAAATACATCTGACTAGAAAATGGTCGAATAAATTTTAGTATTCTACAGCCATCTTTAAAACAGCAAAGAAAATGGTTTCTTCTGACTAAAAACCTCACTAACTTTCCGATTTGTAACATGATTTAGATTTAGAGTAATTTCAATATACTATTTGTGTCTTACTATACTTACTTTGTACTTACATAATACTCTATTTACAACAATCTAGTAACAAAATAACGTACTTATTTTAAAACTAATCAAAAATAAAGGTGGTAACAATATGGTTTCAAGATTCCGTTCACAATATTCAGCTAAGATATTTTATTTACAAAAATACTGCGTTACAAACAAAATATATAAATAACAAAATAGTTACAGCTTTCCACCATTATCATCACTATGATCTTAATTCGATTAGGAATCTTGATTGTTTTTATTTGATTGCTTTTATATAATCATTCGTCATTTCTTTACACGATTTTAGACAATAAACTATCAAAATGTTAATAAAGCTTGTATCAACTGAATTAACGTTATTGATGAAACCGTTCAACGTTTTGTAGCGAACCTTTACGGGCACAACTACCCATCATACTGCGTGAGAAGATTGCTTTTTTCGATGGTTACAATCAAAACAAAACGCTGGAGAATGCGAGCTCTGTCTCGCCTTATCTTAAACGAAGTAAGAGCCATATTCATGTGGCATGACACCTCTCCGCGGGTAGAAAGTATGCGACTGTGAATAGTTTAGTAAGTTAGTGATGTTCGAGGTGTAGATATCCGCAAACCTGAACAGTCTCCGCGAGAAGTAGGTGGGGTTGTGATAGGTGCGGAACACACTACCGAATTGTGGGTTAAATACTGCCTTTATTTCGTTCCTGGAACCGATAACATTAGTCCTATAGGGCGTGCATGGAACAAACACAGATACCATTATGTACAGGTACATTATACAGCGGTTCTGAAGCATGCGTACATTGTCCAACTACGAGTAGGTATGCGATGGTAAACTAAATTGACACGAAGCGCATACGCACAAATATGAAACAAAATAACCAATCACGTCGTAGCTGAATTTCACTAAATAGGTACAAGTACTTAAGACGCTACCCAAACAGCGACACCGTAGAAAGTACACTTTTTCGTCGCACCGTTAGCCGTTCTCCGACATATTACAAGCCCAAAAAAAAAACAGTGTATAGTCAAATGTATGGAAAAAAGACTTATACAAAAATATTTTATAAAACGATCTAGGATCTTGAAAAAAAAAATCACAAGAAAGAACAAGAAAAAAATTTTTCGTCTCGAAATGCTCAATATTTTGAGTGACAACCATTAATTATTTTAATACTATATGAAAGGAAATTTTATCAACTAAAGACATATGTAAAAAGTTTTAAATAAATAAAACCATTAACATAATAAAACCCAAAAAACACATTTTTGTAAGGCGTTTAGCGAAGTAATTGCAAAAATTATAATATTTTGCCAATAGAATTTCAACCTTATTACTCAAACATCCCTTTCAATATATGCTCAAAATAGCTTCCACTAGCTTCATTCGGAGGCTGGATGCCTCCTCGGACGGACGTGAGGTTATGTAACTTTTTTCGCGATGACAGCTGGGTTCGACGGACGAATTACGATTTTCGACAACTTTTGTTTTGCGGGTTAAATGGTTCATTTGTCATTGAAATAAAGTCTATATTTGATTGAAGCTAAGCCAAAAGAAATTTGCAGGAATTTTATTCATTGACAGACCTACCAATTAAGTAGAATAGGTTTATAGTGGTTTTTTCTCTGGTAGCTAGATAGGTAGGTACTACTCAACATGTTTACAGCACGGAAAGTATTGGTCGAGTTAAAATATGTTAAATAGGTAGGGCGATTTTGATGACCTTATATATAAATAAATAATGCTGAAAAATTAAAATAGGAGCCTACGTCCAGCAGTGGACTTATATAGGCTGATGATGATGAATTCACACATCATCACCAAGGCCGAAGCTAAGCAGAGCTTTGTTATGGGTACTTACTAGATAACTGATTTACTTAGGACCAACCATTTGCATTTTTTTTCTCGTAGTTCTACCAGTAGAACTACAGGCAAATTTAAATTACTCGTAGTTCTATCGGTTTGTTCTCTTAGAGAAGAGAGATTCTCAAAAGGACAGATACTCAAAAATAATAATTTACTTTAAATTTTTAATAACTCATAGAAAAACCTCAACGGAGCGGTTTGTCATAACTTTTTTGTTATTGGCAATATGTGTACATTGACATCAATATAATATTTTTTTTTTAGCGTAACAAAGAAGTCAAGTAAAGGAGATGTTTAAAGACGCTAAAAACGTAATAAACATGCAAAACAATTGTATTTCCAATGACAGTTGTCAAAATTATTGTTAATCACTCATGTTAATCATAATCACTCATGAGTTCTTGGAAGGCAGCAACATAATAAAGAATACTTTATATCGGTATGAATATCAATTTGGATAGCAAGGCATGGTCTGTTGTGGTTTTTATGATTATTTTGTAGAATTACAATCTAAACTAAAACTATCTTCATGATTGTTGCGTTTTATTTCCGGAAAATAAAATTAATTATGTAAGCGAGTAGTACTGAGATTGTGTACAAAATTATATCCGTGAAATTCATCATTCAGCATTCCAACATTCACGTATTTTATTTTACGAATATTTTTATAAATATATATTTATATATTTTTATAGTATCGATTTATAGATTATCTTTTAAAGGGAAATGTATACGATTCTACAACAAAACTACAAAAGTGTTAAAAGTTATCAAAAAATAATTTCAAACAATTTGTAAAACATATCCTTTGTTAAAAAGGCTTACTACAAAATATCAGACTATCTCTAGAGGATAAAAAACTTAGGTATTGCTAATAGTATTGCTCCAGCTCGAAAACTAACACCCTAACAAGGTAAAGGTTTCTTGTTCGCTTCTTTACTTTACCTTAAAAAGATTGAAGTGAACAATAAATTAAAGTAATCACTTTATTTCCCAGTTTTACTCTTGAACCTTATTTGAATTTATTGACGTGTCCAAGACTCCTGTAAGGGGTAAAGGAAATAAATCACTGTTATATTTCATTTTATATCTGATTATTTGATTGACGACCTCTGTAGCGCGGCGGGGAAAGGTCCACCTGCGACACAGGAGGTTACAGTTAGTTTGATTCCCGCCTCAGGACAAATGTTTGTACCATCTGCAGATATTTATTCCAGGTGTTCTGGATGTCTTATGTATATAAAAAATATCTATCTGTGTAGTGTATTTAATAAGTATATCATAACACAAGCTCTAATTACTTTGGGGTTAGATGATGTTGTGTGGCTTGTTCAGCATTATTTATATTTTAATTTTTTTTTTGAGAAAGCCCTCCAAAACCAAATCGAAATATCTTCAACGATTGACACTTTTGTAATCCATTTAGACCTCAGTTGTTTTGACTAAATTAGTATATTTTTTTAATGTATAAAGTATTATCATAATGGTCGGTGATATTGTCGGCACTTCAACATGCATGAAGATGATATTATTTTTTTAAGTGTTTCTGATTTCTATGAATAACTATCGATGAATGTAATTTTTATTATAATTGAGAAGCTTCAAGCGACATAGGTTTTATTAAGGTATTTTACATGCAACGATAGTAAAGCCGCGGGCAAATGTTAGTTAACATTACATTATTACCTTGTGATTGTGCTATCAACCAAAATAAAACAAAAGTTTGCCTCTTCTACAACAGATAAATTTTGCATAAGTCTATGTTAAAAATAAGCGCCTCTGCCGACCACATTTGGTAATATTGACATGCAATCTGACAGTCTTAGTTTTCCATGCACAGCGCCTTAAAGCAAATTTAGAATATAATTTAGATTATTGTCGAGTCGTTCACTGTTTACACGTATTTTTCCCTGTTCTGTGATATCCCTATATACAGGGTTTATACGACAAAAGCTTTTGAATTGCATTACTTCGTTGACGCTGCTCCGGAAGTAGGTTCCTTCATTTGAACGTCGCTACGCGCCCGATACATACATATAAGGGGCGCAGCAAGTAGTTTCAAATGCCACGGAACTTAGCCTTTTATTTTGCCTGCTGCGTTCATCACATTCTTCATCAAGTTAGAGTCATTATTATTACACCTAACATTATTATATGGACTTTGCTATTTTTAAATGGGGTGTAAGAACCGTACAGTCCGTCAGATACAGATGTAGTACGTAACCGTTCTAACCGCACTTAGGCGTTGTCTTAATTGGAAAATAACTCGGTAATAAGATGCGATTTCTTCCACGACCACCCAGCACAAGACATCAAGCATACGAACAGCCGTCCCGCGTCGTGTCGTCGCGTGAATCGGTTGTCTAATTAGTAAGTATAGCGTATGGAGGCTTAAGGCTGAACGAGTCGCTCATCTCCCCATACAAACGTGGTAGGGTAACTACAACGCTGTTTGATGTTGAATATCCAAAACTAAAGATAATATCAATTTATCTCGTCATTATCTATGTCTGTATGCACCCGAAACCGTAAAAAAAGAGTTAATTAAAAAAATCCAAGCTTCTAAACTTTCGTATTTTAACACCGATTTTAGCCAAACTTTGGGCGAAAATATAAATTTATATAATATAATAACATACGGAGAATGAAAACTCTAAAATAAAACCCGTACAGACATAGTTTAGTTATTCAAAAGTTAAAATAAATTTATTTTGAAAAGATACTCAATAGTTTTTCCATAAAACCCTTGTGCTAAAAGTCCTTTTCCATTTTTTTACGCGACCGTTTTACGAATAAATTTATTTGCCTTTTTATCAAGCGCGCGAAAATGTCTATTAAGTCAAATGAGATGGCATACATTTAGGCCGCACCCACTGATGGGTTGGATTGGACGACTCGGACTCGCGCGGCGCATCTGTTGCAGTATGCAGTTTTGCGTATGCAAATATACGCAAACGAGTCTAAAGGTTAAGCGAAGTCATCCACAGAAACCTACCATCCAGTTCTAAAGGTGCATTTAGAAAAACAAAATGAACTAGGACCTTTTTTTTCTCCCATATCCACTGCATAAAAGTGAAATGAGAAGGCCAGAGATTATGTTTTGAGGTGGCTTCACGTCGGCCTTGTTTCATCATTTACCTGATAAAGTCTCTCTCGGCCATCCACTCCTCCAGCACCCGCAGACTGGCCGGGTCGCTGTGCTCCTGGTGGTCTTCTATCAGCTGGGTTAGCATCTGCAGCCAGTTGGCGTTCTCCTTGAACGATTGCATGTTGAGGGTGTTTATCTCGTGCTGTGGGAGACGAAATAAATTTAAACTCAGAGTGAGCGACATAGAACAGCATTTTAAATGTAACGACGTCAGCAACGTCTTGCGTCCCAATCATTCACAGAACGTTTTTTTGTTCCCGGGAGTACGTAGTCAACGCAAAAATCGCAGAACAGGGACCACCTACCAAACAAATTTAAGGTATGGTGAGTGTACTCAAGATATTGAAATGTGGGGCTAAGGTGGTAGGCCTAAATGGACAAATAACGGTAATGGGTAAAAGGCAGCCTTCTGTTTATGTTCTTTTAAATTGTATGTACACACAGATATACACAGCCGTACTACGAAAAAGTTAGACATCTGTTGAGCGCGTGTTTAACAAAAGCGTTACCACACAATACTGCGTTTAACGACGGTTTACAGTTAGACACGGCTTAGATATAGTTTAAACGAGAGTTGAACTCTTGTTTAACCCATGTCTAACTGTTTAGACACTGTTTAGCTAAACGCTTGTTAGAGCAGTGTTTACGTTGGTGTTTGTAGTACCGCTGACACAGTTTAAAAGTAATTAAACAGAAGGCTACACACTACACACTACACACACTTTAAAACAGAGCAAGCACACGCAGAAGACGGAGTTCAGAACTCAATCCATTATTTGTTGCTCAGTTGTAACATTAAGGCGCATAGGCGTAAATTAACGAAGAGAGGCCTATTTAACTTTTTGATGATGAATAAATGTAGGTACCGTAAGTTCATTAATAATGGCGCCCGTCCTCCAGCCGTGCTCGAGCGTGACGTCAGCGAGGTCTGTGTACGGGTGGTCGCCGAAGTACAGCACCTGGTGCCCGTACCAGCCCGTCAGGTCTTGTAGCTGCTTCACTGTACCCTGGAACGGAACGTTATAACACCTGTAGATCAACTAACGTGTTTTTACTCTAAAGGAAAGTAAAAATATTGGACAAAAATTAGATATACACAATTTACAAGATAAGATGGTATTTCCTCCATTTTTAGTCATGAGCAAATTAAACAATGGTCAAATCGTGATATTTAAAAAAATATAGTAATAGACTTAAATATTTAGTAAAATTGGATAAAATAGTGATCTTGCGACCGACAAAACAGACGAAAACCAGAGAATCCTGTTAGGTAGGTACAGGTTTTTAGAAACGAGACCAATTTCTCACAGTTAAATTAAATTTATACCTAATTTCTTCTCGTTTCACACACGTTAAAGTGGAATATTTAAAAGATTTGTGTGCGAGAACAGTTGCATGCGCCATAATCATAGAGATGGCTATTTCAACAAAATCTACATCATGTACATAATAGTTTAAGTATGCTTAGACAAGACAACCATTAATACAGTACAGGTCACACTCACCTCATATTACAGTACAGGTCACACTCACCTCATATTACAGTACAGGTCACACTCACCTCATATTACAGTACAGGTCACACTCACCTCATATTACAGTACAGGTCACACTCACCTCAATTACAGTACAGGTCACACTCACCTCATAATACAGTACAGGTCACACTCACCTCATAATAAATGATGCCCTTCTCCAGAGACGTCACTTTCTCCCATATGTGCGAGTTCGCGCTTTTATCAAACACTCTGATCGGTCGCGAAACCTCCGTGAAGAATTTAGGCTTGTTCGCATTTACTATGACCACGTTGAAATAGTCCCGCCAGTCATGGCCGACCAGCATTTCCATGCCGGCTGAACTGAAAAATGTAAGAGCACTATAACATACCTCAACCTCAACAGCCTGTATTGGTCCACTGCTGGACGCAGGCCTCCCTGCGATAAGCGCCTTATTGGCTTTTATCACATGGAGGTAATGCCCATAATTTCCACGCAGGGCATGCGGGTTGGGGATCGCATTTTGGTGGTAGAATTGTTCTGCAGGGGGCGCTGCTGCCCGCCCCCGGTAAGTATCCCTTAGTCGCCTCTCTAGACACCCACGGGAAGAGTTGGGGTGATGCAGATTCTAAGCCAATAGATAATCGTTTGTAGTTGATTGTAGTGAAGTTTTTTTCGTTTGTAGTAGCTCAAAAAAAAAGTTAGGCTACTTTGAAAAATGGCTCAGCACCCGATTATGGAAAACAGAACTTTTTTTTATTGATTCGTATAGATAATCGTTTGTAGTTGATTGTAGTGAAATTCTTTTCGTTTGTAGTAGCTCTGAAAAAAAGTTATGCTGAAATGAATTATTTTACAAAAATTTTCTAATTTTGAAAAATCTAACTTTTTTTTATTGATTCGTATAGATAATCGTTTGTAGTTGATTGTAGTGAAATTCTTTTCGTTTGTAGTAGCTCTGAAAAAAAGTTATGCTGAAATGAATTATTTTACAAAAATTTTCTAATTTTGAAAAATCTAACTTTTTTTTATTGATTCGTATAGATAATCGTTTGTAGTTGATTGTAGTGAAATTCTTTTCGTTTCTAGTAGCTCTGAAAAAAAGTTATGCCGAAATGAATTATTTTACAAAAATTTTCTAATTTTGAAAAATCTTAACTTTTTATTATTGATTCGTATAGATAATCGTTTGTAGTTGATTGTAGTGAAATTATTTTCGTTTGTAGTAGCTCTGAAAAAAAGTTATGCTGAAATGAATTATTTAACAAAAATTTTCTAATTTTGAAAAATCTAACTTTTTTTTATTGATTCGTATAGATAATCGTTTGTAGTTGATTGTAGTGAAATTCTTTTCGTTTGTAGTAGCTCTGAAAAAAAGTTATGCTGAAATGAATTATTTTACAAAAAATTTCTAATTTTGAAAAATCTAACTTTTTTTTATTGATTCGTATAGATAATCGTTTGTAGTTGATTGTAGTGAAATTATTTTCGTTTGTAGTAGCTCTGAAAAAAAGTTATGCTGAAATGAATTATTTAACAAAAATTTTCTAATTTTGAAAAATCTAACTTTTTATTATTGATTCGTATAGATAATCGTTTGTAGTTGATTGTAGTGAAATTATTTTCGTTTGTAGTAGCTCTGAAAAAAAGTTATGCTGAAATGAATTATTTTTCAAAAATTTTCTAATTTTGAAAAATCTAACTTTTTTTTATTGATTCGCATAGATAATCGTTTGTAGTTGATTGTAGTGAAGTTTTTTTCGTTTGTAGTAGCTCAAAAAAAAAGTAAGGCTACTTTGAAAAATGGCTCAGCACCCGATTATGGAAAACAGAACTTTTTTTTATTGATTCGTATAGATAATCGTTTGTAGTTGATTGTAGTGAAATTCTTTTCGTTTGTAGTAGCTCTGAAAAAATGTTATGCTGAAATGAATTATTTTACAAAAATTTTCAAATTTTGAAAAATCTAACTTTTTTTTATTGATTCGTATAGATAATCGTTTGTAGTTGATTGTAGTAAAATTCTTTTCGTTTGTAGTAGCTCTGAAAAAAAGTTATGCTGAAATGAATTATTTTACAAAAATTTTCTAATTTTGAAAAATCTAACTTTTTTTTATTGATTCGTATAGATAATCGTTTGTAGTTGATTGTAGTGAAATTCTTTTCGTTTCTAGTAGCTCTGAAAAAAAGTTATGCCGAAATGAATTATTTTACAAAAAATTTCTAATTTTGAAAAATCTTAACTTTTTATTATTGATTCGTATAGATAATCGTTTGTAGTTGATTGTAGTGAAATTATTTTCGTTTGTAGTAGCTCTGAAAAAAAGTTATGCTGAAATGAATTATTTAACAAAAATTTTCTAATTTTGAAAAATCTAACTTTTTTTTATTGATTCGTATAGATAATCGTTTGTAGTTGATTGTAGTGAAATTGTTTTCGTTTGTAGTAGCTCTGAAAAAAAGTTATGCTAAAATGAATTATTTTACAAAAAAAATCTAATTTTGAAAAATCTAACTTTTTTTTATTGATTCGCATAGATAATCGTTTGTAGTTGATTGTAGTGAAATTCTTTTCGTTTGTAGTAGCTCTGAAAAAAAGTTATGAAGAAATGAATTATTTTACAAAAATTTTCTAATTTTGAAAAATCTTAACTTTTTATTATTGATTCGTATAGATAATCGTTTGTAGTTGATTGTAGTGAAATTATTTTCGTTTGTAGTAGCTCTGAAAAAAAGTTATGCTGAAATGAATTATTTTACAAAAAAAATCTAATTTTGAAAAATCCAACTTTTTTTTATTGATTCGCATAGATAATCGTTTGTAGTTGATTGTAGTGAAATTCTTTTCGTTTGTAGTAGCTCTGAAAAAAAGTTATGCCGAAATGAATTATTTTACAAAAATTTTCTAATTTTGAAAAATCTTAACTTTTTATTATTGATTCGTATAGATAATCGTTTGTAGTTGATTGTAGTGAAATTATTTTCGTTTGTAGTAGCTCTGAAAAAAAGTTATGCTGAAATGAATTATTTAACAAAAATTTTCTAATTTTGAAAAATCTAACTTTTTTTTATTGATTCGTATAGATAATCGTTTGTAGTTGATTGTAGTGAAATTCTTTTCGTTTGTAGTAGCTCTGAAAAAAAGTTATGCTGAAATGAATTATTTTACAAAAAATTTCTAATTTTGAAAAATCTAACTTTTTTTTATTGATTCGTATAGATAATCGTTTGTAGTTGATTGTAGTGAAATTATTTTCGTTTGTAGTAGCTCTGAAAAAAAGTTATGCTGAAATGAATTATTTAACAAAAATTTTCTAATTTTGAAAAATCTAACTTTTTTTTATTGATTCGTATAGATAATCGTTTGTAGTTGATTGTAGTGAAATTATTTTCGTTTGTAGTAGCTCTGAAAAAAAGTTATGCTGAAATGAATTATTTTACAAAAATTTTCTAATTTTGAAAAATCTAACTTTTTTTTATTGATTCGCATAGATAATCGTTTGTAGTTGATTGTAGTGAAGTTTTTTTCGTTTGTAGTAGCTCAAAAAAAAGTTAGGCTACTTTGTAAAATGGCTCAGCACCCGATTATGGAAAACAGAACTTTTTTTTATTGATTCGTATAGATAATCGTTTGTAGTTGATTGTAGTGAAATTCTTTTCGTTTGTAGTAGCTCTGAAAAAAAGTTATGCTAAAATGAATTATTTTACAAAAAAATTCTAATTTTGAAAAATCTAACTTTTTTTTATTGATTCGTATAGATAATCGTTTGTAGTTGATTGTAGTGAAATTCTTTTCGTTTGTAGTAGCTCTGAGAAAAAGTTATGCTGAAATGAATTATTTTACAAAAAAAATCTAATTTTGAAAAATCCAACTTTTTTTTATTGATTCGCATAGATATTCGTTTGTAGTTGATTGTAGTGAAATTCTTTTCGTTTCTAGTAGCTCTGAAAAAAAGTTATGCCGAAATGAATTATTTTACAAAAATTTTCTAATTTTGAAAAATCTTAACTTTTTATTATTGATTCGTATAGATAATCGTTTGTAGTTGATTGTAGTGAAATTATTTTCGTTTGTAGTAGCTCTGAAAAAAAGTTATGCTGAAATGAATTATTTAACAAAAATTTTCTAATTTTGAAAAATCTAACTTTTTTTTATTGATTCGTATAGATAATCGTTTGTAGTTGATTGTAGTGAAATTGTTTTCGTTTGTAGTAGCTCTGAAAAAAAGTTATGCTGAAATGAATTATTTTACAAAAAATTTCTAATTTTGAAAAATCTAACTTTTTTTTATTGATTCGCATAGATAATCGTTTGTAGTTGATTGTAGTGAAATTATTTTCGTTTGTAGTAGCTCTGAAAAAAAGTTATGCTGAAATGAATTATTTTACAAAAAAATTCTAATTTTGAAAAATCCAACTTTTTATTATTGATTCGCATAGATAATCGTTTGTAGTTGATTGTAGTGAAATTCTTTTCGTTTGTAGTAGCTCTGAAAAAAAGTTAAGCTGAAATGAATTATTTTACAAAAAAATTCTAATTTTGAAAAATCTAACTTTTTTTTATTGATTCGTATAGATAATCGTTTGTAGTTGATTGTAG
Source organism: Eupithecia subumbrata (assembly GCA_949316285.1). NCBI lineage: Eukaryota > Metazoa > Arthropoda > Insecta > Lepidoptera > Geometridae > Eupithecia > Eupithecia subumbrata. The sequence continues at coordinate 29,834,911 of OX438644.1, read as the reverse complement.
TGAAATTATTTTCGTTTGTAGTAGCTCTGAAAAAAAGTTATGCTGAAATGAATTATTTTGCAAAAATTTTCTAATTTTGAAAAATCTTATTTTTTTATTATTGATTCGTATAGATAATCGTTTGTAGTTGATTGTAGTGAAATTATTTTCGTTTGTAGTAGCTCTGAAAAAAAATTATGCTGAAATGAATTATTTTAAAAAAAAATCTAATTTTGAAAAATCCAACTTTTTTTTATTGATTCGCATAGATAATCGTTTGTAGTTGATGGTAGTGAAATTCTTTTCGTTTGTAGTAGCTCTGAAAAAAAGTTAGGCTACAATGAATGTCTTCTTCCAAAATCTCCTAACCTTGAAGAATCGAACATTCATTTATTGATTTTTATTGATTCATAGGAAAAACTACACACTTACACACATTACGCTAAAAACTACACACTTACACACATTACGCTCATAGACATAATATCAATTCCAAAAAGTCTACATAAAACAAAAGAGAACTCAGTTTATTTAAAGGTATTTTAATAACCAGTTTCTACCCGCGGCTTCGCACGCGTTTTGTCTGTGGAAACATTTAAAGGTTATTTTTATCCTGTGGGAAATATTTTATGTTTGATTAGGTAAAATTTCAGCCCGATCCGTTCAGTAATTTTAGCGTGAAGAAGTAACAAACATCCATCCATCCATCTATAAAACCAAACTTTAATAGATTTTTATCATAGTAATTAGTAGGTACTTATTAAGTTAAGTAAAAGTATTTTGTTCTTTATTTGTGTTATTTTATTACATAAATATATCATAGTAATTAGTAGGTACTTATTAAGTTAGGTAAAAGTATTTTGTTCTTTATTTGTGTTATTACATAAATACCTTTATGTAACCATACTAGGTACGTAATACTTAATTTGTAAATAAACATTTTTATTTAAAAAGTTACTGTTTATTTTCTTAGTGGTTTATCGTTACCCCCGTTTCCCCTAGTTCGTTCCTTTTAGCTGCTAACTGATGACATCATAGGCTGTCATTGGCCGTCAGCCCGCTGGCCGCTCGTGTAAAGGGTGAACAGTATGTTCAATGTTTTGGTAAAATAATTCATTTCGGCATAACTTTTTTTCAGAGCTACTACAAACGAAAAGAATTTCACTACAATCAACTACAAACGATTATCTATGCGAATCAATAAAAAAAAGTTAGATTTTTCAAAATTAGAATTTTTTGTAAAATAATTCATTTCAGCATAACTTTTTTTCAGAGCTACTACAAACGAAAATAATTTCACTACAATCAACTACAAACGATTATCTATACGAATCAATAATAAAAAGTTAAGATTTTTCAAAATTAGAATTTTTTTGTAAAATAATTCATTTCGGCATAACTTTTTTTCAGAGCTACTACAAACGAAAATAATTTCACTACAATCAACTACATACGATTATCTATGCGAATCAATAAAAGAAAGTTAGATTTTTCAAAATTAGATTTTTTTTGTAAAATAATTCATTTCAGCATAACTTTTTTTCAGAGCTACTACAAACGAAAATAATTTCACTACAATCAACTACAAACGATTATCTATATGAATCAATAATAAAAAGTTAAGATTTTTCAAAATTAGAATTTTTTTGTAAAATAATTCATTTCGGCATAACTTTTTTTCAGAGCTACTACAAACGAAAAGAATTTCACTACAATCAACTACAAACGATTATCTATGCGAATCAAGAAAAAAAAGTTAGATTTTTCAAAATTAGAAAATTTTTGTAAAATAATTCATTTCAGCATAACTTTTTTTCAGAGCTACTACAAACGAAAATAATTTCACTACAATCAACTACAAACGATTATCTATACGAATCAATAATAAAAAGTTAAGATTTTTCAAAATTAGAAAATTCTTGTAAAATAATTCATTTCGGCATAACTTTTTTTCAGAGCTACTACAAACGAAAATAATTTCACTACAATCAACTACAAACGATTATCTACCTATCTCTTTCTTTACTCTAGAACTTTTTACTGTCTTTATCTATCCTTTCGATTCGTTCGAGAACTCTATAGGTACATAAGTAGGTAGGTATAAGTGAGCCGGTCGCTGGTAACTATTACTTATTCTATGGCCTATTGTTGTCGGAAACTAGTACTATTATTTATTCTGTATACCTAAAATAATGTTCGATTTTGAACTCTAAAACCAAACTATCAAAATATAGACTATCGTAATATTCTGTAGAAGTTGTCCTGCACAGATTATCTATACGAATCAATAATAAAAAGTTAAGATTTTTCAAAATTAGAATTTTTTTGTAAAATAATTCATTTCAGCATAACTTTTTTTCAGAGCTACTACAAACGAAAAGAATTTCACTACAATCAACTACAAACGATTATCTATGCGAATCAATAAAAAAAAGTTAGATTTTTCAAAGTTAGAATTTTTTTGTAAAATAATTCATTTCAGCATTACTTTTTTTCAGAGCTACTACAAACGAAAAGAATTTCACTACAATCAACTACGAACGATTATCTATACGAATCAATAAAAAAAAGTTCGGTTTTCCATAATCGGGTGCTGAGCCATTTTTCAAAGTAGCCTAACTTTTTTTTTGAGCTACTACAAACGAAAAAAACTTCACTACAATCAACTACAAACGATTATCAATACGAATCAATAAAAAAAAGGTCGGTTTTCTAAAGTCGGGTGCTGAGCCATTTTTCAAAATAGCCTAACTTCTTTTTTGAGCTACTACAAACGAAAAAAACTTCACTACAATCAACTACAAACGATTATCTATGCGAATCAATAAAAAAAAGTTGGATTTTCCAAAGTCGGGTGCCAAGTTCACAAAGCCCATATTTGGGGTCGTCCATTACTCACGTGATGTGCAATTATTTTAACATCCCTTCCTTCCATGGTGATATAATAATGGTACGACTTTTTGTCAGAACGCAATTCTTAGGCCTAATTGGTGGGCGGTTACGGTTATCTATTCTATTGTGTATATTTTGCAACTTACAACAGTTATATTACAAGTAAGAGTCCACTTTGTATAAGAGAGGTTTTGAAGGAGTCGAGTACGTGGCTTTGTAATAGAATTCCGATTCGAGCGCAGATTTAAACTCTGCTTAGTTAGGGGCTAGGTGATGCTGAGTTAATTGTCCAGCATTATTTATTAATTAGTTTGAAATAATGAATTTCAAACATTTTACGCATTCGATGATGATGTGACGTAACTTTTCTATATTCCACCCTAGCACCAATCGCTGTTCTTAGTCTGTTGGGGTGCAGCGGACACTAGCCATGTGCGCAGGATGTACTCTATAGTGCACAATTGTTTGCACAAAAACAGGTGCATTCTGAATTCCCTCGCTCTCATAATCTGACGGGACGGCAGACCGACACGACCGGGAGAGGCCAAACTTCTTTATATATTTGGTGACCCGTAATACAGGTTCTTGTGAAGCTAAAACAGGCACTAGTCACGCACAGTGTTAGCTATAATATTTGTATTTTATACTACTTACTACTATATTACACACACACATATACACTATATACTATTATATTCTATCAACTAAGCTTCGTTTGTGAGAGAAAAATAAATATTATATTTGAGTTTGAGTTGAGTATATTAAGAACGTTAAACTATTTTACTGTAAAAACTTTCGTAGTTTGACGAATTTATTATGAATGTAAGCGGGTTAACTACGAACCTAGTTTGTGTTGGAAGAACACCAACGTTTTATCTCTTCGCGTTAGGTACCTACGTTAAAACTGTTCAACAAATATAACTTACACGAAGTGATACGGGCTGTTCGTGACCAGGAACAGCTTCTTGTCATTGTCTATGAGCGTTTGGAAGTACTTCTTCAACTCAGGGTTCGGCCTGATGTATTCTTCTACGTTCTGAGCGACTATTTTATGCATTATCGGGTGGCAGCTTTGGACTGAATTCTGAAAATATATTAATGCCAATTCTTAAATTTGAGTATCGTAATCAGGTACAATTCCGTTCATGTCGTTCATATTACGGGATGCACGTCGTCGACGGCGAGGCAACTGCAAGCGACTGCAGGCAGTCGACGCGTCGACGGCTACCGTCGACGCGTCGGTCGTCGCCTTGCCGACGGCAACGTGCAGTCCACTTACATGAGCCCTTAGCTGACCCCTGTTACGTTTGAATTAAACTTCTATGAATACAGAACTATTTTAAAACTAGAATATTTCTTAAAAATGTAGATAGCAAGCTGTTTTATACAAAACTATAAATTGAATAATATACCTACACCTAAAACTGATGTAACTAGGAGACTTGGAACCTGCCAGGTTGGTCAGCTAACGATGAACACCACTCTACATGGTAACTACGTACTCGGTACGTGGGTAACATAAACAGGGTTGGGCAGTTTCAATTACTTGTAATTAAAATACGTAATTGAAATATAAATACGTATTTACTTCCTTAAAACGTAATTTGTAATTCGTATTTCAAATACCTGACGCAAAGGTATTTTGTAATTAGTATTCCAAATACTTGAGGCTTCAAAATACATTTTAACATTAAAATACATTGAATCTTCATTTAGCCATAGAGGGAAATAATATTTAGCGATCGTGAGTGAGAGCGCGAGGCGAGAGTGTTATGATGGTAAAGCAGCTATTAAGAGTTGGCAACACTGCACCTTTGTACGCTATGATGAATGTACGTCAAAATTGGCCAAAAAAAGGCAAAAAAAATTACGTCAAATTGTCACTGTTAAGCTAAGATGCCAAGTCGGAATAAATAAAGCTTTTATTCTGTAGGTATATAATACAAATAGTAATATTAAAGTTTGTCGCGATGGAAGATCAAAATCCCTCTGCATGTAAAAAAAAATATATATAAAAATGTGTTCATACAAAATTAACACAAGTTTGTGCTCATGAGGATCTGTAGAAATATTGTTTTCTTTAGCAGGTTTTATTCACTCTCCAACAAGAGGCTGTTTGTCTGACAGTACATTTAAAAATCTAGTGTTCATGAAAGGAAACTCTGGTTTTACTGATTAATTAATCTTCTTTTCCTCTACTTTTCAGCCCGTGCTGGTCTAAATTTATTATTTTGTAATTTGTATTTCAATTAAAAATAGCTAGAATACTGTATTTTGTATTTTATATTTCAAATACCTTGCTTAAAGATATTTTGTATTTTAATTACTTGCGATACAGTATTTTGTAATTTGTATTTCAATTAAAGCAAAGCATGTATTTTGCCCAGCCCTGCATATAAATAGGAAGATTCAAAATCTATTGTGCACTAATAAAATTGCGCGCCGATAAAGTTAAAAGCCCTGAAATATATTATGGCAGGTTAAAAATAATTATTGTTTTCCAAATTCAAACCTGCATAATATTATGCAAAAAATTGACAATGAAACTTTTCATAGTAATTCAAACTTAATAATATGCCTTGGTAATAGGGGTAATGTGAACAAATCTGACTTGATTAGATATATGGACAAACTCTGCACGTTAAATTTAAAACAAATTGTAATGTTCACATTCCCCTATAGCGACAGCTTGCCACAATCAGAGAATAACCTTAGATATAAGCTTAATAGGATGTTGCACACTATTTCATGCAACAACAATGTACATGTGATTGACACTAACAGTATTGTTGGTAAAAAATATTATTTGACTCAAGGTAATTACTACCTATCCAATTTTTATAAAAGACAGATAGCAATTTCGCTATCCTATTATTTTAAAATAACAGCCAAAAACTTGGCTAACAAAAATGCTTCTTTTGAGCATTATAATCATTTAAAAAACAAGACCTTGGAAGTTATTCCAAGTCATTTAAATTAGAAATAACGACAATAGAGGAAGTCTCTAGCCCTAGTCAGTCAAATATTATTAATCACAAGAAAAAGCCAAGAAAACAAGATTGTAAAATTAAGGCAAAGTTTACTAACCTGGTGCACCAAAATATTCAAGGATTGAGATGTAAATTATTAGAATTGGAATTGTACATGAACTCATTTGATATTGACATCATCTGCTTAACAGAACACTGGCTGAAAAGCTATGAGCTCATGTTTAACTTCAGCAACCACCAGGTTGGTAGTTCTTTTTGCAGATCACATGCTATTCGTGGAGGCTCTTTAATATTACTAAATAAATTCATAAAGTTCAAAGAACGTAAGGACATAATATGCTTATCCGTTGAAAGCCACATTGAAGTAGCATGTGTTGAGCTGGAGCAAAGTATTGTAGTAAGCGTATACAGCCCACCATCTGCCTCCTATGAAATATTTGAAAAAATTATGGATGATATCTTATTTAAAATATCAAAATCTAATAAAAATCTTTTGGTATGTGGAGACTTTAATATTGATCTTTTAGAAGTTTACTCCCTCAGTAGTAGATTAACTAATTTATTTAACTCTTATAATCTAAGGCCAATATTTATGGAACCTACCAGAATAACTGAAACCTCAGCAAAATGTATAGATAATATATTTGCTTGCCAACATGAAAAACTTATTAGTAAACAAATAATAAGCAATTTAAAATCAGACCACTTGGGTCAACTAATTAAATTGGAAATACAAGTAAAAAATAATAATTGTAAACAAAAAATAAAATACATACCTGTGACCACAAGTCGATTTGAACGGTTGAAATTGGATTGGGATTCTAAACCATCACCTAATTACTCACATAATAACCCAAATGAGTCGTATTGTAGTTTTTTTTATAAATTCACCAATGCGTTCAATTCAATATTCACATCCAAATCGATCATGGTCTCAGAAAAACTTAGCTTTAGTGAGTGGGCAACAGTAGGTATACATAAGAGTAGACGAACATTGTATGAACTATATAGTGAAAAAAAATACAATTTTAGCCAGGAGTTTAAAGAAAAAGTTAAAAATTATTCAAAAATGTTTAGAAAAGTTTGTCATATAGCAAAATCAAATTATATTAGCTCCCAAATTAGAAATAGTGAAAATGTCATAAAATCAACGTGGAAAATAATAAATAGTGAGACTGGAAAGGTCAGTACCTGCTTTAATGATTACAATTTAAAGATTAATGATTGCACAATCAAAAATGACATTGAAGTAGCCCAAGCTTTTGAAAACTTTTTTACTGACATTCCAATCTCTACTACAAAGTGTCTAAACTCTTCTCAATTAATCGCTGAGTCCTTACTTATAGAAAATGTACCTAAATGCGAAAATAAACTTAATTTCAACTATGTCAATGAAAAAGATATTAAAAAAGCCTTTCAACTTTTAAATATAAAGAAAACTGCAGATCTCTGGGGCATTTCCGTTAGAATTATTAAACCTTTAATTGATACGATTGCACCAGATCTAGCTTTTATATTCAATGAATGTATTGATTGTGGCGTATTTCCTGATCTAATGAAATGTAGTAAAATAATTCCACTGTTTAAATCGGGTAGTAGGTCTGACCCCACTAACTTTAGACCAATATCAGTACTGCCTACATTCAGCAAAGTTTTTGAAAAACTAATCTTACATCAATTGCTCAGGCATTTCAATGGCAATGACCTGCTACATGGTAAGCAATTCGGGTTTACTCGGGGTAGGTCAACTACTGATGCCGGTGTAGAGTTAGTATCGCATATTTTTGATGCTTGGGAGAAGTCGCAAGATGCTTTAGGCGTTTTTTGCGACTTGTCAAAAGCATTCGATTGCGTACACCATGAAACATTAATCAGGAAACTACATCACTATGGAATAAGAGACACCTCTTTGGATCTTCTTACATCTTACTTGAGTGATAGGATACAAAGAGTTGACATTAATGGGAAACGGTCTTCGGGGTCTGTAGTTACAATGGGTGTACCGCAGGGTTCTATCCTCGGTCCTTTCCTTTTTTTAGTTTATATTAACGACCTGCCTCACCTAGTAAAGAATAATCATGAGATTGTATTGTTTGCTGACGATACTTCATTAATTTTTAAAATGAAACGACAAAATATAAAATTTGACGATGTGAATAATGCAATCTCAAAAGTAGTACACTGGTTTAGTGTCAATAATCTCTTGCTTAATGAAACTAAAACGAAATGTATAAAATTTGCTCTACCTAATGTAAAACACGTTAAGATTGATGTAAACGTAAAAGGAGAAACGTTAGAAATTGTAAACAGTACAGTATTCTTAGGAATAACCTTAGATAGTAAACTTCAATGGGGCCCACACATAGATAAGCTATCGAAAAGACTTAGTTCTGCAGCGTATGCAGTCAAAAAAATCCGTCATCTTACAGACGTTGATACTTCTAGACTAGTCTATTTCAGCTACTTCCATAGTGTTATGTCTTATGGCATACTGCTGTGGGGGAACGCTGCAGATATTAACACCGTATTTGTGCTGCAGAAGAGAGCTGTTCGTGCAATCTATAACATGGGTCCCAGAGAATCCCTGCGTGATAAATTCAAAGAAATAAATATAATGACAGTACCATGTCAATATATTTATGAAAACTTGTTGTACACTCATAGAAATATCAATGTATTCCCTAAAAATAGCGACACACATAATATAAATACTAGAAATAAGGATAAACTCGCTGTGCCCACAACTAGGCTACACAAGGTAAATGTATCTTTTAAAGGGCAATGTATACGCTTCTACAACAAAACTCCAAGTGAGTTGCAAAAATTATCAATAAATAAATTCAAACAAATAGTCAAACATATCCTTTGTAAAAAGGCTTACTACAAAATATCAGATTATCTAGAGGATAAAAAAGCTTGGGACGAGTTTTGCTCCAACTCGAAAAATAACAACTAACAGGCTAAAGGTTTCTTCGTCGCTTCTTTACTTTAGTCTACATACCGAAGCGACAGAAATCAAAAATATCACTTTATTTCCGTGTCAGTGTTTAGTTTTATGATTTGACCTTTTCTAAGTGTACATTTATTGTATTTATGGAAATAAAGAGTTTTTGATTTGATTTGATTTGATTTGAATTGTAAACAAACTTCTGGCAACGTTGTCTACACACGCACGCACTACACGCACGCATTTTAAGGCGCATACCCGACTCAATCAGCGCCACCACCTATTAAATCTTATTATTACGTCAAACGAAGGAATTTTCAAAAGTCGATTTTGCAGTATAACCTATCATAAGCTTGTTTTTTAATGCCTCTGGTAAAGTTTTATTTTGTATAGCGTAGGCAAATGTGCAAAGTTGCTCTTTTTGCTCACCATCGTGGCCTTAAAGGCACATAACGATCACGGTCTTCTTTGAAGGGCGTCGTAAAACATACCTTAACGTCCAAGAAGAGTATCTCAGGATGATAATCGATGTGATTTTTGATAAAGTACTCCGCAACATTGCATAGAAGACCCATTTCTGGCACGGAGAACAAATCCGCCAGGTGCACCATTTTAGCTCTGTTAGGCTGAAAAAAAAATAGAATATAGATCAATGTTGGGTGGACTAAAATGTATAAGTTATGGTCGTATAAATCGTATAGAGATTACAATAGCGCCTCCTAGTTGATGGTTCTAATTTAGGGAAGACACTCAACAGTAAATTAAATGAGGCTACAAATATTAAATAATGAAGAAATAAATAATGCTAGACAATTCACACCGCATCATCTAGCCCAAAGCTAGAGCTAACAGAGCTTGTGTTACGGATAGGTCTATGCATGTCCAAAGCTAGAGCTAACAGAGCTTGTGTTACGGATACTATGCATGTCCAAAGCTAGAGCTAACAGAGCTTGTGTTACGGATACTATGCATGTCCAAAGCTAGAGCTAACAGAGCTTGTGTTACGGATACTATGCATGTCCAAAGCTAGAGCTAACAGAGCTTGTGTTACGGATACTATGCATGTCCAAAGCTAGAGCTAACAGAGCTTGTGTTACGGATACTATGCATGTCCAAAGCTAGAGCTAACAGAGCTTGTGTTACGGATACTATGCATGTCCAAAGCTAGAGCTAACAGAGCTTGTGTTACGGATACTATGCATGTCCAAAGCTAGAGCTAACAGAGCTTGTGTTACGGATACTATGCATGTCCAAAGCTAGAGCTAACAGAGCTTGTGTTACGGATACTATGCATGTCCAAAGCTAGAGCTAACAGAGCTTGTGTTACGGATAGGTCTATGCATGTCCAAAGCTAGAGCTAACAGAGCTTGTGTTACGGATACTATGCATGTCCAAAGCTAGAGCTAACAGAGCTTGTGTTACGGATACTATGCATGTCCAAAGCTAGAGCTAACAGAGCTTGTGTTACGGATACTATGCATGTCCAAAGCTAGAGCTAACAGAGCTTGTGTTACGGATACTATGCATGTCCAAAGCTAGAGCTAACAGAGCTTGTGTTACGGATACTATGCATGTCCAAAGCTAGAGCTAACAGAGCTTGTGTTACGGATACTATGCATGTCCAAAGCTAGAGCTAACAGAGCTTGTGTTACGGATACTATGCATGTCCAAAGCTAGAGCTAACAGAGCTTGTGTTACGGATACTATGCATGTCCAAAGCTAGAGCTAACAGAGCTTGTGTTACGGATACTATGCATGTCCAAAGCTAGAGCTAACAGAGCTTGTGTTACGGATACTATGCATGTCCAAAGCTAGAGCTAACAGAGCTTGTGTTACGGATACTATGCATATCCAAAGCTAGAGCTAACAGAGCTTGTGTTACGGATACTATGCATGTCCAAAGCTAGAGCTAACAGAGCTTGTGTTACGGATAGGTCTATGCATGTCCAAAGCTAGAGCTAACAGAGCTTGTGTTACGGATACTATGCATGTCCAAAGCTAGAGCTAACAGAGCTTGTGTTACGGATACTATGCATGTCCAAAGCTAGAGCTAACAGAGCTTGTGTTACGGATACTATGCATATCCAAAGCTAGAGCTAACAGAGCTTGTGTTACGGATACTATGCATGTCCAAAGCTAGAGCTAACAGAGCTTGTGTTACGGATACTATGCATGTCCAAAGCTAGAGCTAACAGAGCTTGTGTTACGGATACTATGCATGTCCAAAGCTAGAGCTAACAGAGCTTGTGTTACGGATACTATGCATGTCCAAAGCTAGAGCTAACAGAGCTTGTGTTACGGATACTATGCATGTCCAAAGCTAGAGCTAACAGAGCTTGTGTTACGGATACTATGCATGTCCAAAGCTAGAGCTAACAGAGCTTGTGTTACGGATACTATGCATGTCCAAAGCTAGAGCTAACAGAGCTTGTGTTACGGATACTATGCATGTCCAAAGCTAGAGCTAACAGAGCTTGTGTTACGGATACTATGCATGTCCAAAGCTAGAGCTAACAGAGCTTGTGTTACGGATACTATGCATGTCCAAAGCTAGAGCTAACAGAGCTTGTGTTACGGATACTATGCATGTCCAAAGCTAGAGCTAACAGAGCTTGTGTTACGGATACTATGCATGTCCAAAGCTAGAGCTAACAGAGCTTGTGTTACGGATACTATGCATGTCCAAAGCTAGAGCTAACAGAGCTTGTGTTACGGATACTATGCATATCCAAAGCTAGAGCTAACAGAGCTTGTGTTACGGATACTATGCATGTCCAAAGCTAGAGCTAACAGAGCTTGTGTTACGGATAGGTCTATGCATGTCCAAAGCTAGAGCTAACAGAGCTTGTGTTACGGATACTATGCATGTCCAAAGCTAGAGCTAACAGAGCTTGTGTTACGGATACTATGCATGTCCAAAGCTAGAGCTAACAGAGCTTGTGTTACGGATACTATGCATGTCCAAAGCTAGAGCTAACAGAGCTTGTGTTACGGATACTATGCATGTCCAAAGCTAGAGCTAACAGAGCTTGTGTTACGGATACTATGCATGTCCAAAGCTAGAGCTAACAGAGCTTGTGTTACGGATACTATGCATGTCCAAAGCTAGAGCTAACAGAGCTTGTGTTACGGATACTATGCATGTCCAAAGCTAGAGCTAACAGAGCTTGTGTTACGGATACTATGCATGTCCAAAGCTAGAGCTAACAGAGCTTGTGTTACGGATACTATGCATATCCAAAGCTAGAGCTAACAGAGCTTGTGTTACGGATACTATGCATGTCCAAAGCTAGAGCTAACAGAGCTTGTGTTACGGATAGGTCTATGCATGTCCAAAGCTAGAGCTAACAGAGCTTGTGTTACGGATACTATGCATGTCCAAAGCTAGAGCTAACAGAGCTTGTGTTACGGATACTATGCATGTCCAAAGCTAGAGCTAACAGAGCTTGTGTTACGGATACTATGCATGTCCAAAGCTAGAGCTAACAGAGCTTGTGTTACGGATACTATGCATATCCAAAGCTAGAGCTAACAGAGCTTGTGTTACGGATACTATGCATGTCCAAAGCTAGAGCTAACAGAGCTTGTGTTACGGATACTATGCATGTCCAAAGCTAGAGCTAACAGAGCTTGTGTTACGGATACTATGCATGTCCAAAGCTAGAGCTAACAGAGCTTGTGTTACGGATACTATGCATGTCCAAAGCTAGAGCTAACAGAGCTTGTGTTACGGATACTATGCATGTCCAAAGCTAGAGCTAACAGAGCTTGTGTTACGGATACTATGCATGTCCAAAGCTAGAGCTAACAGAGCTTGTGTTACGGATACTATGCATGTCCAAAGCTAGAGCTAACAGAGCTTGTGTTACGGATACTATGCATGTCCAAAGCTAGAGCTAACAGAGCTTGTGTTACGGATACTATGCATGTCCAAAGCTAGAGCTAACAGAGCTTGTGTTACGGATACTATGCATGTCCAAAGCTAGAGCTAACAGAGCTTGTGTTACGGATACTATGCATGTCGGTAAGGTAGCATTTAAAAGAGATGACAATGTATAAATGTTAATAATAGTTTTAGTAATTATTTTTCTTTTATTATACACAAAAGTAGAAGTAAAATTTTATATCCAGGCAAATAAATACCTAGTAAACATAAATTTATTGCTTGTACCATTCTAATAATTTGTAAATATTTTGTTTGTTTGATTTTGTTTATTTTAGAATAAATAAATAAAAAAAAATGCTGGACAATTCACACAGCATTATGTAGCAGATAGAAGGTCGGTATTTTGTAAGTTTCTGAAATGTAAATGCAAATCTCTTATTGGCCGTAAGTTAGATTATAAAGGTTAGAACTGTTTAGATATAAGGGCTATTGATTTTGTTTTGACAATAAAATAAAATACTAGATGATTGATATCCATACTAATATTATAAATTCGAAATTAATTCTGTCTGTCTATCTGTCTGTTATCTTTTCACGTCTAAACGGCTGAACGGATCTTAATGAAATTTGGCATGGAGATAGATGGTATCCCGGAGACGAACATTTCCTAATTTCCATCTCCGAAAAGAGCGTGCGAAGCCGAGGGCAAGAGCGAGTACTTTATGAATACATTATTTTACAAAGATCGATAGATTTTCATTATTATAAAAGAAAACACTCAGGAGAAATAACTGCGAATAGAACAGATATTTATCCCAAGGTAAGAATCGAACCCGCAACCTCATGCGTCACAGGCGGACTTTCTCCCACTGCGCCACAGGTCGTCTGTGTTGATGATGATATGCAACTGAAAGTCCATTGTCAACAAGTGATTTGCCGCTATCATAATCTTGTTTTATGTGTTTACAGAACGGTATTAAACGTGAATACAGTCGAATAAAAGAAAAATTGATCTATACACTAGCCAAAATCGATGTAGAATATAAGTAAACAGACCGCCTATACTTAACCTAAAATTTACTCTGTTGTCGCGTCTTTTTGTACGGAATTTACATTACTTGTCGATTTGTGATCCTTCGTACAATAGAATTGTTACAACGATATCTGAAACTCTGACGCTAAGTGAGTTTTAGTTTTGGTGTCGTGGTTTGTTTACAAACATTCTACTTCGACTTTGGCTATAGTATAGATCTAGAGACGATATAAAACCTTCAATACATCGAAACTGCGTCGAAAGATACAAAAATCTCAATCACAATTTTTGATTCATTTACAAAGCATGTCATATTTCTCATACCGCAAATACCGTTCTATTATGAATTTAACGACATTCGCCTTAGACCGTTGGTTGTTATTAATAGGTGTTTTGTTATTAATAGGCGTCAGTATATGCCAAGAAGCGTCGTAGAATATGTCCCGATGTTCATGTTCATGCATTTGTAAACAATCTACAAAATATCAACGTCATGTAACATGGGCATGCTAGGGGAGCCATAAATGAATGATTGCTTACAAGTGCTGTTGATTACTTCAGGCAATTGAACGAGGACTAAAGGCATCTAGCTATGTTTTATTTTATACATGTACATTTGTAGGTGCAATGGACTTGATGTTTTTTATTATATCTTGTTTCTATGGAAACGTTTAAAGGTGATTTCTATCCTATGGGAACTGATTTATGGGATAAAAAGTAGCCTATGTTTTATTCCAGGCTCAGAACTAACTGTATGTAAAATTTCAGCTCGGTCCCTTGATCAGTTTAAACTTTAAAGTGCTGAATTTTTAGAAGGCGTCAAGTGTTTAGCTCAGCTCTCAACCTGATGCGTTTGATGTTTTCCACATTACACCAATTATTACAAACTAGCTTTCGCCCGCGGCTTCTCAAGCTTTTTTCCGGGAAAAGATATAGTTATTAAGTTATTCCAGGTCTACATCCATGCCTTTCAGCACAATCCGTTCAGTAGTTTCTTTTTTTTTTCATCCAATTTAGGTATATCTAAGGTTAGTGTGAAACCACAAGTTTGTATGGTTGGTACCTCTTCACGGTAAAACGACTGAATGGATTGGGCTGAAATTTTTTATTGATGTTTTTCAAGACCAACTATAGACCAAGACTTAACAGATAGACATCCTTTTATCCCGGAAAAACGCGTGCGAAACTACGGGCAGAAGTAAATAAATCATTACCTTATGAGCTCTGGAATCTCCTTCAACGTAAGCAATAGGTATGATCCTGTTTCTGTACAACTTAAGCACTTCTTCTGTAGATACAGGGGTGAGACCTCGGTACACCGCTCCAAACTGAATTTGCAGGAAAGAATCCAGCTTTAAGAGTAAACCCTTCTCAATGTCATAGTGTAGACCTCTTACGGCAAAGTTCGGCTTGTACTCAAGCTTTAGAATCTCTGCAGGGTACTGAAAATTAAATTATTTATCAGTTAATTTTTTTAGCCCGTACAGACCCGTACATCAAATAATTGAAATAAATTAGAACTAGTATTTACAATATAATAATACAATACAATACAAAATACTCCATTGGACACCAACAAAAATACAATACAAGAGTCATTACATAAGATACAAGTACTATGGGCGGCCTTATCGCTTAGAAGCAATCTCTATCAGGCAACCTTTGGATGGAAAGAATTATGTGAATTTAAGAAAGGCGGGGGTGTACCAATTGTAAGCAATCTTATATAAAAACAAGAACTCCAATAAATACCCACTTATATAAATGTATACATACATAGGTATATAAGTAAAAAAAATATACTACATACTACATAATAAAAAGATAGTACCAACATTCACTTTTCTGACAGGAAAAACTCCTTGTCACAAGCTTTAAAAACTGGTCAGGATGCAGCTTTTCTAATGGACTCTAGTAGTGCATTCCACAACTTAATGGCTCTTGGATAGAGAAGAATTTGTCGTAGAAACTAGTTCGGTGAGGTGGCATACTCAGTACCAGATTTTCTGAGGTCTGGAGGACACGGGAGGGATGAGAATCATGGAGGAATTTAAAATGCTCCTTTAAATAGAAGGGAGTGAGAGGGAAAAGAAAATAATCCTTAAGTTATTTTATAAACAGTGACATAATAAACAGCACCTTACCTACCTTATACTTTTCTAACAGAACTTCCCGTCCGAGATTATACAACAGGTGTTCCAATGATGGTTTATAGTGTGCCAATGTGTAGTCATAGTCAAATCCATACACTTTTACTTCTGTCAGATCAAGCTCATTGCACGCAAAGACACCTCGAGGGTTCACATCATTGGGTAGTTTTTTTGCTGAAAAGAAAAGCTAATTTAGCTAAAGCAGTGGTGCACAATTGGAACCAGTTTCTTGAAGAAGTTGTAACAGCTCCCTCTGTGAACAGCTTCAAAAACAGACTCGACCACTGGTTACGAATGCACAACTGCTGACCCCTGTTGACATTGTAGTGAACAACTTTTTAAAAGCACTGATATAGAGATATCAGTGTGCAGCTGCTCATCCATAAATCAATGATATATAATAATGATAATAATTAACCCACAGAACAGCCATTATTTTTTAATACCAAGTCTTCTGAAAATCGCTGCATTGTGGTTGAGACTGTAAAAAGAGTTTCAAACGATGTGTGCTTCTAGCTTAGCTTTCTAGCTTTTGAGGAATATTCTCAGATACCTTTTGATAGGGGGGCCACAATCAACATACATCCTGGAAATATGCTAATTTATACAGGGTTACTGGTAGATCCTTGGGGGAGTTCCCATCATTAGTGACATATTCACTATGAAAACACCATACCCCAAACTTAACTGGTTTAGAGATATTAGAATCAAAGTTTAAAAACAGTTGCCTATATTTGTCTGTTTCACACTTTTTTTGTTAATAGGTTCTTTTTATGATTTTTGTTCAAATAAGTTGCTTTATTATTTTCAACACCAAAATTGCAGGTAAATAAATGAACGGCCATAGTTGTAAAAATAAATAATTTTTGCAAAGTATGTTATGTAAGTAAGTTTTTTCAGTATAGATATATGGAAAGAATGCCTTAACGGTTAGGTAAATAAAATCTATGGAAGTTATGTTGCAGATGTACTTAAATACTTAAAAATATCTACATTTCTTCAGTTCCAGTAGGTGACCCTGTTTATTATCGCAAAATAAAATAATCAAAATCGCGCACTAGCACTACAACACCAGCAGAACTATTCTACCACCAAACTGCGACCCCAACCCGCATGCCCAGAGTGGGGATTAGGGGCATTACCCGCCATCAGATAAAAGCCAATTAAGCGCTTCAGAGGGAGGCCTGCGTCCAGCAGTGGACCAATATAAGCTGTTGAGTTATTAACACTGATAAAGTAGGTAGTTGGCAACGGGTTTACTCACATCTACATTTCAATTTAGTGCGACAATAAGCTTCCTTCAGCAGATCTCGTGTTGAATATTTCCTGATCACATGAATTTTATGGTGTTTCACATATATTTTGAGGCTGCTATTCAGCTTGCCCACTCGCCCAACGTTTGTACAGGCGCTTATTATTGACGACATTCTCCGAATTATGCGGAGCAGCGATAAACAATACAAAATAATGAATGAAAAATTACTTTAGATTCTTTTTAGAGATATCTTTCATTGCGTGCAATTTTTATAAATCAGTTTGGCTATAATTACACTTTATTTTAGTGAATGAATCGTTGCATAATTCTAATATTGCTCGTAAACACACGTTTCACATCACACTTTCCTCGTTCGATGTCTTGCTTGCTTTGGTTTGGTTTGGTCGGGTTTGGTAAGTTTGGTTTGGTTGGCTCTTGGCTCATTCATTTGGCTGATGATTGCTTGCTTTGCTTGAGAACGGCTTGAGACGTCTTCTTTCAATTTTGACATCCATACTTCTTGACATCGAGAGTGACAGACAAAGGAAGTATGCGTTCAGTTTATTCATGTGTAAGGCTGTATGTAGACGGAGAAATCAGGATAATGCAATCCTGATTTCTCATCATTATAATGATGAGATGCAGGATGCTCCAATCGATACCTCTGGGCTAAAAGGGCAAAAAACAAAAAAATAAAGTTTTTTAATAATATAGTAGTAGTGCTGTAGTTTTTTTGTTTTTGGTCCTATTTAGACAAAGCCTAGGAAGAAAATACTTAGAATTTGCCGTACCTTCTAAATCTGTGCTGATAAACTGTCCAAGTGTTATATTTACTGAAATAACTTTCATAAACGACCATAAAATTTGAAACAAATGACATTTACGCCCCAAAAAAATCAGTCTATGCGAGCACCTTAGGGCGTATAGCTAGGTACCTACCTACTTATTTTGTTCAAAACTGTACAAATCAAGGACATAATTGACAAATTTAATATTTTTAAGGTCGTAAAGTACCTATTGATTAGGAGGCTTAAATATTAATAAATAATGTTATTTTCTGTGTACCTACAGTGCTCTTATTATTGCATTTTTCTTTAAATTTTAATGAGAGGACATTGCTTTAGATAAAACATAGTTTAAAATCAAATAAAAATTATTTATTAAACTAAATATGACATGATTTAAATTTTTCATACAAATTGTCAACACCGACAATGAAACAAAAAAGAAGAATAGACCCTCCCACTTATAAACCGCTCTTAACACTAAGCAATGGGTAAGAGTCGTTTATTACCTCACCAGAGAAAAAAAAATACTTCTCAGTTATGTTAATATACTTTTGTAAGAGAAAACTTATGTAAATTGACAACAAATAAGATCGGATTGAGCCTTCATACCAACCAATACTAATGATTATCATTAAAGAAGCACAGTCATGTAATGGAGGTTATATTATCGTTACTAAGGATCAATAAAAAAGTTAAGGAAGTATATCTTATGTATATGATTTTATTATACATATAGGTCTCTTGATACAATTAAATAATAGAAACAAATTATAATAATTTTCTAACTGTCCATCATTATTTATTTACTTACCTACTACCTATTAGTCTGGTCTCAGCCTCATGTTTCTCAGAAGACATAGATCTCTAGCAGTATCTTTACAAACAGATCCGTGCTTAGTCTAACTATAAACGAGTTTTGTCTATAGTCTAGGTATGTCTATGTCGCGTCTAGTAGATCGTGGTAGAAGGTGGAAACGTTTACAATTATACAAGTAACCATTAGTTACTTGTATATTTGCAAACGTTTCCACTGCTTACTCCCTTACTTCATATCCGTTATCATTCGGATACTCAGTAACTATCCGAATGATGGGGTTTAAGTCTGGTGAACGTGCTGGCCACGACAAAACCTTAATTTTGACCTCCTGAGGATACCCCCAAACTATCGCTGCAGTGTGCTGTTAACCCGAGCAACTCGGTGATCTGTGGTAAATAAGGGTCCACTAGATGGCATGTACGTCTTTATGCCAGATTCTTTAAATCTACTTCTTAAGGTTTTAGTGCTGACACCTGTCGAACGACCTGGAGCGTAAATCTGACCTCAGAAGAAGTCAGAGTGCGATTTCTCGAAACACTGCTAATCTCGCAGGAGGTCGCAACAGAGTCACTTTAGCGAGAGACGATCGATTTATGATCTTCTCTAGCTGAAGCAACTTTCTTGCTACCTCGCCCTGCACGTCTTGTGTACTCTCCAATCTGCGGACAGATCCGGCATTGTCCCTTCAGCTATTAATTGATGTGTA
The DNA here is from genome assembly GCA_949316285.1 of Eupithecia subumbrata. Classification (NCBI taxonomy): domain Eukaryota; kingdom Metazoa; phylum Arthropoda; class Insecta; order Lepidoptera; family Geometridae; genus Eupithecia; species Eupithecia subumbrata. The sequence goes on along the minus strand of OX438644.1, from coordinate 29,815,468 downwards.
AGCGTCATTATTGCGATACATTTTTGCAAAAAATTCAAAAATACACAATTGTATGAAATGAATACGCACACGTCAGCAAAGTTATTCCAATAGACTAGAGAAAATAACGAATGAATGAAACCCTATAAAAAAAACAAAAGGTCTTTTGAGAACTTTTTGTAATGTAGGTATTTCAGTCTTTTGTTTTGATTGATGAAGCGTTTCTCTAATTAAGTCCAACAGTGTATTTTTCATTTGGTAGTAATGGACAATTCATAGAGTAAAAACTCGCTGCAGCCTACTTCTTCTAAGGGACAATTTATGTTTTGTTTTGACATCTCGCTACGTGGTATAGAACAAAATTACTCACTAATGAAAGTATATACTGTTATTTAGTTAGGTCGTCAAAAACAACTTATTTTTTAAATTCAACTCTGCAAGGTCGTAAAGGACAATTTTTTTTAAATAATTTTTTGCAATTTCGTATAGGATAATTGTTAAAATATTTATATTTATGATCCAAAAGTTTTAGCATGCTTTTCTTTTACACCAAGCTGACTACACTCCGGTAACGTTCTGTCATTTACACCTTCTTTTCCCTAAAAATCGTGTTAAGCGTGACAGAAATGCTAGGTCGTAAAGGTAAGGTAATTTTTTGCGAATTTGAAAAAACTGAATATACAGATCGATAGAGAATTAAAAACTGAGTAAAACTGCATTAATAAGTCAATTTCGCCAAATGTCCTTCACGCCCTTTGATTGAGCCCAGAGGTATCGCAATGAGTTATTAATATTATTTGTCTTATCTATCATAACTCTATTCTCCAATGGTTAGATACGATAAGAAATTAGTAGATCGTTCGTGAACATTCTTTATTTACTAAATAGATCTTTATTCGTATAGGTATAACGGATGAAAAGAATATTATCTACGGCGGCATGACCATCTATTTGGAATTATTTGCTAGCTATTTGGAAAAAAAAAATTGCAATCTCAGGCCCTTGCGTCTTTTAGGGTTCCGTTGTTAACAAGAAAAGAAACCCTTATAGTTTTGCCAAGTCCGTCTGTAGAAAGCTATAATTTGGCATGGGCCAAAGCTCTTTTTTCAGTGTAGGTACATTATTAATAATACCGACAACTCCCTTAAAGGTTTTTTAATATTTTTTTCACATCTTCACCATGGTGTTGAATAGCTCTGTCAGAAATTGTTGGAATGGGAAACCATTTCTTGGTTTCGGGTTCCGTTTGCGAAATATAATGCTTTAATTAGAGTGATATTTTTTGCTGGAGTCCGCCCCTTCTAGCTTAACGGTTGTTTTTGGTTTAAAAAATCTCATAAGTAACTACTGTTTACAGGATGGTTTTTTGAGAAGGGCGGTGATGGCCAAGTCCGAAAACACGCGAGTTAAAGAAAAGTCGTGAAAGGAGTCATGCCCTCGATTTATACGAAAACAATAACTGTATGTTTAGTTTTTTTTTAATCTTTTACTTTTGAAGGAAATCGAGATAAGTAGATATTAAAAGTAATTTGTCAAAATTTGCTTTTTCCTTTTATTTTTAGTTATACATTTCTTTGCAAAGAGTGATCCTTATCAGTAACAAAATTGATTGGTTAAAAAAAATACAGGTTGTCCTTTTTTTTGAAAAATCATTAGTGTCGATTTCCGTCAAAAGTAAAAGGTTGTTAAAAAACAGAATAAGCAGTTATTGTTTTCATATAGATCGAGGGCATGACTCCTTTCACGACTTTTCTCTAACTCTTGTGGTTTTGGACTTGGCCATTACCGCCCTTCTCAAAAAACTACCTGTATAATAAAATTAAAAGGAATACTAATAATATGAATACGAATGATAACTAAATATTCTTTAAAATTTAAACACTGATAGTCGATAAACTTAAAAATGTAAGTATTACTTTAATAGGTTATGAGGAAAAATTCTAACAAATGCCATTGAAAATGACTAAGATGTTGCTTGTTAATAACGTAAAACAGTTTGTATAGGTACCTACCTAAGTATGTTTATGATATTGATAGTGAACCGCATAACTACGGATTATGGCGAATGGCCCACACCGGTTTATTAAACGTATTTAATTTATGGAAATAGAATAAGCTGGGTACCTAGACCTACGTAGGTACATACATTTTTCTATTTTATTCACTCAGTAGTGAACAATGAATAATACTCATGTGAAAATAACTAAACAATTTCTATGCGCATTAATTTATTTATGTTCAATTACGACATCATATTTGGTAAGAATGGATAAAATCTAAATTAAATTAGTAAATTACCTAAATTTGTGGATAACCACTGCCAATCAAGTTTTTACTACGGTATCGGAATGTGTGTGTAAGAATATTAACGTCTTTATTTCCAAGTTTGAGTTTACAATCATCATCAGCCCTGGTTACGAAACAAAGGGTGTATAGAGCTATTTCCAGCTCAGGTGATGTACCTAAAAACATGGTATCCACTGGCTTGTCCGCACCCTGTTGATTGAAGTGGTGTTTTAACACTGCGCCTTTCTGAGAAAAGAAATTAATTTGAACTGAAACTTCGTGACATAAATAAAATACCTAGCCAATGTAAGTACTTCCGCTTACTACTAAACAATAATTATAACTACCGATGCCAAGTGGAGAAGAGGTAATGTCGAGTCTCAGTTTTAGAATTATATACCTAGAGGCTGTGATGTGATGATAATCAATATTTATTAAGAAGGTTAGGTAGGTCTCAGGTGGAAATGGGCAAGACACTCGACTAGACACTAAAACGGAAGATAGATTACAGCAGGCAAACCACCAGCCTAATGGACAGAAGACATCGTTGTTAAGGATAGCCGGGAAGGGTGGCACAGTGGCACTGGCACAGTACCGGAAGAAAGGCGTAATTGAGAGGCAACCTATTTACCCAGCAGTAAATGAACACGGGCTGTGCTGAGTGGATAGGTATTTAATTCATATTACTTATGTTCTTGTTGAATTTAATAGGTACTCACATCATCAAGTTGCGCATACTTAAGATATCCCAAGTAATTGATTCGATTTGCAGCTTCTTCTTTTGCAAAATATATCCAGTTGTGCAGTCCTGAAAACACAAAAAAACTTTTTGATTCATGCTACCGCGAGAGCGAAGCCGGGAGTAGAAGCTAAGTAAGTTTATGCTCGCGTCTTTATAAATGCGGTATGTACCTGGATAAAGCATAGCTTATGTTACTCACAAAGATCCTATGACTACGTTCAATTACTCAGTGATATATGAAGGTACGCACGGCGTTCGATGGCCCGCTGCGCTATCGAGTCTCAGTAAAAAAATATCTACTTTTGCAATAGTAGTGCTATTTTAAATTAACTTTAAAAAAAAGTTAATTTCATTGTTTTTATTCATTTTCTTTCACTTACCTGAAACCTGTCCATTCTTAAGTTCTGATACAAAGATGTGCTCAAATCCGGAACTGCCTATTTTTCCTCTGCCTCTCGAGTACAGACTGAACCACAATTGCTTCAGGTAGTCCCTTTGCTGCTTTGGATCAGGTGTTACAAAGCCTGTAAACCACAATAGGGATATGCATGTGAAGTTTTTGTTTTTATAGTGCGTAAGCCTCACACTCTGGCTAATTTCTAAGAAATTAAATTAGCTTTTTTGAAGTCACATGCATATTTTCAAGAAATTAACTAATATTGCAAAAAAATTTGACTTCGGCGGGACTAGAATCCGCATCCTTCCGTCAGTACCTACCGGAATGTGCTAACCAACTTCACCACGAGGTCAAGTGACTGGAGTCGAAAATCTTTGCGACTTTCTACGGACTGTAGCGCCGTTAGCTCCACCTACAGGGGAAACATTAAAGTTTATCCATTCCTTTTTCCCATTGTAGTTGGTTAGCACATTCCGGTACTCCGGTACTGACAGAAGGATGCGGGTTCAAGTCCCGCCGAAGTCAAAAGTTTTTGCGATATTAGTTAATTTCTTGAAAATATGCATGTGACTTCAAAAAAGCTAATTATTTTTTTACGTGTTCTCTTGTGATATAGAAATATATCTTTATAATTGTATTTTTTATGTTTTTATTGTGAAATTTTATAATTGAAAAGTAGATAGGCATTTTAAATCTCATTCGCAAAATCTCTAAACGCAACGCCATTGGCAAGACCGAACGTGATGTGATGTCGCACTTCACATTTGGTATTGTCATATTGTCATGCGGCTTTGGCGGGATATCTTTTTGTATTATTTCGCGGTTGTTTGGTGTTTTCTGTGAAGTCCAATTTTAGTTTTTATCTTTTATTTTGATTGAAAAATTAACAAAGACAGAAGCGCTTCTAGTAGAAAATGTGAAATATGATGCCACAGAACAAGGGCCAATATGGCAGCGTTTTTATCACCCGAAACTGAGTGCTGTTTAAATAAATAAATAAATAATGCTGGACAATTCACACAGCATTATCTAGCCCCAAGCTAAGCAGAGCTTGTGTTATGGGTACTAGATAACTGATATACTTAATAAAATATACTACATAGATAGATATTTTTATTATACATAGAAAACACCCAGACCAACGGAACAAATTTCTGCAGATCGTACACAAATTTGTTCCGAGGCGGGAATCGAACCCGCAACCTCCTGCGTCGCAGGCGGACTTTCGCCCGCTGCGCCACGGAGGTCGTTATGCGTGATGAGTGCTGTTTCACTTTTTGTTTTTTAACTTAATAATTTAAAATTTTGTGGGTGTTAATTTTGTTTTCGGTAATGTATTAACCTATATACCTAATCAATTAAAACATAAAAAAATATATGCATATACGTACTCTATTGATTGACTCGGTATACTCTTACTCAGAAACAGATAAATCGTTAGTTAAATAATTAGCGTAGCTTCTTAAAGCTTACTGAACTGACCTTTTGTTTTTAAGAAATTCATTAAACTGCGAATCACTGATGTCGACATAATAGCATCCATGAATTCATTTTCTTCGTTTTTTTCCTGTAAGAAAACCGTAAATAAATAATTAGATCGGTATACTTATCAATATTTATTATAACGGAGTACCTAACTCACTGACAGACAACGCACAGTCCAAAGCAAGGAACAAAATCTCCAAATTTCAAGCCTCAAGAACCAGTGTTCTGATTTTGTTCCTTGTTTTAGACTAAATCTTGAGTCTTTTTGTGACTCATAATTTCGTTTAAGGTTTTATTGGTTTTTAAGATGTGTACTTACTAGTACACAAGAAATTCTACTGAATCACTCCGTACCACAGGGGTGAGCAGATTAATTTTTTGATTTTTTTGGCTGTATTTTAATGAAATTAAAA